>VXBQ01000937.1:355594-533962 GCA_013400175.1 Phainopepla nitens | reverse complement strand
TGGGTTTTTTGTTTGGTTAGTTTTTTTGTTTCTTTCTTTCTTTCTTTCTTTTTGGGTTTTTATGGGTGTTTGTTTCTTCTTTTTTGTTTGGTTTGGGGTTTTTTTTGTGAGGGCTTTTTTGTTGTATTTTGCCATCCCATAACTATACAATACATATGTTGATTTAATATAATTTGCCTTTCCGAATTTCTTGGACAATGAAATTTAATTCCTTTACAAATTTACTATGTGACCACATAGTCAATATGTTATTGCTCTGAAAAACACATTTATTGCTATGTAACTCTAATATTTTGAGAACAAGAATTTGAAATAAAATTTGTTGTATAGCTACTTATGAAAAAGTAAATTACTGAGCTGAGTAGTGAGCCCTTCTTGGGTTCCTGAATGGTCTGTAAATAACAGGTAATATTCACAACTAGGAGACGTCTGAGTCCTGAGTGTTTAAATAGCAAGTGGTGCAAATACATCCTTACTGTAGACTTTAATTTGCTATGGCTAAATCTATTTTCTATTTCTATTGTAAAAAATTACAGCTAAACTGTATAGTAAAAGGGTACTTATACTACCAGGTGCATGAATTCTTAGGATCATTAATTATAATTCGGGTAGGATTGGGAATCAAGGAAGGTGACAAGTATATTCTGGGGAGCAGGTTTTGTTATTTTTCTGAACTTGTCTCAGTCTTCTACAGATACCTTTAGCCATGTCATTGTTCCCTTTTGCCCTAGATATGTTGTGGGCCTCAGTGTGTCACACTAGTAATTGTGTATTAGGCAGTTTGATGTGATTTTAATTGCAAACTGTATTTCAAATTTATCTGGTCTGCAGCAGGGTGCTGTTATTCCCCCTTGGAGCAACCTGCTTTTCATTGGTTAGTGAATTAATTTGTTACTGATTTCAGAACCAAATCTGTAACAAGAAAAAGATAATTCTGATCAATAATAATTTCTTGGAAGAGACAACATTGGATCATGAGATGCTTATAGAAATAATATAACTCTCTGAGTAGAAGGTTCTTTTGAAGAATATAATCTTGAATGGGGAATTTTATTTGTGGTATGCTTGTGGTATACTGAAGATCCTTTTGTTTCTGGCCAGTAGCACATACAAGACACACCCTCCAAAGTCAACATAAATAAAAATAGCAGTGTAGCATAGCTCACTGGAGATTGCTGTTCAGATTAGAGTCCTGTTGTGACAGCTCTTCTTCAGACAGAGAGGAATAATCTGTTTCATGATATGGTCTGCTGACAAACCTTAAGGACAGGGATGCACACAGAATCATAGGCAAAAATAAGAACTGAGCCAGATATTTTCAGCTCTGAAATATGGTTTTAAACATTTATCCACACTCCTTAAACCAAATAAAAGTTGTCAATGAAATCTTTTCTCCATTAAAATTATCAAGAATAGAGCAAGCATGAAAACATATCAGTTTTACTTAAATATTGACTTTGTTGGAGGAAATTAAGAGAAAGGCATTGTTCTGACATTGCAAAAATGCTTTCATTTTTACCGCAGAAGTGGTTTTTATTGTGATCTTTCCTTTGTGTATCTTTAAAAAAAACCAAAGTCACCTGAGAGAAGCATACAATTTAATGTTATAAAAATACTCATTTTTTTTTTTGTTTTTATTTTACTTTTGTTCCCAGTTAGAGAACAAGGGAAAGGCAAACCCATTGCCTTTCCTGGAAAACTGCACATTTGTTTTTTGTCTCGAAGATCTCACCACAACCTATTGCTCAGATCTAGAAATACTCTTTATTGCTTTGCTTTTGCTAGCAGAAAGCAGTTTCAAAACCAGTCAGGTTTCTCAACAATCACAAACACAGGAGGTGGTCTCCCCTGGTTTCTGCTGTGCTTGGGAGCGGAAGCCTCTGGGGTCCATGCACGGATGGAGATGGGCTGTCCCCCAGAGCGAGTGGTGGGGAGCTGCCAGAGACCAGGAGCTGTGCAAACTGGAGGTCCCAGCCCTGCCCACGCTGAAGGCTGTGTCAGCATGCAGATGCAGATGCTTCCAGCTGGAGAGAATTTGTAAACAAGGAAATTACCTAATGACAGAGGGGGGTGCTTCTAGCTGCAGCATTTCTGGATCGGTGTCTCTTCGATAATCTGCTGTCTGTGGCTGTGCTGGGACAATGTTGGCCTGCGATGTGGCAGGCACTCTAGGATGGCATGTTACCTTTTTCTCAGTATCTGACTCAACGTCTCAAGGACTTAAGAAGTCAGCCACTGGCAATTCATTTGGTCTTTTAAGTCTGTGCTGATCACAAATTCCTGTGGACACCTCCTGCAGTGCACTTCTGTTCCAAGTTTGGTGCTACTGAACTAAAACCTCTGTGCTGGCTCCAGAGCATGTCAGAGTTTATTTCATTAGTCACTGCACACATGCTGAAATCCCTTTTTTTTAAAAGTTATTGAAAATTAACGTTTTTCAAGTTTCTCTCTCCATACCCAGAATTTCAATTCTCAATTTATAATTCCGCTTGTAGACTGCAATTTTTGGAAGGTGCTATCTAGTAAAATTTATGTCTTTGGGTTTGACATATTGATTTAAGTGTCTAAAGTATTTCATGTCAAACAAATGTGAATTTTCAACAAGCTATTTATTAGCTTGGACTGGAATAAAAGATCTTGTAGGGAAGAAAATTAAACATAGCTTTCAGCCAATAAATACTTAGCCTTTGTGTTAAATCTTATCATAGAAATTTTAATAAGTAGCAAATGTAATAAGTCTGTAATCCTTAAATCACTTAGTATTGCTTCTCAGTTTAATTATTTATTTATCTGGAGCTCAGAAGAAACAGAATGATGTTTTTAATATTGACTATATATCCTGATGCCTTAAAGAAATGAAAGTAATTGGATGCCTTAAAGACATGAAAGCGGTAAGTCTGCTTTTTGCTCATGGTTCTGCAAAACTGAGTACAATGACTCCTTTCCATCCAGCTTTTAAAAGTTCCTTACAAATGTACACACTTGTATTCAGTCCTGTTACTCCTCTCTTCTCTCTGCTGTGCTTAAACTGGGGTATGTTCCTTGTGATATCTCTGTTACTCATTGATTAGTCAATTTCCTTTTTCTTTCCCTGTTGACCTATGGATGATTGAATGCCTCTACATTACTGTATATTCCTTATAATATCTATTTGTGTGTTCACACTTAAGAGCCTACTGGAAGAAAATTTGCTGTGATGCAGAGTAATGTAATCTTTTTGTAGGAGTTTGTGGCAGTTCATGTGAGAGGACAAATTCTGAAATAGAAGCCCCAGAAGCACATAAAAGTGACATACCAGCTTCATCCTTGTACAGGTGTGGAACTAGTTATTACCTCTTTAACACAAAAAAAATACATTTAAGATAGCTGAGCAGCTGTTCAGACATTTTTTTGGGAGGAAGAACGTGTTTTACGAGGGGCTGACAGATGCCTCTGAGGGCTGGCTTACTGCAGGAGGACTGCAGTGGACACACACAGTGTTGAAGGATTTGATGCAGTGGTGGCCTGATCATCAGAAGGATGGGCACCTTTGAGCTGGAGAGAACCAGCATTCACTGCTGGATACGCCTGACTCAGAGAATTTACTTGAGCATCCACAAGCAAAGCTTTGAGCAGGCAGCTGTGCAAGAGCTGGTAGCAAAGTGTGTGTTCAATGTGTGTAAGGCGGCTGGCAGTTGTTGCTGGTTGACTGATCTCAAGCAGCAGGCAGGTTGCAAAGGTGATATCCCTGAAATACCTTCTGTTATTTTTTATGAGGTTGCCCCGATGAGAAGCCCGATGAGAAGTAACGTGGCTTTTCCACTGAAGCTCAGGAGGGTGATATTCAGCATTTATACTTCTTGACTTCATTTTTCTATGTGTTTGGTGTTTATTTCATTTTCTTTATGAAATGCTGTGGCATTTAGTTTGACTGACATTTGTACTATAATTGAGATCTGTGCTCTCTAACCTTAAAGAAAAAGCTGTATGGTGGTCCAACTATTTAGATTAAATTCCAATTTCTTTGGAACGGATGTTGAATCAGAGCTGAGTGGGAGGGAAACAAGCTCCATTTAAAACTCCAGGCAAAAGACAACTGAGGAGTCTGTGACCAGGGATTGCTTAAAGTTTTTCTCTGGCTTGGAACTGAGGCAATAGCTGGTGCCTGGGACTGTGTGCACTTTGGATCTTCTTTTTCCTCTTTTCTTTGTGGCTACTGCATCTTTTACATTGCTAATGTTTCTTATCTTGCCGTGTGGACATTTTATTCTATTGTACTGGGCCACTTAGCGTTTCCTTTGCCATAACATTCGGAAAAACACAAAATTGTTTATACACAATTCTGGGGGTTTGTGTGACGTTGTTTCTAAAAGCTCTGATAACCTTCTGAGTTCAAAGCATTATGCAGATGTGATTATTAACTCCATGTCACTGGGTGATTCTGAATAACCACTTAGAAAATGAAGAAAACTTGCAAATTTTTGAGGGATGTTTTAGAAATCAGGGGGTAGCAACTGCATGTGTTGGCAACTTGGTAATTTAGAATGAAGTGCTCTGGCTTTTTAGAGTGTCCTGTACAGCTTTGAACCTTTTTAAATGTATCCATGCTGTCCCTAGCTGGGGCTGGGTCTGTGTGGTGCATTTATCTTATACTTAGTGGCAGTATTTATCTGCTCAGTGCCAGGCACTGCCAAGTTCCTCTGTGGTATTTTGTGATGGTGCTATAGGAGAGCTTTTATCCCTACACTGTGTGAGAAATTTCTCCTTTATTTTACAGCGTAGATTTGTCTTAATCTAACACAGTCCTAGACAGACCCAATCACCTTATTTGTCTCAGTAAATTTAGTTTCTGTGGTGGCAACTGTCATGACTTCTATAGCAAGAAGGAAAGAATACAGAGTACAGTACAGAATAATACAGAACACAGGAGGAGTTTTGCAGGAACCCACATTTTGCGTTGTTAATTGCTCTTGGGATTGTACTTGTGCTAACCATGATTATTTAAAAAGTAATGAGAAGCCAATCCATATTTTTTTTCCCAAGGGCTACTGGATCATGAGTGATACTAAAAGTTTGGTTAGCAGAGTAAGTCCTTACCTGTCTTGAAATTTTTGGATGAAGTAATATCTGTGAGAGAGCAAGTACTGAAGGTGACTGCAATCTTTCTAGGATCAATCAAACAAAATCATGAAGCAGTATAATTTTTCCTGGTTTGGGAAAAAATTTCATTTAAACTGAGGGAGTTTGGTCTCTCTTACTAAGGTAATCTGTTAAAAGGAACTTCACATTTGTTCCGAGGGTTTATTTGTGTCTGGAGGTTTTTAATTTGTTGGGTTTTTTTGGTTTGTTGTTTTGTTTTGATTTTATTGGGAACTGATCTGGGGAGAAAAAATAGCCCAGAAATACCAATGTCTTAATCTCAGCAAGACTAAAGTGGACTCACAGTGTTTCTGTTTCGCTTAATGAGGAGTTTTTTCTCTACACCCAGCCAGAAACAAATAACCAAGAAGGCAGGAGGTATTTTCTGAACTACAGCAGACTCAAATTTTCAGAATGGGTTTATGGGAAATCGCACATGACAGAGAGTACAACCTTGGTAATTCTTTAAATTCCTTCAATATAAAGCAGCAGAAAGGAATTATGATATGGATTTCTGTACTGTCCTACCTGGTGACTCTTGCAGTTTTGTAGCTTCCAGGCTCTTTGTACTTCTCTGAAGTTGAAATTTTTGAACCATATTTATGACAGGTGAATAAGGTTTTGAACACTTAAATTTTGCTTCTGTTGATTTAAAATTGCAGGCTATGAGGAAAACTGGCAATTAGCTTTGTCATCCTAGTGTCAAATATAGGAGTCTCTCAGACCTATCTTCAAACTGGGATTCGATTCATGCTTTGTCTTTCTAGTCACTAGAAATGAGAGCTCATACTTGTTTTTTTTTTTTTCTTGCACTGAGGTAGATGCCAATAGTAGAAATAATACTGAGTGATTTTCTTTAGTGTAGATACACTTCACTGAAACGTTGGAAACTATGTAAACAAACAAAATAAATTATATAAGCACAAGCATTTAAAATGGAGTTCTGGGTACAGCTGCACTGTGCTATCACCATTCCTTTATCCAGGCTCACTTACATTCTTAAAACCCTCTGAGGACCACCTATTTTGCTGTGCTTCAATTCACTTACAGACCCTTTTCACCACAGATATTGTCATTCCCAATAACAGCTACTAGATGGGGTTCAGAAGCAAATTCCTAATAGAGACACTTGTAAACTCTTAAAATTTTTGACTAGAGACTTCAAGCCTGTCTCATCATGAAACAGAGTCATATTTGCACAGGAATCTTGAACAAGGGGCAAGAAACGCTCTGGTATTCACAAAAGTGAAATGATTATACGAAAGACTTCAGCTTCTCATTTGCCTTTATGAGTCTTTTTTCATAGACTTTCTCTGCCTTTGTTTTTTCAGCTGATCTCAGCAGGGTTTCTGTTTTGACATGTTACAACTAGAGATCATGTCTTGTTCTTTTATTTGTAGTTTTGGGCATCATCTGTGCTGTCTGCCCTACATTCATATATAAAACTCCTGATACCCTAAATTGTCAGATTTAGTAGAATGTACACATGCATCTTTTAAAAACAGTGTTTTTTAGGATTCATTGAGTTCTTTTGGATTCCTACTCCAGTTCCAGGGTCTACATATATGACATGTAAGAATTTGCTGGTCTGTATAAAGTAAGGAGATTTTTTTGGGGTTGGGAGTGTTAAAATAATGTGGTGGTGATTAGTAGAAAAGCAGAGAGCCAATTTAAAGGAATAGGTTAATATACTGGGTGGGTATACTGTGGTTGGTTCACCTTGGCCAGCCACTAACTCACTCCCCCTCTTCAGCAGGACAGGGGAGAAAATACAATGCCAAGGCCTGACTGTTGAGAAAAGTCAGGGAGAATGGTCACCAGCTACCATCACAGTACAAAGCAGACTTGGCTGAGGGAAAATTATTTTAATTTCCCGCCAGTTAAAGTAGATTTGTGTAGTGAGAAGCAAAGGCAAGTTAAAACAAGATGTTCCACCATCCTCTCCCCTTTCTTCCCAAGTTCAGCTTCAGTTCTTCATTCCTGACTCATCTACCTCACTCCCCACCCCAAGTGGCACAGCACGATGGGGATGGGAGGTTGTAGTCAGACCATAGCACATCCTCTGTGCTATTCCTTCTTCCTCACACTTTTTCCTTCCTGCAGCTTGGGTCTGTGGGCTGCAGTGGAGAATCTTTATTTATTCATATGTTTCTGTGCTCTCTGCTTTGGGCTTTATATTTTAATTGCTTTGTGAAAGAACCTGAAATCCAGCATTGGATAAGATATTGTATTAGGCAATTTAACAGCTGGAAGTTGTGCTATTATCATTAAAACTGCAACAATTTGAATATAGCTGAGTTGCCTTTTTCTAACTGTTTTCAACTATAAAAGCAATAGTGCATTAGACTTTATGCCTAGTTTAATCCACTTTGTGCTTTGTTCTTTTAATTTTCTTGCAAATTAGAAATGGTAATGTAGCCAAACAATTCTCAGAAGGTCCCTCATCTCATTTTAAAGTAAAATATTTACCCCAGAAATGTTTTACATGTGAATATTTAAATATAGTTTATTACTCTTGATGTGGAGGTTTTTTTGTGTGGGTTTTTTGCTGTTTATTTTTTTTAGATTTTGTGTGTGTGTGTGTGTGTGCGTTTGTTTGTATGCTTTGTAAAGCAATCAAATCTGGAATTGATTTGGTTTCTTTCATTATAGATATTTTCACCAAAAATTTCATCAAAATTTTCGCTCCTATGTTAGACACGGTGTTTGCTCTTCTGAATTAAAATTTAATTTACCTATTAGCATTACATCATAGTCCAAATACTTCCAGGAAGTGGTGTTCATTGATGAGACTGGTGAATACAAACCTACTACCACCAGCATATAACTCTTTCTTTGAAAATAAGAGTTACTCCAAAAAGAGTAAATTCTGTTCCGAATAAAACTTGAACATTAATTCCATAAAACATTTACCATCATCACTGAAGCAGATGGAAATAAGAATGACTTGGTGGTTTTGTCTCAGATTAACAGCTGAGTCCCATGGCATGCAGGGAAATGTGCTCAGACCAGCCCCAAAATCACTGGCTGGAGTGCTGGCAGTGGGTCTGCGAGCACCAGGCTGCCCCTAGGAGCTGAGGAGAAAGGGAAATTTCCTTTCTTTTCTTGGTGTGTGTAGTCAGCACTGCCTGTTAATGCCATGTGTGACACCACTGGCAGCCTGGCTCCATGTGCAGGGCCAGTTCTCCAAAGAGATGGGACACAACTCTGCTTAGCCACGGCCTAAGTTACCTGAATTACCAGGGATATAACAGCACAGACTGCATTGACAAATCAATCTCCACCTTGATCAAGTATTCAGGGCTCAAAAAGACATTCCTTATCATTGTCCATCAAATCAATCACATTTCTCCATGACACTTTACCTTCTTGGCTCCTGGAACAGAACTGATGAAAGCTTAGGTGTGGTCTGATTAATGATTTTGCCATTTGCTTCTGCCCTTTCTGCCTGTATCTGTGGTTATCTCTTGCATTATCTATTCCCAGATTATAAAATCTTGGGATTTTACCATCTCTTTTCCTGCCAGGGCTTCCCTCTCTGCCTCCAGCTCCCAAAGCTTCATTCTGCTCCTTTACTCCCTATGGTCTGAAATCCTTTCATTGTTATCCCTTTAAAAGTTGGCCTTTTGCCATATCTTGTTTTAAAAGTATACTGGTTAGTAATTTGTCTGAAATGAGAGCAAGAAGAGCCTCTTATGTGGTGATACACAATGGATTTTGGCATGGACAAAGAATGTCTTTAAGCTGTATACTTGGATAAAGTAGCCCTTCTTTGGGTCAGTTTTGACCCAAAGTAACTCCTGGGAAGTTACTTTGAATAAATCAAGAAACTAAGGTTTTGACCTGTGAAATTTAAGTGAAAGATGGGAACATAACTGCCTGGTAGACAAAACTAAAGATAAAATCAGTAATAACAGGAGTTTGGCAATAAAAGTATTGACTGATTTAAAATTTAAAAAAAAAAATCTAAGGAAAAGGATTAGTGAGGTGCCAAAACTGAGGTTATCTATTATAATTCTGCTGTAGATCCATACCAAATTAGCAGAATCTCTCTCGTGCCAGATATCTTTAAATAGTCTTGCCTTTACATGCACATACATTCCCTACTGCTCCTCAGAACATTTATTTATTGATGGGGGCTGTGTAAAGGCAAGAAAATTAGATTATCTGTTATGTTAAACACATTTCCATATTGCTGTTGTTTCATTGTATTGCTTAAGCTCCCAGTAGGAACTTTGATTTCATGTATATTTTTAAAAAACATTCTTTTCAAGCCAAAGTTTGGAAAAGTAGCCGTTTTTTAATTCTGACAGTCTAGACTATTCAGTATGACCTAAGGGGAAATGTCTTTTGGAAACCAAGCCTTATGCTTAGCCTTTCCTATTGTGTTTTCCTTTCAGCAGAGAAAGGATGCACAAAGAGTTTCTGTGGGTTTAGGAAACAGATGATAGCATGCAAAGCCCCATGTTTATATGCACTGTGGTGTTTTGACCTTTATTTAATGGTGTTTTTTGAAAACTTTGGAGCAGGTCAGTGAAGGGGTGTACTCAGTGTTTGAGGTCAGCATGTGAAAACACAACAGGGTCATCTGCCCCTTACTGTGTGTGTGAGGGGTGAGGGTTTGTACCTATTTATTTGAAATTTTCTTAGCTGGTCTTCAAAGGAGCTAAAAAAAAAAAAGAGGCAACATTATCTAATCAAAGCTGCTCAGTCAACTAATGACGTCAAGTACTAACCTTAACCTTCACTTTCTCACCATACTTCCTTTAGCTGTTTAATACAGCTAAAAATTACCTCATCCATCATAGCAATGTAGCCTTTTTCTGTGCTTCACTATGTAGTGGGTTTATCAGCACTGAGCATGGGAATGAGGTGAAGAATAATTCCTTCTTTAATTGAATTTGCAGATTGGAATGTGGTGGGGAGAGGGGGAGCAGTGGGCTGTGCTGGCACCAGTTCAGCACCCCAGGTTGTCAGCTCCCTGTGGACAAGGAGTGCTTTAGTCACTGCACGGAGCTGGGGCCAGGGTACAGAATAAACGTGTTCAGTGCTGTAGCTGTGTCTAACATGAATTTTGAGCTACAACAGCAATTTAGAATGGAAACACGACCTGCATGTGGTCACACTCTCTGCTGACTTGACTGCTGTGTCTGAGAAAGATGATTGCATTGTGTGATGAGAGTGAGTGTCAGGTGTTATCATGGGGAAATAAAAGCACTTATTACCTTGTGGTGTGATTTGTTCATGTGACCTTGCTGTTGGAAAGAATAATTTTGCCTTCTGTTATCATTTTCAACGGCATGTCACTCCTTCCTGCTGTTTCCAGTAAAAGTAATGAGGCTACTTAGGATATTCAGAGGTGACCTGATGTGCACACAGATAATTAGAGCAGGTGTCACTCTCAATTCAATTCTCAAAATTGTAGATAATAATGTGGTATTGCTTTTGTGAAAGGGAAGCTGGTAATTGTCAAATACTTAAAAATTAGCAGATAAATTGCAGTTGGCAAGTCCTTGCAGTAGCAACATTGTTGTTGTTTTTCTTGTTGCTTTATGGCAGTCTAGAATATGAGAGTCATAGATTTGTTTTTTCCACAGAATATGGTGGCATGGGTTTGGACTTCTCCTATAATATTGCAGTGGCAGAAGAGCTGGGAAATATCCGTTGTGGAGGTATTCCCATGGCTATTGGAGTGCAAGCTGGCATGGCTACCCCTGCTCTTACAAGGTAATTTTCAGAAAGTTTGGTTTAGCCTAAAACCCAATTGTCACAAGTAGAAAAAAACAGTACTGTGTAGATTTACTGTCTAGTTGCTCTTCAGTAATGCTTGAATACAGTAATGCTCTACTTTTTTTCAGACANTTTTTTTTTTTTTTTGATGCTAGAGTTATATTAATTATATGTTAAAACATAAAACTTGTTGAGTAGCAGATGATATGTTTACAGACACAGAATCTTGGTGCCACAACCAATTAAAAAAGATTTAATTCCAGAATCCAATTTGTTCATGTTTGTCTTTTCTCTTATATCCCAGTGCAGTAATACTAAGGATGCATTTAGTTGTAATGATCAGGATCAATCTAGTTCTGCTTTATAATTTACTTGCTCTTTTTCGAGCTCTGCAAGGTATCAGTCCTAAAGTTGTAGCACATATATCATGCTTTATAAATATGTCCATTCTAGACAATTAATAATTTTTACTTCTATTAATAATTTTTATTTTTCTCATCAGCAATGTCAGTGTTCCCATTTTAATCATTTACTATCATTCAGGCTCCTGCATTTTCTTAATCTGATTTGTTGGGGTTTTTTCCTCCCTCAATAAAAGTGACAGTTACCAACTTTTTCGTGTAGTAGTTTCACAGACATTCTGTGTCATAGCAGCAGTTCTTAAAACTAGAGTGGGGCAACTGGCTGATCCAGCAGTTTGCCCATGGAATATGGATACACCTAAATTTCTGGAAGAGGAGGGTAGGAATTATATTCTAATAATAACGTTGAAATCAGGAATTTCTCTGCACTAAACAGAGAATGGAAGTTTTACTCAGAAAAACATTTTAGGGATTTTTTGGTAATTTTCAGGGGGCTGTTGATTTTTTTCCCATTTTGAATGAAAATGTCTATAAATCTACTGTAGAGTCTGAAATATAAGTTCTATTCCCTTTACATCTATTCCCTTATCCTGCTGTATGTGTGACTTTGGAGGTCTCATCTACAGCAAATTTTTCTTAAAGTTTTCTTCTCATTTGTGTAACGCACCAAAAGCTTGCTAAATGCGTGGAGTTCAGTATGTCTGTTGCAACAGTGGCTTAGCTATAGTCCAGCTGAGAATAAGAATAGTATTTTAAAGGACTTCAGACAGTACTACCTTGCCCCCATGACAGCCTTTTATTCAGCGGTTTAAAGAAAATCTGTGGGTAAAAGGAAATGGGATTTTGTTCCATTGCAGTTTTCTGGCCTTCTGTTACTCTGTTCTGCTGTAGTAAAACAGTGAAGTTATGCATACTTGTGCTAGTGAAATCCTACAGTGCAAGTTTTTGGAAAATAAGAGTGAAATTGTTGTTAATTTGATGAAATGTTTAATTGAATTTTTATCTGCATTATTGAATTTTTTCCTCCACTGCTGAGCCAATTCCACTGGCGCTTTACACAGTAAAATGCCCCCCACACGCATGTAAAAGTGCAACTTGGTGATGAAAAGAGAAAGCTGGTTGCTACAGGAAATTTTGCCTGTGTGCATCTTTACCTCATGCTCTGTAGTGGGAGGGCCAGCTGCTTGTCCTGGGTCATGGATTCGAATGGCACCCATGTCCTGGATGGTTTCTTTAAAAGTATCTGTGTACTGTGGAGATTCTAAACATGTTTGTAGAGATAAGTCAGATTTTGCATCTTCACTGTGCATTGTTGCACAAATCAAACAATAATGTGGGAATCAACCATCAACCCCTAAAAAAGCCTCTATAGCTCTTTGTTGGCTTTCATAACTTTGGGCTTTGTTCAGCATTCATCTAGCACATATTGAGTGTACCTACAAACAAACTCCGTGAATGTGATTCCTGTAATTCCCAGAATCCCCTAAGTGAAGCAGTGGGACTTTCTAAAGTTAAGAACTAAATGCAAAATTCTTTGTCAGCAGGGATCTGAACATTGATGGTTGTGACGTAATTTTCTGCCAGGTCTTTCAAATGCATTCAGATACAATACTTCCCTTGCTTGCTTGCAAATGGAGTGGAGAAAGCAGCTCCTATCTGAGGCAGTGAATGATATGCATTTCCCAGAACTTATAGACAAACCTGTAGGGTGTCACATCTGTAGTGATCTGATACCAGATCAGTTTAGAGCTGCTTATCTCAGCAGTAGGCAGTGAACTTTACTTTTTTTCCCCTGTTGTTTATCGGCAAATAGTAGGGATAATGATGATTATTTAGTGAGAAGAGTGATTTTCTATTTCGTCACTGATTCTTTCTCCAACCTTGTTAACAGCATAGCTGGGAATTAATATCAAAAAAGTTGTTTTTACTATCTGATTTATTGTTTGCTGTAAAGGAGAGAAGCTGCAGCTGATAATTAGAACATTTAAACAGAACTGTGTGAATCACATAAGTGTTGCATCTGTGTTTTGCCATGGTTTTACTTTCCTTTTACCGTCTAATTGCAAGATTGTATACCACTGGAATTTTTGTCTTTGTTTTGATGACATTTCACCAGTGTTAGTTACAAAGTATGGAGCAAGAAAGGATGAACCACTTTCATGCAAGTCAATGTGTCAGAATCTCACACTTGGGACTTCTGTGTTACACAGAGATTCACTTGTGTGTGTGTATGGATACCGAAATGCATAGAAATATATTTTATAGTGATGTTAAGGCTGCACAGTTCATCACATGGGAAACTATCCTCTGGGGTATGGCCCCAATCAGAAAGCAGACATGGTCGAGTCTGTCCTGAGCCAGAGCATGATCTGCTTGAAAACACAGTTTTCTAATTCTGGAGTTGTTAAATTTGGAAGTGGGAGTTGCATTTGTGCAAACTTGATATTCTTCTGGGATGCCTTTAAGATGGGTAGAATTTTGCAGATGTGATGTATTTCTAACATAAAAGCTAGCAACTGAACAAGAAGCTAGCTGTCTCCTGCAAGGCACAGAGACCACCATCTTCTGAAGATAGTGTGGTCCAACTTTTTTTTGATTGCTAAATAACATCTTGTATAGCCACTTTTTTGGAGAGAACTGAACTGTTTTCTGGAATTCATAACAAAGAAGACATCAAACTAAAAATATTATTCCAAGCAAAGGTCTTATTGTGAAAATCCTCTGTTGAAATGCTAAAGGTTAGCAAAGTTTCAAGCATCAGAAAGCATTGCCAAAAATCACCACTATCTGCTCTCATAATCTGATTTTCCATGTTGTTGGTTGGGTTGTTTGAGGGGGGTTTTTTGTTTTGTTTTGGTTTGGTTTTTTGACAAATAAATGTGAAGCTAGCCATATTTGATCATGCCCCATGGAAAATTTAGAAACAAAGTATGCTGCCTTACAGGCATGGGAGCTTTGCTCCAGTATGCTAGAGGAAGGAGCAGGCACTCCAAACTTGCTCCTTGTATTAATTTAGTATTGCTGCTGTGATTTTCAGCAAGGACAGGACTAGGATTTGAGCTCCTTGTGTGCACCAAGTGGAAGTGTCTGCCAGATCCCAGTCTGTTCTCTGGCTGTCCCATGTCCTTTGTGCCAGGGCTGGTTGGAGGGGATGGCTTAGTCTTAGCTTGAGTGGCACCACTCCTTTGGAAGTACTGGGACAATGTCTTAGAAGGAGGCCCCAGTGAGCCTAAGGAGGTGGGTGGTGCTGATGACCTGAGAAGCCTCACAACAAAGAGGAGGCTGAGGAGGAACTTGAATTTATGGATTCCTGGACAGAGAAGGCATTTCATGACCCAAGGAATTTTTCAGTCGTGCAAGAGAGGTTTGAGAACTGGACCATGAACTCACCATTCACACTGCAAGAAGAAATCAGTGAATGTTAATTGGAACAAAATCAAGCGTAAAATGAGATGGACCTTATTTTGAATCGATACAATCTTCTAAACAACGGGAAAACAGTGTGTGCCTCTTAACTGAATGGAAATAAAGACAAGTGAATTTGTGTTAAAATGCCATCAACAGTTTTCTGTTTCCCTTTTTATTTTTGTGGAGATAAAAAAAAAACAGCTGAAAAGAAGCATTAATGGATTTTACTGTGTGATTTAAATGGAGATGGGAAATATAAATAATTTAAATACCAATATTTGCAGATGGGGGCCATCACACATCAAAAAAAAGTCAGAAGATAAACTGAGAGCAGGTCCTCCATCCTGGCTGGCTGCAGAGTGGTGCAGGAGAATTGAGGGGAATCCTCAGGGGTTATGTTTATTTACATCTGAGATTTTTAAAGCAACAGCCATAAAGATAGATTTTGGGCATCTAGACGACACGTTTCTGTGGGAGGGAGATGCCTGAATACTTTTGAAAATTTGTTTGAAATTATTGTGACTGCAATTCTGGTAAAGACTCTGAGTCAGAGCTTTGGAGAGTATCTATTCTATCTTTTGGCTCTGGGACAGCTTTTACCTGGTCATAGGAAAATGAATCACTGTGTGGGTAGAACAGAATTTGTAACTAACTTCTAAATAAAATTACCTTCATAAGCTGTTAATTTTCAAATCTTTTTTCATTACCTTGTTGCAGGTTTGGTTCTCATGAGTTGAAAAAACAGTTCCTTGTACCAACTATAGCTGGTGATTTTGTGGCTTGCTTGGGAATCAGCGAAGCTGGAGCTGGGTCAGATGTCGCAAGTAAGTTAACCTAGCAAACTGCCAGTTTTAGACAGCCTGATGTTTTAGTGGAAAGAATCTGTTTTTCCTGACCCTTCAATTTGCCCCCATCCTTTGTAAGAAAGAAAAGGAAGGAAAGACTGGTGTGGTGAGGGCAGAAAGTAACATTCCAGGAAGATAACACATACTTCTCATGCATCCAAAAGCAATCAATTTTAATATTTGTCAGGTGAATCAATGGAGTAACCTTGTATAGGCTGAGCATAACAGATTGATGCAGCTTTTATGCTGGCCCCAGTTTTCTTCTAGTGTTGTCCTGCTCTGTCCAGGCTCACCACTGACAGGAGCACTCCAGCACCTCATCAGCTGCACAGCCACTGTCAGTTGTGCTGCTCTGGATGTGATGGCAGGGAGCATAACCTGCTCAGCTGTACTAGAACTTGGACTGCCTTGACAAAGACCTCTCCACTGAATGGGGCAAACTACAGAGCCACTCTGCTCCAAAAATGACAGCATCGCTTTCACAATGATTTCCTCTTGTTCATCCCTACCTCACCTCAGCCCATTCTGTCATTCCTGTGAAGCAAATATATCTCTCAACTGGTGATTGCTTTATTAAGAGCTAATGAAGAGTTTGCAATGTCAAATCTATTATCTTTATGATTTAGTTACTTTGCATGCAACTGCTTTTCTTGCTTTAGTGCCAGAATATGTTTAGAAACCAGGAGAAATAGAACTATTATTCTGAAGTGCCTGAGGCAGTAGAAAATTTGAAAAAGTAAATCAAAACAGATGCAGTAGAAAAAGAAAAGATGTCTCCTCTGATGATGAATCATGAACTTCATGGAAAAGGGAATGATAAGTGGCCACTTTTAGAGGTTTAGTTGTTGGACAGAGCATGGCTAAGTTGAACACATTGTGTTCTTACAAATTACTGAGACATTTTCCTGCAGACAAACTTGCCAATTATGACAGACATTTTTTATTCGAGGAGTCCTACATCCATCTCTGTTGTTTTTTCAAGGCAAATAGATAAACATCCAGTGCTCAAGCAAGGGTGCAGCGGGTAGATTTCAAGAACATTAATGTGGATGAAATAATGTGGATATGAAATAATGTGGATGAAATAATGGGACTAAATATTCCTGCATAATTTATTGCTGTTTTCCTTTCTGGGTTAATTTAATTTTTTCATAAGAAAAATTCCGTCATTTCAGTAGACTTGTTTATTAAATATTACTTATTAATATTACTTAATAATTATAAATAATAATTATAAAAATATTAAATTTCAATATTATTTAAACTAACATTATTGCTTGTTGTAATTTAAATATTATTAAGATGTAAAAATCTTATAATAGTACTTAATAATTAAATTATTAAAGTAATTATAAATTTGAATTTTGCTATTGTAAGAAATGCAACATCATTTATTTTAATAAACGCCTCCCTATTTTAATTAGATGATTATCAGAAAATTCTAAATAGGAATTTAATCTTTTTGATGCAGTGTTCCAGGTAATAAGTAACATAAATATTCCTTCAGCGGCATCTTGTTTATCATCTAGTTAAAGTGACATGATACATGTAGATTAATGAAGTTAAAAACCAATTTGGAATCAAAGAGGGTTATCTAATGAACCTGTGCTGCAGCTTGGAGATACACTGCAGGATGAAATGAAAATACTTTTTCCTCTGTCCTGGAAGATTTGACCCCTGATAAAAATGCCAAATCCAGCTTACAGTGCTTCTGAAGGGCACTTAAATGGACAGCTTAGGTATGAGCAACAATAGCTTGGGATCTGAGTTGCACCATCTCCAGATGGCCCAGCTGTAAAGTAGACTGAGCTGTGTGGAACTGCACTTGGTGCTTCCTTTTGTTGCTCATGCTGTTGGACTGTTTGTCTTGCTAAGAGAAGTGAAGGGACATAGCAACTGTTCACATGTGAAGGTTGAGGTTGAACTTCTGCCATGTGAGCCAGTATATTTTAAACTGAAGAATGACACAGAGTAAGGTACCTCTAACATTTTTTCCTGCAGTTCTGAAATTACCGAAGGTGATATGAACACAGAAGACAAAAACAATGTTTACATGAGAACTGAAATGTGCCTCAAACTTTAATTTATTGAGAATTCAACAGAAAAAAAAAAAAAGGACTGTGTATATTAGTCTAATATAAAATTCATTTCAGTTTAGAGGAACATCTGTCTGCTTTTAAGTGTATTTGTTCTACACTGTCCATAGTAGTGACCGTGTGCACCAAAACTAGCACAGAGTAGTCTTGAGAAGAAAAATAGAACAGTACAAATGGTACAGAAAGTGTATTTAATTTCAGGACTACAAAGCATAAGCATTTGTGTCAGTTTGAATGATATTGTGTCATTCTGTCTGACTCTGATTCCACAATTTATGGAATGTAGTCTGTGGGGACATATAGGAACACATCACGGAACACATCACGGAAAACATGTCCTCTTTCTTCAAGTTACATGCAGGTATCTGCAACAGTAACACTGTTCATGTCTACCTCTTCAACATTAATATCTTGCTCCATTTTGTCTCAGTGGAATCCAGCCTTTCTGCTTTTCTGGATTGAGGTTATCTTTTCTGAGCATAAAACCCCAGAATTTCACATGGTGTCTATAATGATTCAAATACATTTCCAACCCTAGTAGAAGTATTACTCTCCAATAAATGATGTCACACAACAGCTTGCAGACTTGTGAATCTTGTGATTACTTCATTAATCACAGACTTGTGAATCCTGTGGATCATCTTCATTGCCAGTTTGCTATTGAAACATTGCAGGATTTAGCAATCACTTTTACTAATTTGTGTCTGAGTCCTTGTACTTGCCATGTTGAATTTGAAGACTCAAGATCATTCCTTTCTTGCTGGGCCATACTTCAGTTGTCTGTGTTGGCAATATCTCCCAAGTTTGTGTCACAACCAAATTGGTGTATTCCTATCCTTTTAAAGATCATTAATGCAAATATTCAGTAGGTTTTGTCCAGAGGCTGATATCCAAGGAGGGGCTTAACTAGTACTCTCCCCGCACATCAGAACTTCCTCTTTTAATGCAACTTGATGCAATTTCTGCTTTGCTAAGTTCCTTCTGCACATTTCCACTTTTGTCCTAATTCTTATCTTTTCAAATTTTAACTCATAGTTACCTAGTAGTGTCAATTTCACTTGCTTGGGTCCAATAGGATTTTTCTCTAGGAAATCCAATTTTATAATAAATCAGATTTGGTTTAAATAAGATAAAATGGGTAAATTGAATTCTCTTTCCAAACCGAATTTTCTTTCCAAATGTATTTTGAGGCTGTGCAGATTGCCAAAACCAGCAACCTCTGTTTTCACTAATTTCAGTTTCTGTACAGTCTTTGTTGTAGGTGTTTTGCTTTGTCAACCATATTGTGAATCTATCTATAATCTCCTGTGAAATGCTTCTTTTTTTGAAGTATCCTCTATATGCCTCATCTTTTCCCATCCTCTTTCATTTCTGTGGCTGAAATAGTTTTGTTTGCCACCACAATCTTCTTTGATTTTATTGATTTTCATCTGCAAGGTTTAACTTAGTTCAACCTATTGCAGTACTTATCTTCTGACCTCCAAATTGTAGCTTACTTTCATGATTAATCTTGTTCATTTCCTGCAAGTCGTTTCCTGGTTTTTGAAGTGATTATTCATTCAGTTAGACTTGGCGGTATTTCTTTAAAGTTTTGCGTTTTTTTTTCCTGTGCTGATGATGTAAATTTCAGATATGTGTTCTTCATATTTTACTTTAAGGATGTGCGTTGCCTATCTTTGACTGTAATATTGACCTTAAAAGTTGGAGCCAACCTTACCTTTAGTCAAATCTACTTAGATACATGGCTGGACTCAAGTGCAGTAGAGAAGAAAGTTGAGGCTCGAGCACGTGTGATTTCAACAGTGATGTGACCTGCCCTGGTTGCTTATGTGGCACCAGCTGTATCATTCACCTCTGGTGATGCCTTGTGCTTTTTCCTAGAAGGGCTCCTCAGAGCATGCTGTGTAAGGGGTTGTGAGGGTCAGTGGTGTGGGCCTGCAAAAACAAGTTATGGAGCACCCACTGAAGTAGCCTTTTCCCAGAGATATGCTCCATCAGGAAAAATGATTAGTCAAATATTCTGAATTATCTTCATAGCCATATTCTCGAGTCCACCTGACCATAATAAATGGTTAAGCAGGTTTTGAAAGCCTGCTATATTTTAAGCATAAAACTTATGTATTGATTTGATCATCTTTCTTAACGGTCTCTAATTAAAGAGAATCAGTTCTTCACAAGACCATTTAAAATAGTTGTTTCTCAAATGTTTGAAGCAAACTGAACAGCTGAATCTGGAGTACTTGAACATTCTCATTAGTAAGGCATTCGTTCTTTAATCTGTATTTGGGTGGTTAGGCCCCTGTGACGCTGTGCTTGCAAGAGCTATTTACATTTGTGGTAACATCACAGTGCTCACTGTTCCTTTGCAGACCTTCTATGGGACTTGTATCTAATCTCTTCAGTAGCTGTTCCACAAGAAAGGGATATGTGATGTAAATCACTGTATGCTCCCCTCTTTGTTGCACCATTTCAGTACACAGTCATATTTCTTATTCCAGCTCTTGTGCCTCCTTCATTTATTATTTAGTCTCCATGTGTATGAGTGTCCAAGGTCTGTGTCCATGTATTATGAGTCCCAGTACTTTAGATTACTTAAGCTTCTTGACATTCATTATTAAACAGATGTCATATCAAGTCCCTTGGACAGATTTCCCACAGTCCTTTCGTTGGGTGAATTCTTCTGTGTCTGCTGGTTTTATCCACATGATTACTATCTCTTTTCCTTGCTGTTCATCATTACCAGCTAGTATATTCCTTTAGCCGTAGCTAGATCCCATACTTCCTTATTTTATACCTTATATCATTTTCTCCCATAATTTGTCTCCTGTGCTTTCATTAACAAGACTAATTTTCAGCCATGCTGACCTCAGTTCCAGTTTATCTCCCAAATGAAGATCAGATACTTGGGTTTGCTTTCGGTTTATATTTAGAGTCCTAGGGAAGAATGTGCATGTTCAGACTGAGGTGATTGTGTATGAAAGTGTAACCAGATGACTTCAACCTGCCTGCCCACTCCACTTGGTGTCTGACTCCTGCCCTCCAAGTCTCTGATGCCCCTTCAGTGGTCTCTTACGGATTTCATAGTCTTGTTTGATTTACAGGTGCTATTAGGAGTGTGGTAGGGTCCTCCTATACCATCACCTACTTATAGATGGGTATCTGTTGAAGAGTCTTCATTAACTGGGGTTCTTGTCAAAGAAGTTCAATTGCAGGGAAAAGAAGGCAGCCCTCTGGAAAGTCTGCTGGAGGATAAATAATAACTAATGATTCTCTCTGGCTGTCTGTTGCAGCTGGGGCTGCTTGCATTGTGATGTGAACCATTGCTGATGAAAATAAGATTGTTTTCTGCCAGGGTGTATAAATAGCAGGTGTTTGGAACTCCTTCATGTCCAAACACTCATTACATTCAGACTTGGCCTTTAATAGCTTACCAGCTTTGGATGTGTTGCAGCACCTGACCAAGAGCATGCAGGAAGTGCATGTTGGTTTATGTTAATGCATTCACAGATACAGATGCTTATGTTTGTTTAAGTCATGGCTCTGGAATTAATGGCCCCCTCAGGACCAAGGTACACAGTCAGAGGAACTCTAATAGATCACCTCACAGTGAAATGCTTCTGTCCCAGGTTTTTGACCACCACACTTACTTAGGAAGTTTTCTGCTCTCATCTATTGGGATGAAAACTCCATCTAAAGGAAGGTGGGGGAAGTGGTCCTGTTTCCATGGCTGTCATTCTAAGAGTTGTCCAGACTAGTTTGCCTTATGGCCTGGAAGGATTATGGGACAGGGGGTATGAGGGAGAACCAAATAGTTTCTGTCTGAGAGCAAGGGAGTGACCCTGCCAGTCATACCTGGACCCCTTCTGCACAAGAATAACCCTAATTTCCTGTGTTTTGAAATAGATATCAAGACAACAGCTGTCAGAAAAGGCGATGAATATGTCATAAATGGTGGTAAGATGTGGATTACCTCCGGGAGCCAAGCAGACTGGATGTGCCTCCTTGCAAACACCAGTGAAGGACCTCCCCATCGAAATAAATCTCTCATATGTCTGCCAATGAATCTACCTGGTAATAACACAGAACTCTTTGCCTTCTAATTTGATTTTACAGGTGTTTTTTGTACATCCAATACAAGAAGGAAAGATGTTTAACCAAATATATTTTTAGATAAGTTTTTCAGATACATTTTCATGGCAATGATTCATAACCATATGAAAGTAAAAGGATAAAGAGTTTAGAGATTTCAAACTTGGGAAATACCTCTCAAAACAAGGCTGGTGGGCTTGCTGAAGAGAATTGCAGGCATATTCAGAGTTTTTCATGGCTGTGCTGTGCAAAGAGATCCTTTCACTAGGGCACTACTACCACTTACATTATAAGAATAGTCTGAGTAATATGTGGTCTGGAGTGAAAGATTCAAACATCCTGAAAGTAGGGATTAGGTTTTGAATAAGATGAGCAATTCAGGTGAAGACATGGAAGAAATACATCCTGCGCTAAGGGTACCAGTTTCAGTGTTACAGTCCACAGAGTGTCTGTTCCTCAGTAACCTGCAGACCTTGCAGAATGCACAAGTGCTATAGGCATAAAGAACATCATCCAGAGAGGATGCAGTTAAGATTGTGCTGGTGGGGATCTTTTGCAGTTTTGACACCTGTTCAAAAGTTTTAAAATCTTTTCAGTTTTCACTCATTTTAATATTTGAAAATATGTAACATTAATTTATGCACTATATAGTATAAGGTATATTTAAGATTTAATTTTGAAAATTAATGGCTATTTTATGCAAAGAAAAACTTCATTTAATACAATTTAATATTTATTAAATCTAGAGTAGTTTATATTAATGCATTTATATATAAAATATTTATACTTAGGGCTCATTTCTTCATTAAATTCAGAGTATTTTACCCACTAAATATGTGCCATTATTGGCATTTCACATGTAGGAACGCCACCATAGCAATGAAGTGAATGTCTCTATGTTCACTTCATAGATTAGACTGAGAACAAAACCCAGATCTACAGTGTTATAAAAGAGGACAATGAGAGCTTCTTAAAGGAATGTCTTTTAAGTGAATTTCATTATGGAGTAAGTTGAGCAAGTGAGTTGCCTTGGGAATAAGCAGATTCTGAGGGAATTGTGAGCTTCTACTACCTTTGCTCATGCAAGACAGGCTGTGAATGGGAGCTCATGGAAGAAAGACCTGAGCTGTTTCAATAGTTGTGAACTTCATCCTTGTTGAGAAGCCATGAGCCAATATGTAACTTAGAGTGAGAATTTCTCTGAATTTCCCAGTAAATTCACTTATCAGCCATCTGCTGATAAATGAATGAAGTCCTTCTTGTGATTTTTCATGAAAGGGTCAGAATGCAAATGCAGTACTACTTCTCTGAGATCAATCTTCCTGAAAAAACAAAGCAGCTGACCCCCAGTTGGTGGCAGATATAGTATATAGAAATAGACTTAGAGGTTTTCAGCTACTTTGCTTACTCCAAAAAGACACAAGTTGTCATAGCTCAAGGAGAGGGGAGATGTTAGATCTCACAGCCTACACACAGACCTTCTTTACCTGCATTGGATAGACTTAGAGGAGAAAAATTGCCCGAGACACCTTAAGCTGATCTGCAGAAGTGTAGAAGTCTTCCTAGGAACAAAATTTGTGCTCCTCAAAATGCATGTGTTATAATTCTTCTGTGATGATACACATATTTACCTCCAAAGGGGTCACAGCACCGAGATTGGTGACCTTTTGAAATGAAGTATTAGCACTGTTGATTGTGCTCAGTGGGTGAGTCATATCAGGAGTGAGATTTTTCAGGAAGCTCCATCTGGTTTGATGCATCCTAAGGATGTCTGTGTGCCAAAGATTGTGCTCCATGGAGGGCAGCAGACCAAGGCTGTACGGGAAGTTTCTGGAAAGCATCACCGAATGATGCACTCTCAAACGTCTGTGGCTGTATGTATGTAAAAGCTCAAAACCAGCTGCAATGGAGGGCAAATATGTTATGTCTGACTCACCTCTGCAGGCATCAGCCCTATATGGCTGGGTAAGGAAGGATCTGTGGTGTATTTTTGCTAAAAATCTAAGTTGTTTTGTATTTATATAGTGTGGTGGAAAAAAAAAAAAAAAAAGAGAGAGAGAGAGAGAAAGATTCCAAGTCCGAACGTGAATTATTAATTTCAACAGTTGGTAGTTTATTGGATAGACAAAATAGGATTTGCTTCTTCTAATTTTAGGTATATATACTCTAATCTGGGCTGAAGCAAATCATGGTCTAGATTTGACAGACACTGCTGAATACATTTCTCATAAAGGAAGTTTGGATAACAGCACCATGGATCCACAAGAGATATCCAAATTAGGTGAATACTCCTCAAACAATTACAATGTCTCAAAAAAGCAGCTGAATTTTTCACATAATGAAAGAGAATCTAACAAATTGTGAAATGTCTGTGTGTGAGGTATATAGACAAATGGCTTGCAGCCCTGATCTGGTAACTATTTGTCCTCTGGTTTGTCCTCTGAGTCCTCAGATAGCTCTAGGGAAGATTGCAAGGAGGAGTTGATAAAGAGAAGAGCAACCAAAGAAAGAGAAAGAGCGTGTTTCTTGGATTGCAATTTAAAATGTGTCTGTTTCCATTTGTAATGGCACTAAATGGTGTCAGGAGAGAGCAACTGCCTTTCTCTCAAGATAGAATATAGGAAATAAAAGAAATTGTCAGAAGGCTGGAGGAATGGGAGAAAATGAAGAATCAAAGACATTAGGGAAGAACTGCCCAGGCAGGGAAATAGCAATCCATCTCAGTGATACTGGTGCAAGTAGCTCAAATGGCTCTGCTAAGGTGATTTTAGTAAGTCAGGTGCTTGGCCCTGTTAAATTGAGATTTGTGAGTTATCGCATGTGATTTATTTAATACAGATGAACGCCAGGAGTTATCTGGGCCCTTAATTTCTACTGCTGGTGGTAATTTTTCATTTGTAGTACTCTTTAGGAAGAGAAGGAAGATAATTAAACAAAGAGAGATTTTGATGGCCCCGTAGTGGCCAAAGAGATGATTGTGTACAATTGTCTTCCACGATGTAAAGCATGTGCTAGCCTCAGAAGGGGCATCACAGGAGACTGATGCAACTTGGTCTCCTTGTGGGTGAGAACCATGAATTAAGAGCAAGTGAAACTGGTAGGGCATGACAAAGGGGGATGCTGCTGGACCCAGGAAAATTGAACACACAACCCAATCTGGAAGAATTACAGTTAGAAATCATCAGCACATTTAGCTCCTCTAACCAAGCCTGTAAAAGCTTTCTTCAATAGTTGTTGCTGTGTGTGGATCTGGGAAGTAAACAACAGGATTGATTTAGAAATATAGTGAACTGGCAGCAGCTGTGCTTTCTTGAGGAGTCCTTTTAAACCACCCACTAACAAGAGCAGTAAGTGCCTCTTCATATGGGTGAGGAGCAGTGATTGCATAAAGGCAGTTGGCTTTAGACCATACATGATCTCTGTGACTCTCAAAGAAACCAAATAGCAATGTTCCAATGGGAAACAATGTTCCAGATTTCATCTGGGCCTGTAAATTGCTCAGTGTGTGGTTATTTAGCTCTGTTTTTAATATGGAAACAAACCACAAAAGCTCTTTTGGCTGACTGAATACAAATCGCTGGGTAATTTTCAATTCAAGAGTCAAGAATTTTTATACAGCTGTCCTGATTTTATTCCTGCATTGATCATATGTCAAAGCAAGTCTTCCTAACACATAGTTTGTTTACAGATTGGTTGGTGGAAAAAAAATCTTGAGTGGATCTTGTGTAAGTCTGTGTGGACCTTGTTCTCAGAGCAGTCTTGGCATTTGTAAATACTGTCAGTATTTCATCTCTGTGAAGAGATGAAAATTTCCATAACCTTATTTAGTGCAGCCAGAGAGAGTAAATTTGAAGGAAATGACTGCCAACTTCTTCTGCCTGCAAAACTGAAGTTATTTCCATATTGCTGAAGGCCTCCTGTGGGTAAAAGTTGAGACATCTGTGTTAGTTCAGGAAGAGATGTTCTCTGAAAGCTGTGAAGAATAGCAAGATACAAACAAGTACAGGGGGATCACAACAATCTGTGTGGTGACCAACCAGCTTCTACTGAGCCATGCCAGGGAGTAGTATAGGATTGAAAAAGAATAAAGATGGGAAATAACAACAGAATACCTCCTCATCACAAAGCTGGTTGGAATAACATGTACGTGAGTAGTAAAAATCTTTGGTTTTCTGGCAAAGATGCATATGCTGAGTTGGAGGACTGTTTTGCTACATATACAGACTTGTCAGATGTAATTAACATGTTATGCACAAATCCTTATGCCTGGTTGTTGTCTTCCTTTTGCTTTTGAAACATTCTTGACTTTCACCCTGAATATTTGAATTAGCTCCAGATCAACAGGGCGAAAAAAGCTAAAGACGGGAGAATTGCCACAGGAAGACAGTGGGTGCCTGTTAAACTCTCATGTGGTAAGCCATGCTTGCATCTGAACAACAGCAAGAAAGAACTTGTAGCTATGAAAAAACAAACAGGAAGGAGTCCTGCCTGGTGTGACGAGGTAGCTGAGCCCTTGTGTGGCCAGACCTGACTGCACCAGGTTCATCTTCAACAGACCAGTGCACATGGGGTCAGAGTCAGTGCTGTGTAGAGAGGTCTGTGGGGAAGAAAACCCTCCTCACAAACATGCACACATGAAAACTCAGAGTGATCACTGCGCCAGAAAAAAACAGCTTAGGCTAGGAAGGGGAGGATAAATGAAGAAAAGGAAGGAAGAGGATTTCCAGGAGGAGAAATACTCATAGCTGCTGCTTAAAACGAGGCTCGTTTTTGTTCTTACTGAATATTTGTTTACTGTTTCATAGCAGACACTCGACAAATATTGCCAAATTTAATTTCAGCATTTTATAATAATGCTAGATAAAAATAAAACATAAACAAATAAATATTGCATTGTTTGAAGACTTGTGTGGAGTAAAATTATTACGACTAGTAAATATTTATTATTTGGGACGTAATAAAAAGTAGAACTTTTAGATTTAAAGTTTCTGATTTGCTGGTTTAATAAAGTGGAAAACCTTTTAAAATAAGATTGGGGCCATTTTACTCCAGAACACTGTTATGTTTTTCCTAAAGGTCAGTTTCACTCTTGTCTTGGAACATACATTGACATCTGCAGAATTTTCTTTCTGAAAACATTGTATTTGTTCACAGTGCTTCTGTTTTTTGTGGTCTTTCTCATACGCCTTTCTCTTCAGGCATTCATGTTGCTAAAAAGATAGACAAACTGGGTATGAGGTCATCAGACACAGCTCAGATCTTCTTCGAAGATGTGAGGGTCCCCTGCAAAAACCTCATCGGTGAGGAAGGAAAGGGTTTTACATACCAGATGTTGCAATTCCAAGAAGAGCGGCTGTGGGGAGTAGCCACTGGTAAGTCATCGCTGGCGCTTCTGCAGCCAGGCAGAGACACAGGGGTCACTCTCCGCATGACTAACAGCCCTTTTCTTTTCTTGTAAGTTGCAATGACCTTTTAGGATGTTTTTTTGAAATCCGTCATAGCCTGGACACAGACGACATTCCCTTTCTGTAGAAAAACCTGAAGCAGAATGTATTTTGCGAGCCACTGCAGAGGCTCTTTTTGCCTTGTTTCTTTTTCTTGGTGCTTCTCCGCTGATAAGAAAATACGGCATCATGTTATGTCTATTACAGATATAGTGCAAAGGCTATCAAAATATTGGCATGAAATAGAAGGATGGTGACTTTTCCTGTAGTACAGTGAGTTATGATGCTTATCATGGATTTTAGAAAATTAACTTATTGGCTGCATAAAGAAGTGGCTCTTGCAGGATGTCAGAGCTTTGTTCTGCAGATCTGTTTTGCCTCTGTACACTTTGGACATAAGCAGTACAGCACCACATTCCTTTCTCTGAAGTTATGTTGTCACAGAGTTTATCGTACTCAGAACTCAGGCTATACTCAAATCCATGTATTTGGGTTATATGGATTCTGGATATTCCAGGAAACCAGATCCAGGTCTGGATTGTCTATTTTCAGCCTGCAAACTTTCTTCCTACCCCACAGTGTTCGCTTTTTAAGTTAAATATAACATGGTTCACTGTAAAAAGATTGGTCCTCTTTAGATTCCAGGGTTGTCTAAATAATGTCACTGTATTCATGCTCTTGTGCATTCCCTGTCTGTCACTGTCTGTGTGTGGCTGGGGAATTGAGCATTCTAAGAAGTGGTGTTTTGATTCAGTGAACAAATAAAAAAGCACTACTGTTTTGGGTTCATCCCAGACCAAATATTTTGGAGTTCAAATGCCTTTAACAAAATTTGTTTTTTTGAGAGAAAGTTCTTAGTTCAGCCTGAGATAAGTAGTACATGCGAGAGTAGTTTTAGCAAAAGGCAGGAGGTTACACTTGCCAAGGATGTCACAGCCTACTCAGGCAAGCAGGAGTTGTGATCCTACCACTGCTTCTGCTTTAACTGAGGTGTATACAGACTGCAAGGATGTGCCTTGTGCATTTTTATGCTCAGTTTGAAGTCTAAATTAAACAAACTGCCAGAAGCTCTGGGCTGCAGGAAGACTCCCCAGGCAGCAGAGTAGCCGGCAGCATTAGTCATGCCCCAGGCAAAAGTGACGAGCACTGACAGCATCAATACACCAAGCCTGGCAGGTGAGATCACTCCTGCTGAAACCACGGGCAGCTTGGTACTGTCCAGTCTTGCACAACTGCCTGGCTGTTGCTGTGCTCTGCCCGGAACTGGAACACCAGGTTTCAATTCTTTTTTTTTGTACAAAACAACGCAGCAGGAGCAGGTGAACCCTTGCCCTGGATGAGCAGCCTGGGAAGGGCATCTCTCCTTGCCTGCTATGGCCAGGCAGGAGCTGTGAGGGAGGAAGAATCTAGGAACTCACCAAGGAGAGGGAGCTGCCTTTTGCAGTGGCTACTGTGTAAACCTTGTTGGACTCCTTGGGTTTGCTTTTTTCAACTGTCTGATATAAAATGCGTAGAAGCACTGGCAGCAGGGACAAGACCCGTGATTTGGGCCAAGCTGCAAATTTCAGAGATCACCAGTTGTGATAAACAAAAAAAGGGTAACCAGTGTTCAGAAGGGAGCCCTGTACTTGATGGGTGCAGTTTGTTGTACCACAGCATCTAGAGGTGTTAACTTCCAGTTCTGCAAACGGTTTCACATATTTTCAACCATGACTGTTCTGCTGAGGGCTCAGATGTGCAAAATGATGTAGGTGCCTTCAGTAGTTTTGTGGTTAGGTTTGCATGTTTAATCCTGGTCTTCACTTCTGCTCCTCAGTAGGACATTTCTGTTCCTTCCCAGTTCATAACTGTGACATTGAAAATCATCAGTCTGCTTTTAAATGCTTTAGGGACCAGTCCTGGCATCCTCACTTTCACTGCTTCCTTTAGTTTGGAAAAGGCAGTTGACTGCCATTCTTGTCTGGTTTTCCTTTCTGGATGTCATTTTGTTGTGTTTGAGGTTTTTTGTTCTGTTTCTCTTTGTTTGGTGGGGGATTTATGTGCTTTTAGTTTCAAGTATCACATTCTCTAGACTTCTTTTTGTTTACTAATTGTCTTCTTTGTGGTCAGTATCTTTTGTCGCCTTTTTTTTCTTCCTTTTAAAATCTATTTTCAATCAAAGAGATTTAAAATACAAATGGAAAACTTAACTTCCTGGAATTGCAAAAGTTGGTCCCAGGTGTGGTCTCTTCTTCTGAGTGACACATTATCAAAAGTTTTGGTCAAAGTCACTGTGTTTCTTGCTTCACTGAAAGAAAAAAGGTGCCACGTGTCTCCCATGTTGGGACACTTGGTAAACATTGTCCATTTGAGGACCTGTTGCACTGATCACAGGAAAAGAATGTTGCTATGGCAAAAAAAGCAAACAGTTGTTTTTGTGAATTGCTTAACTCAAAGAGGGAGTTCAGTGTGCGTATGAGGGCAGAATGGCACTTTCCTAATGAGTTCTATTTGCTCCTGCAACCTCAGTTTTATGAGCACCATTGAGTCATGGCTGGTAAGCAGGATGACAGTTCCTTTTGCATGGGCAACACACATCCTTAAGAATCAGATTGCTCAGCTTAGAGCTCACTGTACATTTCGTTAGAGAGTGATCAGTCACAACCTAAGAAAAATACATTAATTTCCTTTTCTTTTGAGAGGAAACATAGCAACAAGACAAAGTGTCTTTACAGTGAGCAGAAATTTCAAGTGGAATAATATAAGTTGGATGGAGATACCAGGAAAAGATTATTCTGCATTTGGCAACTTCAAGTGCTTTCACAATTCTCAGCTGTGTGGTAGGCCACGCATTCCTTTGGCTGCCCTAGAGTGACATTTCCTGCATATGCTGTCCACTGAAACCCATGGGGCTAAGTTGGTCTGAGGATGTGAGGAACATTTTATAAAAAAAAGGAAACAAATACACAGAAAAAAAAGGGGTGTTCCCTATTATGAATGGCATTTCTCTTAATTCGTGTGACTGGCAAAGTGTTGTGTGCTATTATCTTGTTGAACACAGCTGTTGGCTGTCATGGTATTAATGATTTGCTGCATTTTGGTTCTGTTTGCTACACAGCCAAGCTTTGCCATGATAGAGCTGTGCTCAGAGCTCTGAATACCTCTCGTCAGCATCACAGAATGGTCTGGGAAGGGACCTTTAAAGTTCATAATGTCCAGCCCCTCCACCACAGGCAGGGACACCTTTCACTAAACCAGGCTGCTGAAAGCCCCATCCATCCTAGCCTTGAACACGTCCAGGGAATGGACGTGTTATGGGGCACCCACAACTTCTCTAGGCAACATGTTCAGGTGTCTCACCACTCTCATAAGGAATTCCTTAGAATTGTAGAAGGTTAGAATGGTTTGGGTTGAAAGGGACCCTAAAGATAATGTAGTTCAAATTCCAAAACATTCTTCCTTATGTTCAATCTAAATCTATATTCTTTCAATTTAAAATCAGTCACCCTTGTCCTGTTACTACAGGGTCTGGTAAAAACTCTGTCCCCATCTTTCTTACAAGCTCCCTTTATATGTCAAAAGGCTGCAATAAGGCCTCCCCAGAGCCTGCACTGCTCCAGGCTGAGCAACTCCAACACTCGTAGCCTGTCCTCATGGGAGAGGTGCTCCAGACCTTTAATCTTCTTCAGGACCCTCCTCTGGATCTGCTCCAACAGATGAATATCTGTTTTGTATTGTGGGCCATAGAACTGGATGCAGTACTCCAGGTGGGGTCTCAGGAGAACAGAGTAGAGGGAGAGAATCATGACCCTTGACCTGGTGGCCACTTTTAAAGCAGCCCAGGACAGTCCTTAGATTTTCTCTGCTTGTTTCTGTGTGCAAATGACAGTTTCTGAAATGAGAAGGGCAGCAATGGCAGCTAAGGAAACAGGAGAATGGATCAGCAGGGGCAGGAAGGAGGCAGTGAATTGAAGAAGTGAACACTATAAGAGCAGTTTTCCCAGAACCCTGTCTGAGCCATGATGTGTGGTGACAGCCTGAGCAGAGTTTGGCCAAAGTCCCTTCATGATCTTTAGACCCTTTTTAGCAGGACCTAAACAGTTTCTGTCCTGTTTCTTCTCACCTGATCTTGCTCCTGCCTCCTCTTTGCTGTTTCCCATTCCCTCTTTGCCTGCTTCTGGATGCTGTGAACCACACAAGCTGTGCTGGAGCACATGGCTCTGACAGACCAACACAAGATTAATCCCTCGTCTTTATCCCTTCAACCTCCCTTCTGCTCTCCTAGCACTGGCCTGTACTGCTTAGTTTCCCACCTAGCAGCTCAGACTTCTCTGTATTCTTCCCAGATTTCTGTCTGAGGGGAAGGGAGAAGTGGTACCTGGATACTCCTTGCTCTTTACATTTCTCAAGCTGGAGACCGTAGACATACAAGTAAAAAAGCTGTTGGTGTTATACATGCTGCAGTGATGTGCGACATTGTCCTTTGGAAGGACAATATTTCTATTCAAGAGATGTTCCTGAAAACAGAAATTTATTTTCCTGTTGAGAAAGCCAGCATTTGGGAGACAACATTGTGTGTTAACACAGAAGAAGTGAGGGCATTACTGTATATGCTCTTCTGAAAAAGAAGCATTGAGGTTAGTTGTATGAGAAAGGAGGGGAAAATATTTAGGTAATGAGAAAAGCTGATCACCCTCTGGAATGTGGAGACATCATGTGAAAAATGGTGCTCTGTGGAAGTAAGGGTGAATGATCATGGCAGGGGAATTTGGTGGGATGCAGAGTGTACACAGAAGAGCACTACAGAGATGAAATTTAAATATCAGTGGTCTTGTAAACAAAGCAAAAAGGTATGTGGAACCACACCAGGCTTCTGCAAGGGACTGTCATCTGAGTAACTGGCAGGTAGGAAAAGGGATTTCATAGTTGTGCAAGGCTTAGGTTTATTTTGCATTTCACATTCAGAGTTGTGCTGTTTAGACTCTAAATGCAAATGGATGTGATATCCATATTTTGAAAAGAGAAAATATGACCCTTCTTATACAGATAGATTTGTGAAATCGTGCCTTGCTGCTTGTCATAGTAACATGGGTCCACATTTGCCAAACAAAATTCTCCACACATTCTGTACCTGCTGTTATCCCAGCTACACTTCAAGAGACTGACAGCTTAGTCATTCACTTCAAGGGTGGTTTGCCTTGGAAAATAAAACTTTCCCTTTTTTTCTTGTTTTAAATGGGATTTTTGCACAAAAAGAAGCAGCAAACTAGTTCTGCTTTAAAGCATTGTCTGCTGCCTCTCTCACCTGTTTTAGAGCAGTACCCTATTTTAATTCTGTTTCCATTAGGAGAATTATTTACTGTTTTTTTTAAAGTGGATGTGAATTTTTTTTTCCCCTATGCTGGGATCTGATCACAGAATGCAGATGTAGTAAGCAGTCTATTTGTGTTCCTTGATCTCAGAATAGGTTTCTGCCTCCTCCCTGAAGCCTTCCTTCAATTTACATTTCTACTGCATTTCTCACCAAGCATGCTACACTGTCTGCCTTCAGATTTTTTTCCCAGGATTTTAAAAAACCTTCAGGACACAGGTAGTATGGAAAGTAGGAGTTTCCACAAGCTTTTGCTAGGGCTCCAAATGAGACACTAAGCATAAAGTTTACCTCATCATGTTGGTATTGCTTTCTATGACTCTCCCTCTTTCCCACCCACTTCCCTTCCCTCTCCTCCAGGTTTTGGCAGTTTATGGCTCAAGTGAGATAGATGTCTTCAAGGTACAAGGAAGTACCAGACTCTTCTCAGAATTGAAGCTTCACCCCAAACTGAGTGTACAGAACAATTTGCTTTAAAAAAACCTAATGAGTTGGTTGTACAATGTGAAAAAAACCCTTCTTTTTCAACAAGAAGCTAAACAGATCTAGCTAAAATGATGCTTTGTTTTTCCAGCCCTGACACCAATGGAAACTATTATACAAGAAACTATTGACTACAGCCGGCAGCGGAAGGTGTTTGGCCAGCCTGTGCTGCACAACCAAACCGTGCACTTCCGCCTGGCCGAGCTGGCAACCGAAGTGGAGCTCCTGCGCTCGCTGCTGCACCGCGCCGTGGGTGAGCTCCGACTTCTGCTTCCCAGATGGGCTTCTCTTCATGCAAAGAACCTTGTCAGGGTATAGGAACATGGGGAGGGGATTTCCAGAGTGACTGCTTTTTTCATCTCTTCTTTTTTTTATTAGCTCTCTATGTAGAAGGCAACGATGTGACAAAATTTGCCTCCATGGCTAAGCTGAAGGCAGGTCGTCTGACCCGTGAAGTGACTGATAGCTGTCTCCAGTTTTGGGGAGGAATGGGATTCACCAGTGAAGTTCTCGTGAGCAGGTTTTACAGGTAAGGGAGTGATGAAAATACAAAGTGGCTTTAACTGAAATTTTGCCTCTCAAATATCCTGTTAAACAATCACCTACTTGAGAAGAGCACCAGCTCCTCACCAGTGTGAATGGTCTTGTTTCACTTCATAGCATGTCACTGAAGTGGGTTGTGGATGCAAGGACACCCAGTGCAATTAACTTTGGGCAGACACGTGTCAGAACTTACTATTCTTTTGCCAAGTTTTGGCTTTGCATTACAGTTGTGACGTTTGAACTACCCACAGGTTAGCTTAAATCTCAAATGAAAGAGGAAAACTCAGTATTCTCCCTGATGGTCCTCTGGTATCTGCCAGAGAGTAGATAATGGGGGGGAGGAGGGGGATTGAGAGCTACTAACCAGTGACTTTTTTTTCTCTTTGCTTTTTGTTTGCTTGTAATCTTGATTGCAAGAACAGAACTAAAACCAGAAGCTTTCTGCTGAAATGAATGAAAACCAGCTTTATGTTTTTCCCCACGTGTGTGAAAGTGGAGTTCCCCACTTGGCTTCTGCAGGAGTCTGTTCCGATAGCAGTCTCCACCTGCTTAGTCGCACTAGATACCATGTGAGACATACGAGAGAAATGCTTCCAGAAAGTCGTTAGATCATTAAAATAGTACAAAGGCCTTTTTGCAAATTAATTGAAGTCCCTTCAGATTTTAGTCTCTATCTACTTAGAGCTAAATTCTCCTTAGGGAAACAGTTTTCTTGGTATCTGGCCTCAGTGTCTTATATTCTGCAGAAGGACCAAAATTGACCTTGGATTCTCTTGCAGTAACAGCTTTTTGTTCGGCCTGTACACAGACAATACCTAATACAAAGTTAGCCAAACTAGTGGTTCAGTTAGTTGAAAATTTGGGTAAATGTGTCTGTGTAAAGTGAGAGCAGAGCACTTGAGAAAATCTTAAAAAAACTTGTTTCTTCTTAGGTAGGTTGAGTTACTTTTTATATTTTTAATAGCATTCTATGAACAAGAATGCCATTGCAGTAAGTCAAGAGATCCTCAACATTTTTGACCAGTGGACTCCTGAAATTTTCTTACAAAGGTACAGACTGCCTTATGATGGTGGTTTTAAGCCAGCTGTCAATATGTTGGTTTTTCTTAGTTATTTTTTTCAGAGCATTATTTTAACAACTAATGGTCACTGGTGATAGAGATTTTAAAAGCTACTGCAGTAGGCACTCTGAATAAAATGAGTCCCTGTCTTGCAGCACTTACTGTAAACGTTGTAGTCTGTACAGATTAACATGTATGTGCATTTACATAGCTTTGTAGGATTTCCCAGCCCAGTATAGTAGTGCTAACTGTGAGCAGGGCTTTTCTGAGTGGATTCCAGAGTGGCTTCCAAATATACCAGCACAGTCACATTCTTCCTCAGAAGAAATCCAGAGTGTTTCCTGTTGGTGTATACAGTCTGCTGGCTTAAGAAATGTGATCCTTCTACTCTAAAACAAACACTCTTATAAATGACGCTAAAGACAGTATGATATTTATACTCTGAAATTTTAAGACAGTACAATATTTATACTCTGAAATTTTCTGTGAATCAGTAAAATTCCACCAGTGAGTAACCAGAGGTCCAGGAAGGAACAAGGAGAGTTTTACCTAAATAAACAACTCCACATTCAAGTCAGAATCTTGTTAATCAGTAACAATAGGCAAAGCAGCAACTTCCCTAAAGCCATTCTTTTTAGTACAGCAGTCTGAGTAACCATCCACGTCACTGTGATGTTTGTCCAGTAGCAGCAGCATAATTGCACAGCAGGACATCTAGTCCTAATGTACAAACATTTTTGTAGCATAATCTTTATGAAGTTCCCAAAGAAATGTCAGTTAATCTTCGACACATCAGGCTGCTACTCACTCCTCAAAGATCACACAGCACAACACATGGTTAGCGCATGAAGTATCTGAATTTTAGTCATTAGTGCCAGTTAGAGAACATGAACAGAAACAGCACAAAACTGTTTGCCAACCTACTTTATTCATATCTGTCATTTAATCATTAACATTTTAAACTTTGTAGAACAACTGGCATTTCTTAAGCACCTATTCTCTAGAAGGTATGAAGAGAGCTGCTTCACCATGTAGGTGTCTATACTGGGTTGATTTTATATATGTAAATGTCTCACTTTTACAGATTCTAATAAGGAGAATTGGTTTAAAAAAGAAAAAAAAAACAAAAGCTTAGAGCCCAAATATCAAAAGGTTTTATAGAAAAATACAAGCCAATATAAAACCCATAAAGAATGGACTTTCCAAACTGTACACTAATAGCAGGATTCTGGAGAAGAAAAGCACTAGCCTGGAGTCATGCATATTTATTTTTCTCTCCTCTGTCTGAAAAGCCTTAAAGACATCGTGACTTGGCAAAAATCAGTTATTGAACAAACCCATCATCAAGATGAAAAACCCAGGTTATGAGATCAGAGGAAAGAAACCTTTCAGTATCAAGTTTATTGAAGTTTTTCAGATTTCATGAGTTTTAAAAAATTTCAGGTAGTGATCCATATATTTTAATAGTAATTATGTGCACTTCAATTGTTATAGGAAGAACTTATGTGGTCTTCTTAAAAGATTTTGGTTTGTTGTGGTTTTTTTGTTTTTTTTAATTATGATTGTTACTAACTGGTAGACACCATGTCTAACTGCTTCCAGTTCTTACAAGTTTTACTCTTGTGGGCTGTGATGGGCAGAACGCTATCATTTCTTTACTTGCTACGTTGTGAAAGACTCAAGAAATCAGTAGTCAAAAATATTGACTATTTATGTGAAATAGAAGTGTAAGTAGCATTGCAAATTCATAGCTGCAGAAGAAACACATTTTCATTTTCCTCTTCAACTGTCATGTAGTTATTGAAATATGAAGGTCTGTTTGTAATTGAGGATAGTTAAGAAAGAAACTTCTGTATAATTTTAAGTGGATTTTTTTTATATGTAATGTGTTTCTGTCTAGATTTTTTTTCCTTCACATTTTTAAAAAGCTAGTTCAAATACTTCATTCAGTTTCAATTTCACTGTTGATAGTCTTTCATTCTTTACAAAACATGTCTAAACTTGACAGAGTCCAGACAACTGAGGGGGTTTAATCAGTTTTTTTTCATTATAGCAATTTGCAGTTGTATCAAACAAAATGAAACTTATCCATTTCTGCTGACAAAAGCAATTTGCTTTGAAGTCTGTAGCTAACTGCTGAGACAAGGCTTAATACCAATTCCTGTCATCTGTGAAACAAAATCTGCAGTTTCCACCTTTTTCTGCAGAGGATTTGAGACAGATGCCTGTCTACCACTTTGTTTGACTTTTATGAGTACCTTGAAAAGGAATTTAGGAGATGAAGCACATGACATCTACCTTTAAGACAGCAAATCAAAGCAGGTAACTGTACAGCAATGACTTTAAAGCAGAGCTATGCTCTGCTCTCTGCTTTCTGCTCAGAGCAAGCCAAAGTGATGCCCATTCTCTCACCCTGGCCTTCAGAACGTCCCTGAGGGGGGGACAGGGTCATGGGAACTGGCAGGCACGGCTGTGGCTCTGTGCCAGCCTTGTCAGAGGCCTGCTGCACTGCGTGGCACCAGCTCAAACTCTTCTCTCTAGAACAAAGCCTCCTTCAGATTCTGCTTAATTTGGACAGCCTATAGGTAATCCAGCTGAAGATGGAAGAAGTCACAAAATATTAGGCTTGAGGGTTCAGCAGCACAATTTTTAGAGAAAATTCTTGCCAGTAATAAGACCTTATAATAGTTAGAACGTAAAAATTGTTAGTTATGAGAAAAAAAAGGGTAAAGGTTTTGTAATCAAGTGCAGTTTGTACTGAAAAGAAGCAGTGTATAAATGGCCTGGGAAGCAGTGATACTCTGAGCCATGCAAACCTGGGTAAGGATTTACCAGTGGCCTTCAATTACCTTCCCTTTCAGGGACGAAGAGAGCAGCATCTCTGAGGGACTGCTGCCATAAAGCCAGGCTATTAGGGAAACCAGGGCTTAAGTCACCAAAACTTCCTTTCTGCCCCATGTCTGACCAGCACTCATCACTGCCAGAAAAGGGAAAGAAAATTTCTTAGTTTATTTTGGCAGGAGTTTGCGCTTTTGTGAAGACATCTGCATCATAGTGCAGCAGGCTCCTCTCAGATTGTTTGGGAACAGAAGGGGCTTCAATCCAATTCTGTATGGTTTCCCAGAGGAAAACGTTGTGTAGAGCAGCTCCCAGAGCAGGCCCACCTTCTCAGCTGTAGGTAATAAATGGTACTGGAAGGCACAACTGCAAACATGATCACATTTTACCAGCTTGAAGCTACAGGCAGATTTAGTGTGCCATGAGCTGCATATAGCACAGTACAAAATCTAAAACTTTGCTTGTGCTGTGAATGGGTACCTGTCCCTGCTTTATGGCTAGGGAAATTGCACACAGGGGAGAGCTCAGACTGGGATAAGGACCAGCCCTGATTTTCAGGAAAACTGGGACCAAAAGTTTTAGGGGCAGGGTAATAGACATGGTTTAGCTTATGCAAAACAAGGTCCAAATGTCACTCAGAGTGCAGAGGGGTCAACACCTGCCAACAGAAGAATGTTAAACTGCAGATTATTTCAGATTACTCTATTCAGAAATACATTTTCAGGCTGTAAATTAGAGGGTTCCTAATCATTAGAACTTTATTATCTCATAACCTTCAAATTAAGGTAGTCCAAGATTAAAGGGAGCTTGTTTATTCTCCTTCAAGCAGTGCTTGACACATTTCTGAAGGCTGTATGACATGGCTTACATGGAAATGGGAAACATGATTTGACAACGTGGCGGGCTTTTTTTTTCCTATTGCTACCTACCTAGAAGTTATTGATAACCTGGACTGAGTTTGGTGGGTGGGAATGGCTCCTCACCCTCCCTCCTAAGTGCAGTTTTTTAACTTGACATTGAAGAATTTTTTGCTGTTATTCATTAAAACATGGATTTATTTTTGCCATTTATATCTCTTGATTTGGTTGAGTGAAGTCTTATAATCTACAGTGAGTATTTCAGAAACATAGGATTTCCTGAATGTAAGGAAACTCTTCACAATGAATATTTTAGAGAGAACACAATAGTTAGATTTCTCTCCTTCCTCAGGTTAACTCTCACTCTCTAAAGGAAATAGCATTAAATGACATTCAACAAGTAGCCAGAGGTTTGGTCCCTCAAAATGAAACCTTTATAAACTGCCTGGTGTGCTGCAGGCTGGTTCCTCATGGTCCTTGGTCAGGGGGAAGCCACCACAGGTTGGTGCTCATCTCAGCAGGGCTGCAGGTAGTTCAGGATGTGCTGCTCTGTCATGTAGCAACAAAAAAGGTGATGCAGAAATCAAAAGCAAAATGTTACTGTGCCAGATCAAAAGCCTTTACAGCAGTAGCCTAACAATGTCCCTTACAAAAGCAATTAAATTCTAATATTCATATATATTGAAATATTTATGTGCTGTATTAATAATGCATTCTTGATATAAAATAAACTATCACACCATAAGCATATATTAAATAACTGATATACAAGCTGACTTCACTATGTCCTCTTCCCCAGCTTCCTTATAGAGTTTCTGGCAGGATAGCTAATCCCATGGTTTTGTTTTCTTATGACGAAAGCAAGTTTCATTCCCAGAAGAGGGCTGCTAGATTAAAATCACTTGAGTCTTTTGTCATCTTAATCCTCTTAAATTAGGGGGAAACCTGTCCTGTATCCCCAGAGAAGAGATCAGCATTAGTCACCTGGCTGTAGATTCTGTAAGAAATATTCCTTATCTCACTCATAGAGACAAAAATATAGTTATCAGCAAATTCGTAAAGATACACTCAAGTACAAAACATACAAAAAGTGTTCTGGTTTTTTGAGATGTGTCTTTATATGTCACAGCCTGACTTGTCTGTCACACACCACCACAGCCAGATCTTACCACTGCCTATTTATAACTTCATACAAACAAGCCCCACAAGCCCCACGTGTGCAGGATTCCTGCTGCAGAGAGAGGATTTCTCTTGACATCACAGAGGAGTTCTGAGCATTAGTTACTTGCTGTTGCCACAGTGAAGACACCAAATGCTGAGCACTGGCAGGGGCTTTCTGCAGCTTGACAAAGCAGACAGCACCAAAACCAAGCAACCTTCCACTGTTCCAGGTCTGCTGCCTTCAGCAAGGCCCATAGGAAAGTGGGGAATCTTCAGGTTACTAAGTAGAAGTAGTTTAGAATTGTTCTGGTAGTTTTATTGGTGGTGGCTTTTTTCTACTTCCCGAAGGAGGTAAAATATTTGTGAGTAAAACTGCTTGAGGCTGCAGTAGTTAGCACTCTGGCTAGCACAGGGAACTTAGGCAATACTGTTAGGAACAACTCAGGGATTGTAATGGCAGATTTTAAATGAGTGAGGTTAGAAATATCAAATCAAGAGTAAATATTCTTGAAGCAGCCATTCATTTTTAAAGCACAGAGGCTCTGTAGACTATATAAAACTATACTAGAGCACTATACAACACTACTTGTAATATTATACTATGTAACATTAAAGTGCTGTATAATACTAATAAGGCTTTTACCAGATCTTACATAGCCATTAGGAACACCTGGATTGGTTAAAAACTATGAATGGAAATTGTACCCTTTCTGCACAATTCTCCAATAACTCATGCGCTGGTCAGCTCTTTTACCACGGTTAAGCAAAATTAAGTGCTGCAACACTTTTTGCTGCTGGCCCTGGAAAAGCTCCCTCCCCTCCTACAGTTCAACTGCAGGCTTAGGCACCTACAGGTTTGGGACAGGAGCAGCAGGAGTGTTGTGGGAAGTATCACAGACCACCTGCCCAGGAGCCAGAGGAGGAGGTGCTCTGCAGGCATGTGGCAATGTTCATATGCAATGTGTAAGTAATGCTGGGCAAGCTGTCCAGCAGAGCACCATCAGAACAGCATGAAAATGCTTAAATCTACCCTTTGTATTTCTGCAGGGACTTGAGACTGATGTCAATAGGAGGTGGCACAGACGAAACCATGCTTTCCATCATATGCAAATACATGGATACGCTTCCAAGAAAGTGACGCATCTCCACTCTTCCTTGAAGATTAAGAAAGCGAGAGCATGACTCGTGCTGCACACTGAAGGTGACAGCAGCCAGTATGCTTTGAGTGGAAAACAGATCAGTAACTTTGCCATCAAAATGCACATCAAGGTCCTTCACCATCACCACTCTGTGTTTTCCAGTGTCAAATTTTTGTTGATATGAAGCACTTTGAAAGCTTGCAGCCTCCTGCATTCCGTTTTTTCAGTGGGTTACTTAAGTTTACCAAGGACTCAAGCTAAGCACACAGAAAAAAAAAAATGTTCTTTAAACAAGCTTTATCTACACGTTAGATCATCTAAGCTGACAATTACGAAACAGAACTTCCAAATGAATGGAAGCTATGCAGCTTAATCTCATGTCAGTATAGCTTTGCTTTCAAGATGAACAACTATGGCACAAACGATTCCCAGCCATAATCAAACCCCAGAACAGTGCCTTTCCTCTCAATTACCAGTACCTTCCCTCTGTTTCACTTTTAGCAAGCAATCATCAAAATGAGCTCTGTCATCTTTGCCAAATCTGTATCAATTTGTACTCCACTCTGTCGTGGATTTTTGGTGATGGGAGTAGTGATAAACTTTTATTTGCAGAATTCTAAAAACAACTGTTTAAGTGTATCTGAAGCTTGCAGAGGCCTGAACTTCAGCAGCAATGTACCATGTTCTGTGCCTAACTATTAAGAAAAATATTAAATATAAACATATTAATACAAAAACTGTGTGTAGTTACTTAAAGTCTTCCTAAAATAGCCATTAAAGCTGGGTGAGGCAGCTTGTATTATTGATTAGGAAAAAATAAAAATTGCCCCTTAAATACAGCACCATTTCCAAAAAAGTACACTGGGATTCTACAGTAGAAAAAAATGTATATAAACAACACTAGCTAGGATAATACTACAGGACACTTTATTTGTAAATTCATAATTGGTTATTACTGGTAACACATCATACAGTATTTCTATAAAAGTTTTTCAAAAATTGTAGATACAATTTCAATATCTAGGAAACTTAATTTTTTTTTAATATTAAAGTCAGCAGTGTAATAGCCTCAACAATTAGAAACTACTTGGTGAGCCAAAGCTAAGTCTTCAAAATAAAGTACCTTAATGTGACTGCACCTCCAACAAATGCATCATAATACACTTTAATATAAAATTCAAAATATTTGCCACTGTATTTCAGACATCATGCATTGTGGATTTAGGGATTATCACTAATTGAGAAGTAAACATACTAATGATAAAAGTTCAAGTGATTCAATGGAATCATTTCAGTTTTAAATACTTTAAATATAAAGAAAACATTTGTACTGTGTCCATATTGGTTGGTCCCAATAGTGAAAGGCATTTGTTTAAAAGAGATGTGTAAACACAATCTGTCACACTTAAATTAAAAAATAAAAATCCAGTTTTAAGTAACTTCTTGCCAAAACACACAGTTTAAGCTACTTAAACATTAACAGATCTAACCACAAAAGTAATTTTTATGGGTAGCACTATTACATCTGCTAGCTTCAGGCCAGCCTTTTAAAAATCCACAGGTAAGATCTATTTAGAAAGATCCACATATTCTTTGTGGTTTTGAAACTGAAATTACTATATGCCTGAAACTGGAGCTCTAATTTAGAGCATGGCCCAGAATGAAAAGCAGAATGGAAAAGAAAGCCTTGAAATTCTGCAATTACTTCACTTTCAAATAACCATTGTTCTCTCTGAAGTTTTTCAATCAATTCTAAAAACTATTTTCCCCTACAAAAATCCATCCTGCTACACTAGCAGTTTCTGCATATTTACAAATAATCCCCCCAAAACAGGGGATGATGGAAAAAATCTGATACATTAAGAAAACTAGATATAATTTCGCATTAATTGTTAATGCAATTGACAACAATTTCACTGTGTTTTATCCACAAAATGTACCACTTGAAATCAATGTCTTCATTAACTAAGACTACAGTTGAAATTACACAATGTAAACCAGAGGTAACATGCATCACCTCAGTTTAATAATCCAGTATATTACAAAAAAAACAAATAATGAAAAGAGCATCATGTAGCATAATAGCTTTGTCTGGCTTCCTCTGGAGAGTGTTCTCAGTCTGCCCATAGTTGCACCTAGAAGTCCACCCGTAGACTCAAAATCGGTCTCCTACATTTAAAAAAAAAACCAAACAAGCAAACAAAACAGAAAAAAACGTATTACTCTGAGAAAAGAAATACCCTTACAACTCAGTAAATATAGTTTTTCCTGTTTTTTCAAAGTTTCCAAACCTAAAATTATTTTAGAGGCAAAAATTAACCAGGAGAAACTTTCACACATTTATCCAGTGCTATTTTTACCCCCAGCCAAAGCAAAGTGTAAGCAAAAAAGGCACTTCTGACTCCCTTATTTTTTATTTCCTTCTTCTATTCTTGAATACAATTAAATATAGAAGTGCCTTTTTTATGATACTAGACATTTGCTAATTGAAAACCTATACTCCTATCTGAAGCATAAAGATCTTGGTTGTGCCTTAAGAGCAGTTATCTTTTTGAACAGAAATACTGATACTGCTGACAAATCAGTCACATGTTACAGTCAACAATAAGCTGTCAACATTTTAATACCAATGTTCATACTAAAAGACAGGATGCTTTACATTATTAACTTCTAATCCTGACTCATATTTAAAGAAAGGTAGTTATTCAATACTTACCATTTCTGATAACATCTTATTCTGGTTTTTAACTTCTGTTCCAATTTCGATGGAAAGCTATCAAAAAAACAACCAGCAAAAACAAAAAACAGAAAGTATTAAATATGAGTAAACAGTTAATACATAGATTAGAGAACTCAGTCGAAAATACATTACATGACCAGCATTTCCCCAGTGAAAGCAATACCTGACATTTTCAAAAAACAAAATAACACGCACAGTATTTTATCAATGACCCTTAAGGAAATAAAGATTTTTCCTCTCACTAGATGGGTCTACAGAGTCACAGAGAGTACTCAATGCTCCTCTTCCCCTTTTCCAGATAATGTCTTACTTGAATTATGGCATGGACTTAAAAACTCAAGATTTAGTCAAGTCTGAAGTAGCAATTACCCACTTCCTGGAACAACTGTTAAAACTGCAGGCACACAGCAGAGAGAGCCACGAGCATTGGTTTGACTCCAAGTGTTGCTGGAGTTGACACTTGTAACCTGCAAACACATCTCTCTGGACAAGCTGCTGCTGTGCTATAAATGGGACTTTCCTCAGTGAGCTTGTGTAGTCCTTCTCTGCTTTGTGCCACAGAACAGAAGGGTGCTGCAGGACAAGGAGGAAAGCTGCACAGGCCAGGGAGAGCCAGTCCTGAGACAGCAATCAGGGCCAGCAACAGCCTGGGCAGAAGCCTGTGACAGTTCCCAGGTCAAGCCAGAAAGTGCAGTCAGGTTGGGGTTGGAATCAGGGAGGTATGAGACCAGGCACAGCTGGAGCTGCAACACAGCTGCAACGTCACAAAGGTGGGAGCCAGCCAGAAGAGCCTGGGCTTAAAGCAGCTCTGGAGTTAAACAGGGGAGAACTGGCACTGAGCCCCACTCTTGGCATCTCTTCCTCTGTTATCAGCACACTGGCCTTGAACAACTTGCTCAACTCCTGGGATGGAGGGAAATGCACTCAGGCCCCCAGGCTTTGGATTTGCCAAAACCCATTTGTTTTCACATGTCAAAACCTGAATCTCATTATCTCCTACTGATGCGTTTCAATCAAGAGTGAAACTGATTTTACATGAGGCTTCTTGGAAGATTATGTGAAGGCTATTCCATATGCCAAGATTATCCCATTGCACTTAAAGATGCAACTCCAGAAAGAGCTCCTTGGGGCACCATGAACTGCTCTGTTGACATACACGGATTTTGAAATGTAACATACCACAGCAGGAGACAAGAAATGAAATTTTATAACAAAGGTCAAGCTTTTTTGTTTACCCCTTAACTTCTTAATTCAAATTCTTACTCTAAATTCTGTAAATTCCTATTCTAATTCAGTTTAATTTCTCTTTGAGACTAAACCAATTTTAAGCAACAGTATTAACAGGAAGAGTGAGTTCAGGCCTAAAAAGTTCACTGGAATGTGCTTTATAAAACTTTAAGCTTTTAAGAATGAGAAATCCACAAAACTTTAATCTCAGTGCTGTCTTTCAGTTAGACTTGTTGGAAAGAAGTCCTCAGTCTCTGACAGGAATCAGAACCATCAGAACACCAAACCGTTCCTTCAGAGGATATTAGCATGCTATTTATAAGAGCTGTTTTCACATTACATATTTTTTTGACTGCGACTCCCATTCCCAGTTCCCCTGCACCACTGAGTGTTAAGGAGTAGAGAAAACTGGGAGTGAAGTTGAGCCCAGGAAAAAGGGAAAGGTAGTGGCAAGGCATTTTAAGTCTTTTAATTCTCATTACCCTACTGATTTGACTGTCAATAAATTCATTTCCCCAGGTCGAGTCTGCTTTGCTCATGATGGTAATTGGTGAATGATCTCTCCCTGCCCTTATGTTGATGCATGAACCTTTTATAGTACTTTTTCCTCCCTTGTCCATCCACCTGAGGAGCGACAGAGCAGCTCTGGTGGTCACCTGACACCCAACCAGGTTAACACATCCCAGTTTGAAGTTTCTGTTTTAAACTAAGTCTGCTGCTTCCCTGATCCATCTGATTGGAGGTGATGAACGCGGCGGTCCCGGCGCAGTGAAACACGTACCGATTTAATGGCACTGACTTTCGTACGCAGGCTTTCCGTTAACCTGTCATTCTCCTCTTCGTACACACTGTAGCCACTGTTGGTGTAGCCATAGCTCCCTGCAGCTGCCCCATCACCTGCAACACAGCAGTCAGCAGTCACAGACACACAACGCCCCTGGAGCAAGTGCTCTGCATGTTCCTGGAACGGGGACTCCACCTTTTCCTAAATGCATACATGACCCTTCAATATGCCCTGTATTACCCTTTGTATTCCCCAAAAAGAAGAGAAACTGAGGAATGGCTGGGATTTTTTTCCTTGACAGTGTTTTCAGATGACTTCTATGGAAATCAATCCAGGCGCTTCATGGAGATACGAATGAAAGACTGAGGGCATCACATGTGGTAAATCCAACTGAAAATAGGAAAACTGAGACCATTCTCTAACAAAGAAAAATATCGCGCACGCACACATTTAAAGAAGAAACTACCCTATGATCACACGAGTTTCTTTATAAACAAGACCTCAGAGCAGAAGCCAGGCCTCTGAGCAGAGCATTGCTGTTTCAGTCACCATACTGCAGTTCTGTTCTCGCCCCTGCCTTTTTTTTTGGGTGATGGACCTTCAGGACTGTCATCCGGACAACTCAGTCAGCACAGTATGAGGGGCAGAAGGGAATGAAAGGTGCCCAGCCCCACACATTCACTTCTTCCAACTCTAATAAAGATCTACAGACAGCAGCTGGACAGCAGCATGGGCACAGGAGAATTAAAGTCATGTCCAGTCAAGACAAAAATCAGTCTTAGACTTCCAATCTAAGAACTGAAAACAATGAAGAGAGATCGAGACTTAGAAAGGCAACCACTAAAGAACTACTGTAAACTTTATGATAAAGATCCCACTAGACTAATTCAACTAATAATCCACTTATAACAGTAATAAATATTTTTTGAATATAAATATTTTCTTGCCTAGTCAGAATGGCACACTAAAATGAACGCCTTTTAAATACACTTTAAAGACTTTTGTGTCTGGGTTGATTTTTTGGTTTTGAGGAAAAAAATAGAGAAGAGACACCAACCATATTCAGCTCAAGAGCTTCGTCTCAGAAAGCTTCACTGTATGCTTGGCATACATAATACTGATATTTTAAAATAGAGCATTACAGTGCTATTTTGATATTTTATATTTGGCCATTAAGCCATCCTTTAGATCTAAGTAATGAAATTTTTTTCATCTGTACTTGTAAACTGTTACTCTGTAACTTAAACTAGACAGATTGTCAACAAGACTGAATCTCAGAATCTTCTGAGTTAGAAGGGACCCACAAGGATCATCCAAGTCCAGCTCCTGGTGCTGCACAGGACCATCTTCACGAGTCACACCATGTGCCCGACAGTGTTGCCCCAATGCTTCTGGAACTCTGCCAGGCTTGGTGCAGTGACCACTTCCCTGGGAGCCTGACCCACTGCCCAGCCACCCTCTGGGAGAAAAACCTTTTCCAATATCAAAGCTAAACTCCCCCTGGCACAACTCCAGGCCACTCCCTTGGGTGCTTTCACTGGTCACCAATGAGCAGAGACCAATCTCTGCCCCTCCTCTACACCTCACAAGGAAGTTGTAGGCTGCAATGAAATGTATGTCTTTATTTCATCACAGTGAGTCAAGAAGCCTTTTTACCCTGGCCTAAATAAAAAGTACCAATGCCTAACACAAAAATGTAACTAAAATGTTATGATTTACAGAGTCAGGGTTGTTCTCACTGTGTCTGGCTTCACAAGTGCATCTAACTACAGTGCTTCCTGCCATGTGACACGTGATTTTGATAATAAGTTAATATACCATCCAGCTTCATGCCAAAACACCGAAACTGGGTCTCTTAAATGGACTGTGACAATGTAGACACGAACAAGTGCCCCAAAGCTTTTCAACAGGCACAGCTGCTTCTTTTCACGTCACAGGAAGCACGAGGAAGAACCCTGGCTACAACTATTCGTGGGAAGCACAGAAACTTCAGCATGGCAGCTCTCTGGGCTGTCCTGCTACACTGCTCCTTGACATTTAACAGGGACATGACCGACCATAACTGCAGGCTAAGAGAGAGGGACCAGGCTGCTGGGGACAACCGCACAGGTGCTGGTACCCAGCTTCCAGTCTATTAAATAAAAAACAGTTCTGAAGTGACAGGTAAAATGTCAAAGTAAAGCTGAACATTTCAGTGCAGGTGATAACAGATGTTTAAGTGTTCTGCTTAACCTTCCAGAAGATGTTTTTTAAAGGCAGTTTCAGGACGAACCTTTAAGGCATTGTTTGCCAGAGACAGCCTAAAAGCAGGCATGCTTTTTCTTCAGAACTCCTTGCATAAACATCCATCCCCTCTTCAGAAACAGCACACAGATGGGCGGCCTGCACTCCAGCCAAGAGGGGGCTGTCAGTCTGACAAAGGAAAGGACTGAAGATCTAAGCACTATCAGATGCCCACTTTTTAATCATAAACATCCTAACACCTCTCTTGATTCACTATGAAGTGTTCCCAAGACTTGTTTTATCTCATGAAAATACCACTGCACAACACAAATCTGAAGGGTAGGAGTAAATCTAGGGTAGTATCAGACACACCTGGTTTAGCCCTAAATACCTTCTAGGAGGAAGCCCCAGAAGTCAGTCATGCATTTCAAAAGTGTAAACATCTCCTGAGCTTTACAGGGCCCCCACAACACCCACATGGGTGTAGGACATGATGTGGGAGTTCAAAGTTTCCTTCTAGTCATCAGCATGACTGCTGGCTGAAAAATGAGGCCTAAGCTGTTCGAAACACTCAGTGGGGACTCTGCAAGAATTGCTCAATTTGCACCAGATTATATATGTAACAAACTTATGATAGTTGGGATCCTTGGTTTTTTACTCCCTAAACATGGCAGGAAAATATACAGAAGTACTTATAAAAACCCCAAACGAACAATTTGTGAATTTGGAAAGGACTTGACAAAAAAGCAACAAATCTGCCCATCCATGGGAACACAGCTCAAACGAACATGGTGTTAGAACAATTAAACAACAGCACAACTAAAGGGGCAAGACTACTTACAAGAACATGTAGTGACAGGACAAGGGGAATGGGTTCAAAGTGAAAATGGGTTTAAATGCAGTATGAGGACAGAATGCTTTACTGCGGGGGTGGTGAGGCACTGGAACAGGCGGCCCAAAGCTGTGGATGCGCCATCCCTGGCGTGTTCAAGGCCAGGCTGCACGGGCCCCTGAGCAACCTGCTCTAGAGGAAGGTGTCACGGCAGGGGCGGGGCCGTGTGGACCTGGATGGCCTTCGAAGTCACTCCCGAACCAAATCCTACGATTCTATGACAAACCACAAAGCCCAGCGCTGCTCGGTAACTGCAGCGGGGCCAGAAGAGGAGGCAGAGGCAGGGGTGGCGGCCTTCCCCCCGCAAAGCCCCCGAGCCCTGCCACAGCCCCGGCCCCTCCCGCGCCCCGAGCCCTGCCCGTGTGCCCGTGTGCCGGCCCGGCCCGCCGCCGCGCTTACCCAGCCCTGCGCGCCTCATGGCTCTGCCCTGAGCTGCCGCGGGACGAGCGGGACGAGCAGAAGGAGGAGGAGGAGGTCGGGAGCGCCGCAGGGACACGGCGGGGCCGGGACCCTTCACCCCGAGCGCCACGACAGCGCTGATCGCGCGGCCCGCTGGGTGCGCGCCCGCGGCGCGCCGGCGCCGCGCGGGGACTGCTGGGGGCTGTAGTCCTGGCCCGGGGCCGTAACAGACTGCCCAAAAAAAAAATATTAAAATTAAGTGCTGAGACGAGCTTTTCGCTTCTTTTTTGCCCTCCACCGTTTATTTAGAAGTAACAGGCATGCCACTGCAGCATACAGAAACTTAGACTGGAAACCCGAAGGTTGCATTATTATTGAATAATTTAAATCTCGTTTTCGAAGATAATTTCTCCTTCATTCTTTAATCCCTTGCAATGCTTTAGTGCATATGGGGTTTTTCTGCTTATATGAAAGATGTGACTCACTCTACACCAGTGAATTGAATTTATTTGCCACTCTGATACCAGAAGGATTTATCAGTACTCCAATACAAAGCAAACACCGCTGAGTCCATTCAGAGTTTGCTCTTTCAGGTGAGGTGTCCACTGGACTAAAGAAGCTGAACTGCCTTTCCAGCTACACCAGGCTGCCTTTTCATTAATTTCTCTGGTGTTTGTGTTCTGGTAGGAACTAGGACCCTCCCTGTTGGACCAGCACCTACTTGAATTGAACAAGGTATATCAACACAGACCACAGCTCCTTCTTCAGTGAGCTTGCAGTACACCAGGAGTCTTCACCTGGGCAGGCAGAGCTGTAGAAGGAAGAATAATATAGTTCTGGTCAATAAGAAAGCCCATGGCATCCTGTTGGCCTCCTGTGTACTTGCTGTAAGACACCCCAAGTCTCCTTTTGCAGTGAATAAACCCACAAATAATTGCAGCATTTCTTTCCTCTCCATTTGTGGATTTGAGACCTTAGTCTTGTATCTGTCCAACTTCAGGACAGAAGTTGAAAAGCTGCTGATTTATTTACTTCTCTGTCACCACTGGATGGTTGTGTCTCAAACAACATTACAAAGAGTAAAGTTAGTTAATACAGAAAATTACTCTTTCTTTAATTTTTGATAATTTAAGCAGTTCATCCGAAATTTTAAATTCAGCATCATTTGCACATCTAAAACAGAAGAGAAGGCCAAGGAGAAGAAATGAGCTGCAGAGCTGTCCCCTGTAATGCTCCCTGTGAATTATTATCCACGAGATTCATTCTGGAACTCAGCAACTCTTACAGGAATTTGCTAGCTGCCACTATTGATAACCTGAAACTTGATTTACAGCAGTTCAAGGAATTGCATCCGTCATTTCAAAGAAGGGAAAAGTGCTATCACCAGATTGAAGCACAAAGATTGAAGCCCTTTGAGGTAAAACCATCTGAAGTTCACAGACAGGCCCATTTCTTAGCTCACTGGGGCAAAGAGGTCTCTTAAAGGATTACATGCTTAGAGCAGCAAAATTCTGATGTTGCAAAATTTACAGAAAATGAACAGGTTCTGAGAAAACCTTTTTCCGGAATGCTTCATATTTGAACTAGGGCTCTGTTAGGAGCAATGTCCTTATCATCACAACTTTTGAAGAAGGGCTAGTGTGACGGTCTATACAAGAAGTAATCAGAGAGTTAAAACTGAAGTTTTAGGAGGCAGTAGGAGATGTCTTTTCATGGCAGCTGGCCTGATTCTCTCTCTCTCTTTTTCTTGAAGGTGTAATTTTATTTACATTTTTGTCTTCATACATCATCCAAGAAAATCATTGCATTTGGTGACATTGCTATATGAAAAGATTTGTCTTTACAGTATTTGCATATTATATGTGCAAATGACTCACCTTCCATTTTTCAGTAAACTTGGATTTATACATAACTAGCTAAAATGTATATCTCTCAACAGGGATTGTAGTTATAATTCATGTTAAGGGGCTCATATTTCATTTTTACTTACATTTTCTGTAAAATAAAACCCCAATTAACCACATGTAAGGTGTTCACAACTCATAGTATATAGGTATATAGTCTTCTTATGATGTTGTGAAATAACATCTTGAGTCTATATGCAATTTATAAATGTCACATTTAGTCCTACAGTTTCTTACAGCAGAGCATGAAAATGATACTGACATGATTAATGTTTCAAATCCATTTTAATCACACTAAATTCATCGGTTTTTTCATGCACCAGAAGTACCTCATAGGAAAGTTAATTTTGCAGATCTCCTGGCATTACAATAAGGAAATCACAATTCCATCTCACAGCAGAGGCAGGACACAGAGGTCAACTGGCTGTCATTAGCATTCACTGTGTTTATGTTGTATTTCCATGGAACGGCTTGTATTGATGTTAGTGATTTCACAGAAGAAGTCCATGAAATAAATACAATTTTTCTGTTGATGTGATTAACTGTGCTGCTGTTGGCTTTCTGGCCCATTCCCTGGCAGCTCCCTGCATGGAGACTGTGCCCTGAACTCCTCAGCCTTGCAAACCATCTGTGCATGGGTAGCTAGCAGGTGTGGCTGCAGCTGTTCCATAGCATCTGCAGTTCTTCCTGCCAGGGAGCCTAAATGAGGAGTCAGCAAGTGGTTTTAAATGAGTGAATCATCAGTGTTTTGTTTACCAGTGACAACATACAGGAAGAAAAAGCATGTTAAAAAAAAAAAAATGAATAAAGCCTGCAAGCTTACCTGTTTTGCCAATGCTTTTATAATCTTTTAATAGTGTCCTGCTACAGGTGTGTCATTGTCAGAGACCCTGCTGAGGCAATGTGCATGTCAGTCTCCCTTCACCAAAATATTAGTGAATAATTTACTGTTTAAAAAAAACCAAACCTAATGTCTTTTATAAGAGGAGCATTCCACATGTCCTACCAACTGTCCTATAACTGGTACCATCTTTATTGACTCTTTATTGACTTCTACTGGTTCTCTTTACTGACTCAAATTAAACTAGATGAATACATTTATATAGCAAACAGCCTATAGATTTTATAAGTAGATTACTCCATTACTCCACTGCAAAAGCAATAAAAAGGTGAAAAAAAACCCACCAGGAATCTGATTCAAATATCTTGTAAAATCAGTCTTCCAATACACAACTGAAAACCCATGACTCTTACTAACATGATATAATAATGACATGATTTAAATCAAATTATTTAATAAGTAACAAGAATTTCAGTGTTTTTGCATGTTTAAAAACCAGGTTTTTACAGTCTTCATTATTTACTTGCTACTTTCAACAATTAGAGATTGCGAAAACAACCTGACTAGTCACAGGCATCATTAGCAAGCTGAAAAGCAGGTATCACATGATACAATGTTTAGTATCAAATATTTCAATCAATGTTTGGTTAAGCTGTAAGCGTCAATTATTAAAAAAAAAAAACAAACCACCTGCTAATTAAATCTTGTTCCATTGTGCAATTAAGTAACAGCTGACATTTCTAAATAAAACTGAAACATTATTGACAAAGAAGCAGCACAACACAACAGACTATTTTAATTAGCCTCATTATCTTCAAAAAGGAGTAACGTCGGCATCTTTCATCAGTATCCTTGTCAATTAGTATCTTGGTTTGTTCTAAGACTATTTAGCAAATGAGAACTCTCAAAATGCTTCTGTTCCAGCAAACCCAGTCAAATAATTTAGGAGTTTGCTCCCATGTTGTTAAGCTGACAAAACTGATAGTGGGCTTAGTCTCTCATCAGCCTTGTTCTTCCTGGTTGTATTCTCCAAATAATGCTGTCAAGAAAACCAAATGCTGTGTAAAACCACACCTTCTGTAAGGCTTTAAATGGCTGAAGGAGGCTGCTGATCATTGCCACCAAGACTGTCAAGCAAAGAATTAACCATCCAAGTCACCAGAGGAATAGTATGTACAGTTGTCATTCAAATTCTTTAAAATGATGAGACCATATGTAAATCACTGCAAGTACCAATAAACCTGTTGGTGTCACCCATCATGATGACTCAAAACTTTATTAAATACTGCCAAAGAAAACCATGGCAGTTTCTCGTCTTAAAGCAATTCCGTCATAGCTTGCACCTTCCTTCTGGAATATGGTTTGGACTCATTTAATCTCATTTTGTATTCTAACTAATTTTTTTATGATGTTATTTTAATAAGACAGTTATCAATTATCTGCCAAAATAGTTTTTTATAGTGTTTAGAAGATAACTAAGAAGATATCTACCTGGAAAAGTTGCTGAGAACTTTTGTAACCTTTCATAAAATCATGTTCCTAGGAATCAGAGGTGCTTCCTTGAATATATGTGATTGTATTTATCCCTGCCTAGTCATCCTAAACCTTTCCATACACAGGTTCAAACGGTCATTAATACTTTGTAGCTATAAAGACTTCCTATCCCATAGCTTTGCATATGTGTATGATTACAGGTTGAAAAAATCACATAAACCTATCATAAGATTTTACAACTCAGTAAGTATGCTTAGAGCAAAATTTCCAGCTTGTGTTTATCTGAAGTTGTGGTGGAGCACATTCTACACTATTTTCTTGTTCCTGATTTCAGTATCATCTCCATTCTGCAGTCACAGTAGAGGTCCCTCAGGAGGCTTGGTTTGTCAGACACACATCAGCAGCGAAAAACCACCTGGGGGAAAAAGAAACAGTATCTGTAGCTGCATCAGCAGAAAGTGTCTAGTGACAAAGTATGGTCTTTTTCACCTTTACAACACTTTTTAGATTTATTAACAGTGAAGGCATCTTCTTCTCACTTTCATATAAGTTGTATATGGATAATAAGTTATATTATTTGTGTTAGCTAATGCACAATATAATTTAATTATAATTATTATTTACCTAATGGCATTCTTATTCTTATCTTCAGTTGCTTTCTAGTATCATAAACTGCTCTGGCTCCTGTTTGATTCTGCAGGGAAAGCGCCCAGAAATCTCTGCTGTATTTTTATAAATTTCTTGTCAGTTCTGTTAAATTACATCAAAATAGAGAAGAGAGGTTATGGACACAACTGCTGTCTCCCTCCTAAATTTCATTACATAGGGCTAGAATCAAAATTTACTGAAGTCATGGAGAACTTTGGTATTGACTTTGGATTAGGCTATAAATTTTTATTAAAAAAACCCACCTCTGCTGATTCTTTGTCTCCCAAGTAGTGTATGCTGTGTAATCTATGAATAATTCCAGTCATGATTTCTTTCTCTAATATTAAGGTACCATTTCTGATGTCAGCTTTGACTGGGTAATAATATCAGCTGAGTGAGTGATAAGAATTCAAAGTCATGGCAGTAGCCTAAGCATTAATAACTGTAATGACTAAAGAGGAGGACTAATACCTTTAAAATAAAAAGTGGAAGTCAAAGTAATTTTTCATTTCAGTAGAAAAAATGTACGGGATGAATGGAGCACACAGTCCCAATCCTCCGTAAGATGCAATTAAATAGTAACTTGATGATTTGTGTTATGTTTATGTGTTAGTTTGAAAGCAAAAACCAGTGAGACTCCAAGTCAGAAATGCAATTTAATAGAAAAAGGTAAAGTACATGCAACAGTACAAAAGAAAAACCTCTGACAGAGTCAGAATACAACCTGACACCCTGCTCATTAGGGTGGTGGTAGTAGTCCAGATGAAGTGATCTTGCTGAAGTGGTGATCCTGTAGAAAAGCTCTAGTGGCCCTTATCCTCTGGAAACCAGTGGATAAGCACTGCTGTTCTGTTTGAAATCCCAGATTATATCCAGGTGGGAATGCTTGGCTCCTCCCCCTGGGCGGAGCATCTCACAGTGGGATGATGTCATTTTATCAGTCACGTGGTGGGCCCTTGATTGCCCATTAAACAGAAATGGCTCCCCGAGGGAGTTATCTATGATTCATGGGGCAAGGCATTGATGGCCCATGAACAGGAGATAGTCCAGGGGAGGAGACAAGAAAAACACTGCCCCTCCTGGTTTCAACAGTTCATGGAGATGGTGATTGAATACATTCCTTTGGGCACATATTTACATTGTAACCTAGGACAGTTTATTTTGACCTTTCAAATATGTGGGAAAGGCTTTCACCAGTTAAAGCAGAGAATTCAATAAAGACAGAGACTTTGAGCATGATAAGTTTCAGTGAAGGGAGCACTATTTTGCAGACTTACAGAGCCTTTTCCTGCGGTATATTTTTCAAGACAAATGGAGCAGACATCATGCTTGTTTCTTTGTCCAGCAAGGCAAAACTGAGAATATGAATCAAGATTCCTGGATACTGGAGCTAGCTTTGTTCTACCTTTGTGCTTTGCCACTGAAAAATTACTTAAGAAGATAAAAACAAACCATCATGTACTTCCTCCCTAAGAGAACTCTTTTAGTTTTCTTACAAGTCAACCAATCCTGCGCAAACCAATTTATTTGATGACTAATTAGAGAAGCTAATGCCTGAACATAAATCTCCTCTTGCAAGCCACCTGCTTTCCAGAAAAACCATTATAAGCAAATTGCCCATTCAAAGTACCTTTATAAAGATCACTTTCTTAGATGATTGCATGGGTTGCAGCAGCTGGGTTAATTACCTGAGCTAGACAGAGCACAGTGCTGATGGGACAATGTGACTCCCTGTCCCGCGGTGGCTCATTCTGAGTTTTCTTGTGTGTTTCTGCAGAGCACTAAACTGGGCCATAAGAATACACATTTAATTCCTGTATTTATATTGTTTGCTTGATGCAGTGTAGCAAACTGGAAGAAAGTGTAACATTGTTCTCCACAAAGGTGCCTTAATGCACTTCTAAGAAAAAGCTGTTTTAACCTACTGAAAATCTGAGCACAATATCTAACTTTTAATGAAACTGATAACAAAATTACATAATTTTTTATGGCATGGGATCAAAGACTGAAGTAATTTCTGGGGAGAAAGAATCACTATGTTTCAAAATTAAAAGTCATAGGTTCTCTTCATGGTTTCCTCTAACTGTAGCTAAAATCAAACTTAGGTTATATTTTGTGCTACACCATGAAGAAAGATTCCATCTCCTGCAGATCATTCACCAACGGAATATATATTTACTTGAAAATAACTTGAAAAGTCATTGTCACCTGTGTGGTCAAAAAGGACATAATTTATGAGTTTGAAATAAATTATATTCTACACATCTATGCCACCACATGCAAACCATATACACTGACACAAACTGTACTTGGAAACCCAGACTTGGACAATGACCACTATCCTCTACCACCTTAGGGACTGTGTTAGGCAAGAGGTCTGGAGATAGGGTTAAAGGTTTCAACCCCATTTAGCCCCAGTTCAAAACCTGCAGCCTACTGTGGATGGCTCGAGGTCCACTAGCCCATACCCAGTGGTGGGTTGCTCCTTGGTTCAAGGTCCACCAGCAGGTGCTTTGTGGTGGATTTTTTCCTGGCTTACAGCTCAAAGTCTGCTGGACTGGTCTTCTGTCTTTTACTCTAAGTGCTGGCCTTGGCCTGCTGGAACTCCATTCCCTGCTGTTTGACTTGTGACAAACTAAGCAGGCCTCTTAAATACTTTTTCCTTCCCTTTTATGCTTTGCTTAGGAGATCTTATTCAGTTTGTCCATCCTACTCAATATCATTTGATATCTCTGCTGCTCAGATAATCCTTGAATAATCTCTAGTTCTTCATAGCCAAGTAAATATGGGTTGGTCTTTTTGAATCCTTTTACTTAGAATCCAACTATTTAACTGAACACTCATCCAAATATTGTCCCTGAAATCCTGACTCAGGCGAAAGCATCATGCTGGTGGTTTCTAGAGAATATTTTTTCCTGGAAGGGTTCAGGAAGGATGGAGAGGACACTGGACACAACAAACCCTACTCAGAGTGATGTTTCTGAGTTGAATCCAAATGCTAATTACTTGTACTTCTGTTGGAAATTCACGGAGTTAGAATACAAATGTTAGTTTACTAGAGCGATGCTGAATGTCCATATACTGCACTGTGGGATGATGCTGTGGGCAGCCTCACTCAGGACGGGCTGCAACTGTGTCTGATCACAGCAGAGTAGAAACAGCCTTGCCCTTGCTGGGTCGCAGCAATAAGAAGGTGTGTTTTGTTGGAACAGAGTTGGCCAGTCATGGGGGGCTCGATGGAGAAAGTGGAGCAGTCAGTGTTGGCTGGTCATGCTGCCCGAGGGATCCGACAGAGAAAGCACAAGAGCTTTGCAATAGAACAATAAACTGCTGATACAGAGAGTTGCCTTCCTGCTGAAGGTCTCTTGAGCCTGCCATTAATCAGGGGAGGTTTTATAAAGAGTCTTTTAAGGGATGAGTGACTGAGGAAGGGGCTGCCTCAGTCGCACTGCCACTGTTGATTTGTGCCCTGCGGGGGGAGCTGCGGAGCGGCTCCCCATACTCCACTGGTGTAAAAGAAAATGTGGGCAGCCTATCTGATTTTCGTATTCATGAATCTTTAGTTATAAAGATAGTTTTTCTTTAAATGAGATTTCTAGGATAACCTCATTCATTAAAATAAAAGTTGTTATTCAATATAACTGTCTTTTAAGTTATGTATTCCATATATGTGTAAAAACTATGCTTTAGGAATTACTAAATGAGGAATACTAGTACCTCAGTTAGAATCCCTATTTACTGACAGGATATATGGTCATTGATCTGGCTTCAAAGGCTCCTCTGTTGGCTTCCTGCTCAGTGGTGTCACCACTATAAACTTTTGACCACATTCCTCTGTTGTAGGTCAGCATAGATCACAGACCACAGGAAACGTAGGGATGATTCTGGCCACCTGATCATGTTTCACAAGATGCAGCTTTCTGTATTTTGACAAATCATGACCACCTGCAATATGTCTGTATATTAATCACAGAATATCCTGAGTTAAGAGGGTCCCACAGGGACAGCCCCAAGAATTACACCACATGCCTGAGAGTATTGTCCAAATGCATTTTCTAAATTGCTTCAGACTTTTTCCAGAGACTACAGTTCTTAAGAAATTAGTAACAGAAAGAAGCCCGGAAAAACCAGCAAAACCAGACAGCAAAAAAAGGCGAGTTTGAGGCACCTGATTCTTGTGCCTGGCATTTGCTTGGCACATACAGGTCAGCTCATGCTGTGCCAGATGTCAGACTGGAGCTGCTGCTGGTGTGCAGCTGGTTTGATGTAAGTGTAACATATCCAGCGTGTACTGTGTGTGTGCAAGTCAATGTTCATGTGCACATGGCCCTGGATCCACCTCTCTGGGATATGACTCATTGTCTTTATTAATCACAGGAAACACAAAATATCCCGGGCCAAGTCTCAGAGAGAATCTTGGTGACCTGCCAGGAGAGCAGGTCTGGCTCTAAGTCTGAGTTGGTGCCTCCTAACATGGTGGTACATGAGAAGTGAGGCTCAGTGTGTACTCACATGCTGCTGCTGGGAAAGGAGCAGTATTTCCTCATTTCTCTTGCAGCACAAAGTACGAATGACAGCTCAGAAAATGTTCCTAGAAAGTGATATACAGGATGGAGAGGGAGGATGATTGGATTCTATACTTGGAAAATAAATTCTCTGATGGAGCCAAAAACATCTCTGTTCCTCTTTTCCCTGTCACTAAAATGTTGATTTCTTGCCAAGAATGTTAAGAGGTTTATTTAATAATTTTTACTAATATGCTCTAATGTGTTGAAATGTGGCTTAGGAAATAAAAGTCTTATTCATAAGCAGTGAAAGAGTAATGTCCACTATTTGTGTTGCAGTAGAAACAGATGACCTGATCTATCATATAGATTACATAGGGAGACATGATTCCTTCCTTAAGGTCAGTGGGAGAGGAATGATCCTTTTTTGCATTAAAATAGAGTCAGATGATATAGTTCATCTTGTATGTTTATAGAAAGGCTCTCCTAGATGCCTTATAACTGTTATGACTCCTGTAGTATATTATCCTACCGTGAGCATTAAATTTATGCCACACTTTAGCAACAAGGAAGCCATTTGAAGGAAAAAATATATAGAAGTGCAAACTGAATAGAAATACATGAATACAACATGGTATATAAAATATATATTTTATGTATGTCTTGATAATAAAGAAGATTTTTTTTGCTAGAAATAATGTACGTTTGATAAAAGAAGCTATATGCTTTGTTTTGATGTTGTTGCACTGGAATTTCCAGGTTTATGAAAAAGACACAGAACTTGCAGACAAGTTTGCAAAATCATGTTCACACACATCACTAAACAGTTATAGACAAAGAGCTTTCGTGTGAGGCTCTTCAAGGTCAGGTTTTATTATGGAATACATACAAATTCTATGTGTGCACTTACCAGTAATAGGAATCTGTTCTTAGGGATTGCATAATTTATGGAGCAAAATCTCATTTTAGGAATTATAAAGAAATATTTGATATCAATCACCCTTTAACAGATTCATAAGAATTTTTGAACATTTAGATGAAGACAGTTAAAAATAAGCATATTTGTTCTATTGTATACTATGAATTGATTTTTTTCAAAGCTTTCTCCTGACCTTCCCTGCGTCACCTAGCCAGTGTTTGTCACGAAGAGGAAATTCATCTCTCCCTTATGGCAATGCCAGCAGAGAGGGAAACAGCCAGCAGCTCTCCTGGAGGAGTGATGGGGAAGGAGGGAGAAAGACCTCCGTAGACCGGAAGAAAATATGTGGAGGGGTAGAAATTACTTAAAGCCTTGTACATGGTCCATTCGAATACAAAAGCAACGAAGTTATGTTGTGTAGATCTGCTGAGGGAGCTGAGATATTCAACTGTCCCTACCCAGCAAAATTCTCAAAAGATGTTGAATCCTGCTGGACATGCACATGTAAGGGATGTGAGTATTGTAGGCAGCTGAAAATGAGAGTATGTTCCTTTAGGGGTGACTTTTGCTAAGAGGTTAATTAGACGAATTCTTACCTCCTAACTTGGATTTCTTTGGTGAACTCTCTTGTACAAAACTGGTTTTCAGGCATCTCTGATATGAACTTTGACAGTAATCAATTCTAGCCAAGGCTTTTAAAATAGCCCAACTCACTGCCTTCAATCATTTAAGAGGTTTTTTTCTTTCCTAAGACTCTGGAGAGTATTACCTTGAAGTCAAATAAAACTATTTACACAAACTGTGAATGATCAGCAAAACAATTAAACCTCTTTCTGGGAGACCGTAATGCACTGATATTTAAGACTATTTAATGGAATACTAACAAGGATTTTAAATGACATTTAATGGATTTGAAAAGATTATTTTCTTTCCACAGCTGAATTATTAGTAGGTTTGTACTGAGTTGCAGGGTATCATTATTGTTTTTACATCAGTAATGCCTTTCTAACCTCAATTAGCAGGAGATCAGAAGCCACGCTCTGAATCTTTCACTGAAATGCAGTTGTCAGCTATGTAAATGGCTTCATAAATGTGTCCTAAAAATGGAAATGGTTTATGCAAATTAACCTGAACCACAGTGCGCAAGAATGGAAGTCTGAGAAATAACTCGGTGGTGTTGGGAGGCAATGAAAAGCATGACTTGGAGAATCAGCTGAATTCCACCAGAGGAAGGAAAGGAGACCTCGCTAACATTTTCAGGAGTGCCAAGGATGGGGAAGGACATCTCTTCTGCTCACCCTCTTTCCTTCTAAATGACTTTTTTCATTCTCAGAGTGTTTCCTCTCATGCCAAAAGAATAATAATTTTAAATATATCCTCACCGACTGAAAAAACCCTACTACAAATAGAAATAGATTTAAAATTAAGACATTCTTTAGTGGTAGCCTGGTTCTTATAAAGATTTGGAAAGAAATATTAAAATCTTTGAAACCTTTCACTTCGAATTATTTGAAAGCTGGTAGACTGGCAAAAAGAAATGTAAATCTTTTTATTTCCTTTGAAAGTGCTGAATATTTGCTAATATTTGCTATTTTATCTATTCTATTAAAGACCTATCATGAGCGCCTGCTCCAAATTTGCTTTAGTCATTGATTATTAATTTGTTACATACTGTCGTGTGAGATGTTATTACTCAATGTCTTTCAGTAGGTTTAACTCAGTAAAATCTGCAATTGCTGCTCCTTAGACATTTTTTATTTACCGTGTTCATACAACTTGGGTGGAATTTCTGACCCAAAAGGTATTAAGAGGTATTATTGGTCTTTAAGAGCACAGAATTTTTATCCTGAAATGAAAACAAATAGCTGAAAGAGGATCCAAAAGAGGACTAGAAAGATGTCTGATGTTAACCAGATTCAGGTGTTAGGCTTTAGCTTGTACATAGGTAATAGTACAGATGAAATGATACATCTTCCTCAATCCTAACAGACACATTTCTCTTCTGTGAGGAATAGTTACTCTCTCCTAGCTGCTTTCTTGAAAGATTTACTCATTTTTTTAAACTATTGATTCAGAAAAGCTGAGAACTTTGTTAAATGACTTATAGTTTCTGTCAAGATACATAAAAATAGCAAACCACACCTACTTTAGAAGCTGACAATTACAGTAGCCTTGTTAGGCCAGTACTGCTTAATAAGTATTATTTCACAAATTATGCTTATCTTATAACTTTTTCTTAGCATTTTAAAGAAGTCGTCAGTTCGCTGTTAAAATATGTCATGTTGATGCATTCCTTATCTTCAATATGAAAAGTTCCCAGATAAGCTGAGCTGTTGCATCAAGTACTACAAATTATTTGCAATGTTTAATTTCCCTAAGTATCAGAAGTTGGAAGGGACCTCTGGAGGTCAACTCATCCAATCCCATGCTCAGACAGACTCACAGCCAGAAAGCTGCCAGGACAATGTCCAGAAGGGTTCTGAACATCTCCAAGGATGGGGATAATGTATCGACCATCTTGTGTCTCTTAATGACTCTCAGAGCACTCTGAAAGCAGGCTTGGCATTTCTGAAAAAGCCTCAAGGACCCTTTTGACTACTTCAGTGATTACACTGCTGTACAGAGGGGTTACCTGAGAGTCTGGGTTGAGATTCCTGGAGTCTCAAGTGGACACACTGGAATGGTTCAGTTATGTCTTAAGTTTAATATTTGCCTCCTGCTGTGTTCCATGTTTCATTGGGAGGAATCTGCTGAGGAATTTCATAAGCAGTTATGTTTTTTATTTGAGTTTGCAATTGTATTTCCAGTCCAGCCTTTTTATCAAACACACAGCAGTTTGCTGAGAGAATTCACTGCTTCATTTTAAATGCTCCACTTATCACCTAGTTTCTGCTTGATGCTTTATCTATTTTTTAGAAAACACTGAATCTGAGATAGCAAACAGCTTACTTATTACTGAGTGTGTATTAGTCAGTATAGCAACAAATAGAAAGCTTGCACACATCTATTGCACCAGACAAATCTGGCAATCAAAAACTTATTTAGCAGCAATTTCTGATAGCATCAAGAAATAACATTGATTGTAGGGCAGAGGATTTCTTCAATCTGAAGAAATAAATAGTGCTTAATGTACAAGTCTATTGTATGTAGTTTATTTTCTGCTTCTCTTAAAGTTGGTTTTGTTGTTTAATAATGGCACATTGAAAGGGGAAATCAGGCTGTTAGGCTGTTTGTTTCTTAGCACAGAATTAGAGCACTTTTTATTTCCTTTGACAGACTTGGACCTTTTATACTGTGTGTGTAGTATCCTAGCAGGGACGCGTCTGTTACATCTCCCATAAACAATTGTTTAATTGCTGTCTGCTAACTCACAGAGATCCATGGACCATAAAGATCCACATGATCAGTGGAAGTGTTAGAAGTAAAAAACTTGCTGAAAACTTACAATCACATTTTTCACATGCCTCCTATGAAATAAACTGGCAGAACTGGTGCAGTACCCCAGTCAAAGATTAGGGGATGAGGTGGAGTATCCTGTGGTTGTGTCAGCACTGATGATCTAATTTGACTCATTAAGGCCTATGTTCTCAGTTAGTTATGAGTATACTGGTCTTTGAATTAGCACAAGTATAATCTCTTGAGCTACCACAAAGAATTAGAAAGTGATAGCTAAGTGCTGCAGAATGACTCACACAAAGCAGGAGATGGCAAAACTCAGCAGCAGCAGTGAGAGTGCAACAATGACTGCACAGGAACCACAAAGGATGCTCTGGGAGTAGTTTCTGTGCTCAGAAAAAATGGGTTGCTTGTGTTCCCACAGCTGTGACATATACATTCAGGCAGTCTGCAAACCAACATATGCATGGATGTATGTCCAGCAAGTGAAAAGTGTTTCTGGGAGCGACCTGTTGTCAAGTCCCTCCCATAAAACGAATGGATATAATTTAGTTTGAAAAATGCATTTAAAAGGAGGAAAAAGCTCTAAATTGGTACTTGCGTAAGTAATAATTTAATTTTATTAATAATACTCTGAAGTAGTTTTATGAGTCATTAAGAGAGAATTAACAAAAACTATGAAAAATCTCTTTCAGGTCAGTATTCCATAAGGAAAAGGCAACAATAATTGTTTATGAAAATGAGCACTTCAAAGGTGATACTTTTACCTATGGACAGTTGAAAGCGTGTGGAACTACAAGGGTACTACAGAATCCTAAAAAACTACAGACAGAAGTAATTATAAACCTAGATTTTACTACCCTAGACAGAGGAGAGAAGAAGTTAATCTGAAAAGATATTGAAATAAAGATTACTATGTTGAATAAAGATTTTTTTACTGCTACTAGGTCAGAAATTAAATGCATTGTTTCCTCCATTAATATGTAATATCTCACTATTTTACGCATCAGAGATATACATAGATGTGTTGTTAGAGTCCACTAAGTATTGGGGGTTTTTGTTCATTTACATTGTGTGGCTTTTCAGCATCTGTTCAGTGTTTGTCCAGTAAATTCAGGAATCATAGCTGGTTTATTGTTTGTACCTGCTCAGGGCCCAGGCTGCAAGTCTCTCTTCTGTGGTTTACAGAACAATTGCAGTATGCTTTTTCGTGTCAGGCTTCCATATGCAAGAGCAATTGATCTGTATGGAAAGAATCTCAGAACACATGAAGAATGTAGAAGGACATATGTAGTTCATATATGAGTATCTAAGTAAGTGTTTACAAATTATTTTGTCAGAAACACCACTGCTTTTCTCAACTGTGAATGTAAACTATACCTTATTTCACTAGGGCTCACTACTTTTGAGGCCTTTTTCAAATATTTTTGGACTGTTAAATGTCTGTTTAGAGTGACCATCAAGTTTGCTGCACATGGGATTGCTTGAGCATTATCACACATTGAAGTGAGTGTCTAAGTCTGCAGATGCTTGGAAGGCTAGAAGTTGTAGGGGGTGAATTGGTTCATCTTCAGTCCTTACATCTTCAGTCCTTACAGTCCTTAAGGGCAGGTTGCAGCTGCATCTGAAACACCTTGCAGTCCTAATAATTTCCTTCATATTGTGTGAGTAATGCAAGAAACTCTGGTATTTCTGCATTGTGGTGGAAAATAAAAAACCAGAAGTTTAATTAGGGATTAAAAAAAAAACCAAACAAACCAACAAAAACCAAGTGTGTTTCTGAAAAAGGGATTTAGGCAATATTTAGCTTTCAAATCCCAAACTGCAATTTCAAGAACCTCTCCACAGCATCTGTCTCATAATGCACACAATTAAACTACTAAGCCCCGCAGTCCTCTAGACTCTTAAGTCCTTCTACTCAGACTCAGAAGCATTTCTGCTAGGACAAGGCTGACCTCCTCAGGATTTTTCAATTTAGAGATCAGATACATAAGACTTTTGGTGACTACCAGCCAATATCCTGATGTGGCTACTTCTTTTGATTGCTATATGGAATACTTAATCTCATATTAGCACTCATAGGTTTTACAGCGAATCTAATTAAATTACTTTTTTTTTCCCCCCCACTTTTTTGGGTTTTTGTCCTTGGAATGATTTCTGGAGATTTTTACCAATAAGTGTGATTTTTTACTAAAATATCATTGCTTCTTCAGTAGTTTGAAAATATTAGCTAATATATGAGCTCACAGAAAGGTTCATTCCTCCCACTTTTTTCTCAGCAATTCTTGTTGATATTGACAAAGTTTTTGCTCATGGGCTATAGGTAGCATTTTTGGTATTCTGACTTGTAAAAAGCTGAATAAATCATAGGGAGTAATCATCATGAAGACAGCAGATTTCAGTTATGAAAAAGTGAGTTGCTGGAAGGGTGAAATCTTAGTCACACTGAAGAAATCCTCTAGATGTAGAAGTCCCTTCATACATGGTCTTCATTCCAATTTGGGGTATATACCAGCAACCTACTGTGATAAAAAATTGGACTGTCTTGAATACCTCAGGGTTTGAGAGCTCATTTGGAAAACAAAAAAAGTGCTTTGAAGAGTATACATAACAATACCTCAAAGTCTGAATAAAAAAAAAGATATCCTAATTAGGATCAAGAACACTATATCTCCTCATAAAGTCAGAAATATACTCCACAAAAACAATACATATTTCTGTCAGGCACAGAAAGAGAATAACATTTACTAATTTGGTTGAATCTACCACTTTTTTCCACTTCCCTCTAACCAAATAACATATTCCAAGTTTGACAGCTCTCTATGTTATGATCTGGAACACCTTCCAAAATTGGTGGGCATATAATAAATTTTAAGTGAAGTCTGACTCAGATGGTTTTTTTTCCTCTGATAAATGTTTGTACCTTTGGGTAAGGGAAGTTCTAAAGGTATGACACTTATGAAGAAAAACGTGAAAACAGCTATTAAAAATCACTCTTCATGTAACGATGTTTAAGAAAATCTGCTGTTTAAGCTACCATATAGGTAGCCTTCACTTTCAAAAAAGATGTCTTATTTTTGGAAACAGAGGTATTGGAAAGCCTTATAGAGATAGTGCTTTTGTTTTCTGTCAGAGGACTGACTCTGAATGGATGGTACTATTATAGAAACATCCTCCTGTAGATTTAAAATGTTGTAGAAATACCAGATGGTAATAGGAGCTGATTTTTATTTAAAAAAAAAAATTGTTATTTAATTCAAATGAGAAACCGTTAAAATATAGTCCAGCTTTCGGGAGTTTGGGATTTTGTCTGTGTGTGTGTTTAATGAATCCATAAAATAGCCTGTGCTTCCCCTTTGAGTATTATAGTGCATGTTTGTGATTACTGAGCTTATTTACTTTCTCATCAATGTGCTTTTGATTTCCAAGGGGCTATTAGCAAGTCATTAGGAGCTAACAGCAGATAAATTAAATACATGTAAAGAGCCACATGGTTCTGCATTTACTTGGAACAGTTGTTCTAGAGAGGAAAAATGCAAAGCTTGAAGAAATCAAGAAGTAGTATTGTGTAAGTCTAGAAGTGCTAAGTTTACTCTGTTACCAAACTTCTGGTTGGGTTCCTTGCCAGGTCTGTGATTTAGCCCCTTCCAGCCTTACCTGTTCAGTGATCGCAGGCAGCATGTGATTATCTGGTGACTGTGTTATCACTGCACTTCTTTTGCCACAGGAATGTGTGAGAGGTAGTGAGTCTCCTGACCGTTTCCAAGTGTCTAAAATTGAGACAGCTGGTTGTGGGTGGGAGTTTCCAGGTGAAGGTGAAGCCTTAACCCTGTTTTATTTTGGTTTTCTTTCTATTTTTTTTTTGCCTTCTTGGAGATAGTGTTTCCCTCTCTATTAGCAGAAAACAGTATGGGATATAGGATAAAGGAGTTGTTGCCAAAGTTCATAATTTGCAGTCTGGACTAGATTCAGCTGACTACTAGCTGATGTCAATTCTGACTCTAGAGTCTGTTGTAAACAAAAATCATACAAAATCTGGACTAACACTTTCAGTGATCATGAAGTTCTGTTGTAACCTGAACTGAAGAGTGGTTTACAGCTGTATAACCTGATTAATGTCTGCAGTATGGCTAAGTAGTGTGTTGGTGGAATATTATTGACAGTATCTGGTATGAGTTCTATGGATGCAGTAAGTTAAGGCACATAATGTACAAATCACTTGTTCAGGCCCACTTAAAATGTCACAGGGAGAAAATAGAATAAAATTCAGAAACAGAGAGTCCCCATCTTTTACCAAATAAGGTGAATTATGTGTGATTAGGGAAAAAAGACTACCCTCAAACCAGAATTTTTTTCTGGACTGCTTAAGCATAATCTGTGCATTCTTTAATAAAACTGAAAGATATTAGATTTCTATGTTTTCATATCTTAAGATTCCAGTAAAAGCAGTAAAGGTGTATACTGGATATAGGGTGAAGAATTGAATTGAAAGCTTGCTAATGAGGCTTAATTCAGGACATTCTGTTAGACTTTTCATCAAGTCTTTCTCTGTTCTTTTTAGCTGACAGTCTTCGTTAGCCTCAATTAGATATTAATAAAAAGTAAAATGTGGCTTAGAAATGTGCACCCCATGACAATTCAGTCATGCAGAGGTGTGCCTGCAGTGAGACATACATGCCCTCAGCAAGCAAAGGAGAGATCTGATTTCATTTGCTCTAATCAGCGGTGGCTATGAATCCACTGCGGTTTGGGGCCTAATCAGATGATTGTTAATTGCTTAATGTGCTAAGGAAAAGTTCGTGATACATAAGAGAATCTTCTATTGCTGATTTCAAAACCCATGAGTAATGCTCAAGATTAGCAGTGGGACCATGGCTGACTCGGCTCTATGTAGTGTCTATAAACACATTAGCAAAGCAAGAATTAATTATTCTGGGAAGAACTCAAGGGGGAAAGTGATTTTCTCTGTTGTTAGTCAAGACAGAGCAATAAATGTGGCCTTACTTTGATTTGGTGTTCCTGGTATACTGCAGGTTTTCACTGTCCTCTATCATCTTCTCCTTCAATATCTGCTTTGTGCTTACCCTGCCGGCCATCAGCTAGAAAGCATGTGGACTCTGGCTCTTGTTAAGCCTGTGAGTAATTATAAAGTACTGGATACTTTGTAAGCCAGAGGTAACTAAATCAAAGTAAATTAAGGCTATGGGAAATCCAGGAGGCATGGCAGAAGCTTGTCTTGAGCAGTAACCTGGATAGAGGAAGGGATAAATTAGAGGAGCAGAGCCACTGGTGCAAGTAGAAAATGGTTCTTAAGCCACCCCTGGATACAGACTGGTGCAGGGTAAGCATTTCTACAGTGACATTTAAGGAAGCAGAAGAGACCATTTCTTAAAGACGGAAAATTTCTTTTTTTTATTCCTTTTCTCATTTTGGCAGCAGAGTCTGCCGTAAGGGTTTCCAGAACTGAGAGGCAGGAAAAAAAATGAGTTGGTATCAAAAAACTGTTGCCTTATGTAATACTTGACCTTTTTACCTTGTTCCTAAGTAAGTTGTAATTATAGTCTGACTTATAGAACAAACAACGGTTTGAAACATAAAAAAGCTGAATTCTGGTTTACAGAAAAGTCAAAAAATTATGTATTTGATGACCTCAAAACATCTCTTTCAATCTTTTTATTATTTTACTAGGATTAGCAAAGTGCATCAGCTTTCATGGGTACATTTTTCATTTTAAAAATACTCAGAGTTGGAAATAAATAGATTGCTTTTTTAAAGATCTCTAAGTGTGTTGGAGTATGTTCTACACGTGAAAGATGTGTGTTCTTTTGCTACAGAGCTCATAAAAAACACCACTATGTTATTTTCAAATTCAGATGATAACAGAGGCTAATGTTCAAATTGGACTACTTGGAATCAGCATGTACTTAGATCAGCTCATTTATGTACTGTGCTCAAAATTAATTTTAGGTTTTGTGCCAGTGTTGGACAGTATGGCCTGTTGCTGACCTTGTAGAGTTGGTAAATGGAATGTTTTTACTTTTCTGAAGACTGGTATGTATAGCCTACTGAGCTCTCATGAAGGAAGCAATGTTTTGCATCTCTATAGTAATTTTTAGTAGTACTTATCTCAAGTGTTCGTGTAAACAATTTTGCTGTTTCTTCTGCTGTAATTTCTTCTCAGCACGCATCAATGGAGAACTATAATTTAAGAGTTTCTACTTAAAAGATACTAATTTTCATAATATTTGGTTGTCTTAGGTTGAAAAGACAGGTATCTGCTAGGGAAAGCCGGAGCCTCCCTTGGAAAACCCCTCCCTCCGAATTATTATAAATTTGAAATTAAACGGCTTTCAGGCAGGATATGGNCAAAAGGAATAACACCCAACCCCCGACATTGGTGTTCTGTCAAATATGGAAAAGTGTCACCATGAAGATTTCTACAGTTAACACAGTTACAGCTGCAATTCACAAATCAGCCCAGTCAATCAGAAACAACAAATCCAAATTCAAGACTTCCCACAGGCTCCTGTGAGAGCAGAACTTCATCATTTTGTAATCACCTACTTCTCACTAACACTCTTGTAGACAGCCCTCTACTTGAGCAAATAACTTCTTGCTTGTTTATCAGCATGGCGTGTTTTTTTCAGTGCTTCTCTCTTCTATGCTGAGACATGGATTGCTGTAAGTCATCATCTGGGTTTTCTTGTTCAAAACCTGTATGAAGAAATGATTTCTCATTGGGCTCACCACTCTGTAACAAACGCAACCTCGACTAAAAGTGTCAGGTTGATTGTGCTCTGAGCAGCTCTTTCATCTGAACTGCACTTTCCCAGAGATCACTCTCAGGTTCTTTCTACCACCTGTGAGACAAAGAAGAGAGAAGTTCAAGCAATGAAGCAGTTCAAATGTCAAAACATATATTGGCAAGGTAATTGTAACTGATTATTTGCAGAGTTCATGATCACACTGTGGCCAGTAGTGGAAAAAAAGCTACTGAGATTAATAGTTTCCTCTGAACTATTCGCGATAAACAATTTGAATGCTTCTGGGAAACAGTCCCTTGTGGTTATCTGTTTCAATAAGCTTTCAAAACAATGGCCCAAGTCGTTTTCACCAGAAAGTCCTCAATTTTACTGCCAATTGAGAAAAATCCAATAACATCAGGATAAAGCACCCTTGAGATTCATTGATGGCTAACAAAGCTTTTAGTGTCTATTTAGAGTAGAAACACCTGGGCTATTTTGTTTTTTAAATGCAAAGCACTGAAAGCATAGCTAACAGATTAAGGTGCTCAGCATCTAGGCAAGGCAGGCCCATTAAGAGTGTGCAGAATCATTAATGGCCTACTTTGAGTCAGTAAACACCATTTCATAGTAAAATTACTTTTTTCAGTCAACATTTTCTAGATATGTGTTCTATTGGTTGCAAAGTGTGGGACTTGAAGAGAAGGTCTTGGTAGTCACAAAACTTTATTCTCCAAATAAGTTTAAAAATCCTCCAGATCTAATAGATCAATCAAAAGACAAAAAGGGGATTGGCAACAGGGCTGATTAGAGCAGTTGTGCAGCAAAATAAATACTCCATAGAGAAAATTCATACTCTAGACCTGTGTGTAAAAAAAGAAGTGCTCTGTTTCCTCACAAAATTCTTAAACTAGGTGTTCACTTCCTGTGAAAGTCATTCCAGTATTTCTAATTCTAGAACTGCTTTATATAGATACTAATGGTGTAAGCAAGGCTAGCAGAGGCCACTTAAGGAGCAGACTGTCTTCCTTAGCTGCTCTAAATGAAAATACCAACAATTCACATCGTTGAGTGGCTAAGAGCAGAACGAGCTGTAGACCTTGAGCAAATGCAGTGGGTTCTCGTGTGGAAGTTTTCACCCCATCGGGAACTAGAAGGATATCAAGTGTCACTCTGTTAGAGGCTAAAAAGATGTCCAACTTGCCTTGGTTTACTGGTTCAACTCTATTGAATTTAAATAGCTATTTTCATGCTAGCTGCATTGTAGAACAACAAAATAGTTGTGATGCCCAATTTAAAGACTAACTGAAGTAGTTTTTTATTCTGGACCACTATTTTATTTGTAAACTCAGTGTAACATATTAAATAGACAGCTGTAGTCCAAATCCCATATACTCTACTTCAGTCACACCCTGGAGACATTGTTCCTTAATTGTCATAGAATGATGAGCAGTGACACATTTCACTAGACCACGTTGCTCAGAGCCCCATCAAAACTGTCCTTGAACACTTCCAGGGATGTGGGATCCAAAACTTACCTGGACAACCTGTTCCAGGGTCTTACCACCCTAACAGGGAAGAATTTCTTCCTAATATCTTTTCTAAATCTACCTTCTTTCAGTTTAAAGTCATTCCTGGTTGTGGATTACCACTACAAGCTCTTGCAGTAAATTCCTTATCAGTTAATAATAAAGTCATGATCCTTCATCCCTTCCGTTAAGTGCTACAGGTGACAAAATATTGGGGAAGGGAGGGAGGGGTGGTTATTGTTCTGTTTGTTGGTTTGTTTTGGTTTTTTGGGGGGGATTTTAATGCTTTCTGACATGTAACAGCTGAGGCATATTAGAAATTATAAGCCATTCAGAGTCTTAAGGGGAATCATCCAAAAGAAAATTGATGTTATGCTTCTTACAAAATAGTGAATGTTTGTTTAAGATTCCTCATAGAAATTTAAGCAAATAAATATCTGAAATGCTGCACAAATAAGAGCAAAGATAACAGGATTTCAGTTGCATGTAGGCAAATTATTTCTCTGTGTGTAATGAGTACCTAAACAAACAGGCACTTGAGCAAGCAAATGATAATTATGTATGGTAATGTCTTCTTATCTACCAAACCATGTATCTTGCATGAGTAAGTGCTTTTTGGGTAGGAGCATATTTGTGTAACCTCTGCAAAGGGCCTTTCCTCAGTCTTCTCTCAGCTCATGGGAGAAGGTTGATTCACCTTATGTTATTGGATGCTTGGTACTCTCTCCAGCTTTTGCCCATCTGATTCAATTTTTCTGTTTTTGATAATGAAGTTCCTATTTTTCAATACTTTCTGTAGCTGCCTTTTAAAAGAGATTTTTTTCAGTTTTTATTAGGAAGTAGAGAAAAGGCAAAAGAAGGAATCAGAGGTGCAGATTCTACAAAGCACTGAGGAGTCCCTGTAAAGAAGCCCCTTCTCAGTCCTGTTTTCACTCAGGACTGCATTACCCTCCCAGGTCTGCTTCTACATTGTAGTCCTGCTTTAATAAATGCTCTTCTCCAGCCTACTATTGGTTATGAGCAATGAGAGCTTCAATGTATATTTTGCTAGAAGAGCTCTTGCTGTAGCATTACATTACATATGGACTGCCTAGATGCTCTGGAATAATACTAGTTCATGGACTGTATCCCTTGCACACAATAAAGTACAGGTTCTCATTCATGAAAGAGATCCAGAGTTGATCTGTACTGAAGTTCTCTCATTTGAAGAGGAACAACTCTAATAATGTTAATTTTAATGCTTCTCGACACATAGTTTCAAATGAAATCAAGTCAAGTAACAAGCCCTGAAATAAGTCATAACACATACAGAGCAGGAGAAAAGTGAGGAGTGGGCAGGTGTGGTGCCCACCTGTTCCATAAAGGAACAGGTGATTGTCATGTTGCATAAAGGAGGGAGCAGTAGGTGTTAAGGCCCACACTTTTAAACCTTTTCTTTCATAGTCGGCCAAATCTACTTCAGTCAAAGAGTAGAATTAACTGAGTTATATTGTTGTACTTCAGCTCTGTGGAGAAGGACCTGGGAGTTCTGGTGAACAACAAGCTGTCCATGATCCAGCAGCGCCCTTGTGGCCAAGGATGCCAACAGTATCCTGGTGTTCATTAGGAAAAGTACCGAGAGCAGATTGAGGAAGGTGATCCTTGCCCTCTATTCAGCCCTAGTGTGACCACACCTGGAGCACTGTGTCCAGTTCTGGGCTCTTCAGCAGAAAGGGGACATTGAGCTCCTGGAGCGGGTTGAACAGCGGGCAACAGAGATGATTAAGGGACAGGATCCTTTCTCTTCTGAGGAAAGGCTGAAGGAACTGAGTCTGTTCAGCTTTGACAAGAGAACTGAGACCTCATTCATGTCTCTCAGTATTGGAAGGGAGGGTTTCAAGAGGATGGACTGGGCTCTTTTCTGGTGCCAGGCAATAGGACAAGAGGCACCAGACAGAAACACATGCAGAGGAAATTCCAGCTGAATATGAGGAAGAGCTTCTTTACTGTACAGGTGACCACACATTGGACAGATTGTCCAGAAAGACTATGGAGTTTCCCTCACTGGAGATATTCAAGAACCATCTACACACAAGCCCGTGCCATGTGTTCTAGGATTACCCAGCTAGAGCAGAGAGATCAAACAATATGTTCACTATGGTCACTTCCAGCCTTACCCATTCCATGATCCTGTGGTTCTGTGATGAGTAATGAACTCTTCCATCCTTAAAGGAAAGTCTGCTGTAGTTTGAAAACCGCATCTCACATTAAATTATTACAGATTAATGAAGCATCTAACTTTAGACTCAAATAAGACAGGTAGGTCCTGAAAATGTTCAGTAGTCTCTGTTGATATTTGCCTGTATAGACCTGTCTCCCTCTCCTTGCCCCTCTCTCATCTTAGATATTTGTGCCTTTCTTCATGTATTAAATCCTGTGCTTGTAAACTTTCTAAGAAAGCTCTGGGTTCAGTGTGCTTTCTGGTGTTGTATTGCTCTGTTCTCACAACTCTTCCTGTGATTCAGCACTTCTGAAGTGCTTAAGTGTAGTAACTGAAGTGAAATAACTTCTAGGAAGAGAGCACTACAAAACATGAGCATTTATCCAGAAACTGTACTTGATTTTTAATGCTTCCACGTCAGTCTTGAGTTGCAATGTTTCTGTAGAAGTTGAGCTGAAGGAAATGAGTAAGCATAAAAAGGAATTCTTCTGTCTTGCAGAGAAATTCTCTTTAATTTGAATGTTGACTGTGGCTTGATGCCAGTACATTGAGCTGTTTTGTGCTGCAATGAAGTATAAGAGAGGATCTCAGATGTATGAAAATGTTCTGGTCTCTTCCACTGCATCATCCTAGGAAAACTGAATTTGGAGGGAAACTAGTTAGTACGAAGACATGTGGAAGCTATCTTCTGTCATGTGTTAGAGCATTTTAAGGTGTGCTTCTCCATGAAGGGGACAGCTGTTCTCACTGCAGGAACCATTTCCTTCCAGAAGACATCTGTAGAGAAAGGTGATGCAGGCCTATGAACCTGGTTCTATTTCAGTGTTTCATCTTCCCAGGTGCTTCATAGCACAGCCAATAGAGTGAATTGCCTCAGAATAAGGAAAATCTTGCAATGTGTATTATTTTACAGCTATCCAGAGAAACCTCCTGGTGATATGCATGTTGGTGTGTTTATCAGGAGCAGTTAATCTTTATGTCCACAGGAATATTTTCAGGAGTATTTATCTCAAGGAACTACTACATCAAATGATTATGCAATGCTACAAAGGTAATTGACAGCTATATTTTAAGTAGGAATCTCTTAACTTCATGTTTCAATATGTGTAGTAATCATTATATTACAGTGTTTCTCCCTTTATATAGCCTCTAAGAAGCTTGATCGAAAAACTGCTACTTGTAACCACCAACAACTTGGCATTTGTAGGAGGCTGAGGCTTAATTCTGTACCTGAAGGGCATTGGTGACTTGAATCAGTCCTAGGCAAGTAAACCAATTTCTGGGCTATTTAGGAGGTTCTTGGAAAGTTAGTTTTGGAGCCTGACACTGAGGAGTGTGTGATGTCACTTGGGATGGGGGAGAGGAGAAGCACTCTGGAAGGAGATCCTGTCGGCTCTGAAGCAGGATAACTTCTAGATACCTTTCTGTCTTTGACAGGACAGATTCTTCTGTTGCCTAATTTATCTAATGATTCTAAAATTCTGGGATCTCTCAAAGGCAATTTTTGTCCATTCACAATGGTGAGAAACCTACCAGTAGGCTTGGCAGAAGTTCTTTTACATGAAGACTTGGAGTATGTACAAGTCTTTGACTTTGAGATACTATTTCTGACAGCTCAGGGAAGTGAATGATTATATTCCTGCAGCAGTCTCATACTATTTCTCTTAGGAAGCATAACTTTGTAATTTTGAACCATATAGCCTTTGCTTTATCCATCCAGATTCTGTGCACCTCTAGGGAAATATTAACCTTTCTATGGTGCCAAGATATAAAAGTATCCAACTAGAAAGCTGAAATGCCGTGGATTTAATGGAGAGAAACATCTGAATTGAACTTGTTTGTATTTAAGACACTGCATTTGACTTGTTACTGTGCCTTATTTTAAACATGCTTCCTAAGTGTTTGCCTCTGAGGTTTATTCAGCCTCAAGTGAAGTTAACAGCACCTAAAGTTCTCAGGATCATTTTTAACATTTATATTAATGTTTCATTGCTTCCTGATGAAGCGTCCATCCAATGGAAAACATTTGCTTCTAACAATTCAAGATCAAATCCTGAATTGCTACAGCAGGCCTGGAATCAGTGCACAGCTGGAATGTGAACATCACAGAAAAGTACATGCTGAAATGTCTGGAGCTGGCAGAGGGAGCCAGGAGGCTGCTGCTGGCTTCTCAGCAGCCCACTCTGTGTCCAGGCATGCCAGAAACCTGAGGACTGCTCTGAATTTTCTGCTTGAAAATGTATGAGGACTTGGGACTAGAATTCCTCTTTCTCTCCCAAACACTTTGCTTTTATGCACCACACCAATACCACTTGGGTACCGGAGACTGGCACTTCATATTTTGCATTCTAATAAAATGAATTGTTCCCGTGTTTAATTTCATTCCCTTGACTCCTAATCTCCAAGCAGAACAAGAAAAAGTCAATAGTGTTGACTATGTAGGCGGAAAAGAGGGATTTATATCGATGGAGAAAATCTTGAAATGAGACATTCTTCTGAGAGAAAACAAGAAAGCACTTTTCAAAAAAGATCAGTTCAGTAGTTTAAAAAGTATTTACATATACTGCATCAAAATAAGTTTGTACATTGGTCAAATATATATTGAATATTTGATTCTTGATGTCCTTGGATGTTTATTGAGTTGAACTATCTCAAACAAACATCTAATAGCTTGCTCACTGGAATATAATTTCCTTCAGCCGTGTTACATTCTTTGTTTCATTTTGCGAAGGAATCATCTAGCTGGAGAGTGGGTGGAGGCAGACTGCAATGCATCTTCTAATATTTTGGCCAGTGATACATCTGCTATGGATATAATTGAGCACAGTGGAATTTAGAATTATGTCTGTACTGGAATTGAATTGTTTGTTTTCCTTGACATCAAAATTTCCACTGTGTGATAAAATCTAGAGTATAACTGTGCTGGTTTTCTGGATTTTATCTTCTCCAGTACTTAGTTTCATTTGAAACACAATTCTACTACTGATAACCTTGACTGCAAGAAAAACCTCCCACTTAGGCCTTTGTGCAGTGTGACATCAGCTTTTATTTTATGTTCAACTGAGGAGAAAAATTTTCTTTTCAGTGGAAACGGAAGGTAATATCTGACTTTTCCTTGCTGTTAATAGCAATACAAACTGTGTTAGTCTGGTCTTTATAAAGTAAAGTTTTGAGTTTCCCAGTAGCTGTCAGGTGATGCTTTCACCATCCCTTCAATGCTGGCACAAAACACATGCAATTCATCTGTAGTTAAAATCAGGGTCAATAGCACAGACTAACTTGGTTCAGTGTACAGCTGATTAGAATTTTGTGCCTGTTCTATCTGAAAATGCTTAAATAGAGAATCTCATTAACAAACCACTGGAGGTGGGGAAAAATTCTAGATTTATCATTCTTAAAGCTGTAAACTGAGATGTCATCAGGTCCAGAGAGGCAGCAGGCCATGCATGATGTGAGGAGACCACATGCTTTTATCTTCTTTCTCTTATTAATAAAATGTCTATGTATGTTTTCTCCATGTGTACAAGCTGCCTAAAAACAGTCCTCCTTGGATCTTGGCCTATCTTGTGAAACATTGCCTTGTGGTGGTATTGCAAATATGGTGTTGTAAATAGTTATCCAAAATCCAATGGTTTAGCAGCTACCATTGCCTTAAATCTTGTTGCATTCACTACCAGTGCTATAATTCCCTCCCCACGGTGCAGTTTTCCCTTTCATATTTAAAATGCAGTAATCATATTATGAGTATTATTTCCAAACTTAATTGGTTTAATTTAGTTAGTTTCTCATTAGCTCTGGATCAGGACCTTGCTACAGTTCTGACTCTGCAATACTTCCTTTCATTATATTTAATGCAATGTCTTTGTTTCCCCAGAGGCTAGATAAACCTGCAGCCAAAGACTCAAAATAAGTACAGAGGGCTGCTTTCAGGCAGGTCTAGAAGAAACTCAAAAGCATGCATTGAATCTACTGTTTAGCTCCCTACCTCTCCGTAGTACTGCATGACCCCCTAACCTGGCAGCAGAAGGCCAACCCAATTTAATATGAAAAAACAGCTCTTTCCCTCTGGACAGGTAATAACCTGTTTTTGTGCATGTTTTGGGTTTCCTAATTTCCTTTATGTCTGGTCTTTCTACATTCAAATGCTTATTTTAGCTAAAGGCTTGAGGTTTTTTGGAACATCTGGCAAGGAGACATGGTACTGAGCACCTCCACAGAACATGAGGTTATTCAGTTAAATCTCATTTCCACACTTATGTGCTGCAATTGTTAGTTTTCTGACCATACTTACCAGAAGAGTCCAATTCATCCGTTTTTTTTCCATTTTCCAGCATAAGTTGAATTCTGCCATTCCAATGAGTTCCTATGTTTACCATTACCGTGGCTCCCTTTCCCACATTAAAAAAATATAGTTTTCATGCCCTGGGAGATATTCTGCTGTTTCCTAGGATACTTTTCACAGAAGCTCAGAGAAGCTTCTTTCTGCAAAAGTAGTATTGCTGATTGCCCACAGGTAAGGTGAAAAGGGCAGAGAGCAACTGGTTTGAGCTGAAGACCTAGGGAAAACTGTGCGAGGAGCAAAACTGCAGAATCTGATGCTGTGGAAATTTGTGCCCATTTCTCTTTTCATATCTGCTTTTTAAAGCACCACCAGGTCCTATTTGCCTATTTTTACTGCACAGGTAAACACACACACACTACAATAAAAGAGTCCTAAATGGCAAAGCATGTGTTCAAGTTTCGCTGCTGGGCATGTTGCAGCAGGAGATCACTGTGAATGAAGCTCCTCAGGAGCAAAGCAATTTTGAAGAGTGAACAAAATTAGCATTTCCTCAAGACCATGGGGCCTCTACAAGCAGAAGAGATGTGAAGACTAACTGAGAGACTTAAGAGAGAACACAGATCCACTCTTCCTGCTGGGCCAGATGCTCGGAGAAGGGATGAATTCCCTCTGCTTTGAGGAGTACTTGGCTTCCTGTTACATCTCACAAGTCATTATTTTTGCAGGTGGCTTTCATTCAGTAGTAAAAGCCAATGCAGCATTAGGTGAGAATCTGGTTAAAACCCCATTTCATATAGAAGAATCACATATTCCTCTGGATGTTTCTGTAGTGGTTTCAGGATCTTTTGCCTATGCTTCAGTTACTGTAGCCTTGTAATAATATATTTCACCCAGAAATACCAAGAGTTTAATAAAATTAGCTCTATGGTTGTGTTGTGGTGTCCTCTAGGGAGATGTAATTAAAGCTGATTAAGAATGTATCAATTAAATTAGTTTCTATTGGATTATGCATATTCTGCAGTATTATGATGTTTCCTTTCACTTTGCCCCGGGAACCCAGCGAGGCTTCAGGGAGGAGGCTGCTGTCTGGTGCAGAGCCAGCCTCAGCATTCAAGGTGTAGCCCTTCCCCAAGGCAAAAAGTCTGAAGTGGCAGCCCAAGAGGATTTGAACAAGGCTACAAGTGTTCTTGGCTGTATGTAAGGAAACCAAAGGCAGTCTCCAGGAAAGAGAGGTCGCTGTCATTTTGAATGGCTGAAATTAATCTTTTCAAGCCTCATTCTGTAATGACAGTTTGCAAGAGTATTTCTGATGAAAAACTCTCATTTTTTCTTCTCTCACACTTTCTTTTTCCAACTAACCCTCTTTTTCTAATACACAGAGGAGTGGAGGCCTTATCAGTGTCTTTAGGTTTTCTAAAATCTCCCAGGAAACATAGGAAATAGCCAGCAATAAAGACCAGCAGCACTGCTTTCTGTTATGATAGGCATACAACCCCTGACACTGTCACTTTTAAAAGGCTACCTACCTTTTGCTATGTGATTAGAAAACTTTTTTTAATAAATGGATAAGATTAGTCAGTAATGATTCTTGAACTGGATTGCCTTGGACTAATAAACTCCCTACTCTGGGCTTTCTACTGGGCTTTTTAGTAGGAATGGAGACTTTTAATTTACTGAGAGGTGACTTAGAAATACAAGAGTCTGAGTGTATGGAATCTTACCATGCTCCTTCTTCAAAGGGACATTGTGTAATCCTTGCTTTCTTCAGCTTCAATGGGGTCACTCCTGACCTTACATGAGCTCTCAGAGTATGCTGTGCTACTCTGCTGTCACTGAGCACCAATTATGGCAAAAAAACTCCACAAATTTCTGCTAGAAGCAAGGAACATTCATGCATTTGAAAGTCACTGTACTTGGATGTACTTTAATTACGCTCTATATATGCATTTTTCAGCATCAGCATCTCACTAATATCTCAGTTTATAAATGTTAATCGTCATATTTTTTTTAAAACCTACGACAAGCCAAAGTTACAGCTGACTATATTCAGCCGTCTGGGAGCAGGTCCAATAATTATAAAGAATCAGAGCAGCAAGCTCTACTTGTAGACATCAATTCAAAATAAATACAGAATATGAAAGAATTATGACTTTGGGAATTGCTACTTTTAGAACTAGCTAGGGAAGCATAACCTAGTGCAAAGTGATAAGGTAATTCATGAATATATTGGATGCTATATGGCTGAGCTGAAGTCAGAACTTGGAAACCTTTCTTTTTTTAATCCTACTTTTGGAAAGAGAAATTGCCTAAAAGAAATCTTTCAAACAAGAAATGTATTTTCTTTAATTTATCTTTAACTTAAGAACTAAGATGTTTGTGACTAAATCCTCTTTTTCACTGTCTTTAAAGAAAAGATTTTTATGTCATCAGGAGAAAACTTCAACTGTCTTTTATCTGAGAGAAGATTTTTTTAAAAAACTGAAAAGGCTTAAAATGTGTGGGAAGTATTACACAGGTGTACAAAGGCAATAGTCAAATTCCTCCCAGTATAGCAGTCATGCTTAAAAATATGCTGAATTTTAAGCAGTAACTTAGTTGGATCAGAATGAAAACTGGTGTGTGGAGTAAGTATGGAATGTACAAAGGAATTCCTAACCTCCTCATACTGTTTGTACTTTAAAACAAAGTCAAAGTCTCAAAAAAACAGACATGGAAAAAGAAACGCTGTCAAAACTTTCTGCTTTGAGAGTTACATGGCACAAAATGTTAGAAATCCTTCACCAGTGGGGCTTTGGAATACACATTTGTTTCAGCTTTTCACAAAACTCTGGCAACTGCTTGAAAAGTTGCAGTGGAAGCAAAGCATGTTGAGTAAAACAAATCATAAGAGCAAAGACTACCTAATAATATAAATCATTTAAAAGGTGGAGTATTCATTATGCATTTCAGAAATAGGTTTCCTTATTAAAATATACTTTACAATAATGACTGCAGCATTGCTACAGGAATATATAAACATTAGACTGATGATTAAACATAAAATTAACTTTAAAAAATTTTAACCATTAAAGAGCAAAATACATCAGAGGATGGAGCAGGAGATTGCCAGAATGACATTCACAGTCATCTTAAAATGCAGTCTTTGCAAAGACAAACCTATACAACGTAACAAGGTAAATTGCAGTTTATTCACTGACAAGCTTCAGCAGGGATTATTTCAATAAAAGTTTATTTAGCTTAGATGTCATCTAAGACATCTCTTTTTCAGGTTGTTGGGTCTTTGATATTTTCAATGTGCAGCACTGTATAGTAGTCATGGGATCATTCTAACAGCTTAAAGTACCTCCTTGTCTATTTTGCTTTTAACATTTCTAACAGGTATTAGAACCATTCAAGGGTTTTCTCTGCTTCTTGAGACACTGAGATCAGAATTTCTACCCTGTCTTGTCTATGGTAATTTTTTTGTTATGAAAGGTAATCGGAGTATTTTGAATACCTTCCAGGGAGAAAATCTGAATGTTTATGAGAACTCAGATAGAGCTGAGGATGTCCTCTCAGCAAATAGTGTAAGTGTGCATGGCTGTAGAGAAGGGGAAGGTACATGGGTTTGAATCAAACACTATTGTGTTAAGCACAGATTAGCCACCAAGTTTCTTGAGCTCTGAAATTCGAGTGGCTTTCATCTTGCTTAACTTCAGATATAATACTTTCCATCTAAGCTAATCATGCTAAGCTCAGTTAATAGTCAAGAAAGACAATTAGGTAAAATCTTTTAGCATCTAGTATGAGATGAGAAAAGTTGAGCCTGACACTCTAGTGAAGAGACTGTACTCTCTACTCCACTTCTTGATGGCTTTTGGGCTCAGGTTAATGTAGTCCAATGAATTACTGCCTCATTTTTGCCCCCAAGAGCAATTAGGCCCACTATCATGACCAAGTTAAAGCTCTAATTAATGAGAGACTGAAATAGCCAACTGTCCTGTCTCAGGCTGGTGTCCTCAGTCATTCTGTAAGATGATGCCTGAAAAGCCTGATGTCTAAAGGACAGGATATTAGCAAGATAGCCCACCCTGCAGTGAGAGTTGTGACAAGGGAGAGGGATACTTAGATCTCCCTGGTGTGTGCTGTGAGACCGATGAGCTGCACACAAGTAGCACTCTGCCAGCTTTCTGAGGCATACCCACAGATCATGGCCTGAGCACGTCAACAGGATGTCAGGAGATTCATTGGACCAAGAATGAAGGCTCTGAGAACAGTCAAATGTATACTACAAGTGTATTTCTGTGCTCTTGACTGAAATATTTAAGCTCTGAAATACTCTCTTCCACTTTCCCTAAGGCATCTTGGGCAGCTTTTTCATGTGTCAGTTATTATTTAATTCAGTCTTATTTTATTTTGCAGTCTATGAATGCCTTAGTTTATTACACAGCCTTGTGTATTTTCCTCGGTGTATTGTTTTGACTAGTTTGCCTCCACCTGTATTGGATAAGAACTGCTATTCCAATTACTTTTCATTAGGAGGACAATTTTTTCTTGTTGTACAAGTATTGGGCATTTGATGAGGCAGTTAAGGAAGCTTGGAACAGAACATGATGAGAGGCATGATGGACTTTGATTTGCCTGCCACTCTTGGCATGTCAGTTTAAAGCTTTGTTGTATTATAAGGTCACAGCAGAACACTGTAACCGTCCATGGAACATCAGTCATAGGATTAATCAGCATGAGCTCCTAGCAATAATAGTACATCTGCTGGAAGAATGTCTGACAGATTTGTTCTTGTTTAGGATTGAATGGTGTTCCCAGGCAACTTTTGACCATTTGCTGGGATTTAAGCCTAGATGGAAATTAAGTGCCACACACAGTTCAATAATTAAAGTACGGTAAGAATTGTAAACTATTATAATAATGATAATGAAAAAGGAAAAAACAGGTGATGCACAATGTAATCGCTCACCACCCACTGACAGATGCCAGACAATCCTTCCAAAATCCAGATCAGACACCCTTCCAGGCAGCTCCCCTCAGTTTATATACTGGGCATGGCTTTCTGTGCTGTGGAATATCCTTTTGGTTAGCTTGGCTCACCTGTCCCAAGTGTGGTCCCTCCCAGTTTCTTTTGCACCCTTCCTCACTGGCAGAGCATGAGACACAAAAAAAATTTGCTTAACTTACAAGAAACACGACAGCAAAAACCCAAACATCAATGTGTTAGCAACATCATTCTCATTCTAAATCCAAAACAGCACTGTAACAGCTACTGAGAAGAAAGCAACTCTACCCTAGCCGAAACCAGGACACCACTGCAGAGTTTTTATTCCTTTCTCTATAAAAAATAAATACATGAATAATTCGTTGAGAGGGAAAAAGATTGTCCCTCTGAGAAGAGACTGAAAAGGCAAATACCTTATGTAGGCTAATTTAAGTACTGCAGGATGTGAAGACATTGGTATGAATGCATAAAAATCTATATGGAAGGTAGAAGTACTAAAATTTTAGTTTATTGGGGGCTAAATTTTGTTACAAATGTGAAGATCCCTGTAAGGATTAAGGAAGAATGGAAAGACAATGCCACTGTTGTTATCTTATATCAAAGGACTTAAAGAATATGTAGATGACAGCTCTTTTAAAAAAAAGACTTCAGAACACCAAAAAGAGACTATTCCATTTAGGAATAAGCTGTGAGAAGTACATGCCATACTTATCACATTAGTAGCTTAACTCACTTCTTTTATTTAAAGAGTACTTATTATGGGTTATTAGTAAGTTTAAGGTATGCTTCAGGCAAAAGCAGGACATATTTTCAGAATTTCTATTTTAAATCCCAGTTCTTGCTGTGCAGAAAAAAAATCTGTTCAGGAAAATTGTTGGCAGACTTATTACAAAGACTTGAATTTATAAACAAAGTAAGTAGAGAAGCAAGCACACTGTGTCCTCAGATTACCAACCTTTCACTCTATGACTCCTGGAGAGAGGCACACAGTGAGTTCTGTAAGCTCTACTTTGAAGGCAGAAGTCAGAGATAAAAACTTTTCAGTTTAATCAGATTTGGAAATCATGAAGGGCCTTGCATATCTGGAAGCAGGTTTTTTGACTATAGTGATAAATGCCTTTTGGTTCCTAATGTGTCATATTCACAATGGAATGTAGTTTGATTTCTCTTTGCAAATTCCCAGAGCACAATTTATATGTGTATTTGTCACTGTCTCAGCTTAGGCTCATTATATTGCAGTCCAGGACAAGTACATTCTCTATCTTGGAGGTCTAATTCTTCCCTTCATGGACACTTCTGGTAGCTTGGGTTACCTTGGGAAGAACCAATGTTTTTTTTCTTCCATTTACTTCCATCTCTGTTAGCCCTGATATTGGTCTACTTGTTATACCTCTATTTCTCTGGAGGAAAAAAGTCCTATCCTATCCTATCCTATCCTATCCTATCCTATCCTATCCTATCCTATCCTATCCTATCCTATCCTATCCTATCCTATCCTATCCTATCCTATCCTATCCTATCCTACCTTGAATAGTACACTTTTCTCAAATAAACCCACACTCATTTCTAATTTTTGCAATTTTCCACTTGCCAACACACTGAGTATTTTTTCCCCTTGTGTTTTCCTTCTTGTTTTTTTCATCTTCTACTGGAAATTTTTAAATAGCTTATCACTAGTATTCTCTTGATTGCCTGAGATATGTTTTTTTTTTTTGTCTAGAGTATCTTGAAAACCCTCACCTTCTAGAACTGATAATACATAAGAACTCTAAATGGGGATTTTCCCAATTGTAGCAAACTGGTGTTTTCCCGACTGCTCCTACACCTGTTCTTTTATAATTATGAGAGAAAAAAAGAAGATAGTGTCCTTCTAGGTAATTCCTTCCACTTGAATTATTAAATCTTATGTTGAAAATGATGCAATCTCTCCACCAGGCAGTTTTCTTTATGCTGGAGCCTACAAGATGAGAATCAATGATGTTACATTTCACGCGGCATTACTCAAATGAGTCAAGTGTCTCTTGTGAACAGCTCAACTTTCACAATTTTGCAGCAGCACTTTTAATACCCTGCTGGACTTTCTATTTGAGTTTTTCCAGGAAGTCTTTCCATTCTGAAGTTGTACTCCTGGCTTTATTTTTTCTGACATCTGATTTTAATCTGAGCTCCCCTTTGTGCTCTGGCAGTGACTGCAGTTCTCCAGCTGTCTGCTTTTTGTTTCCTCAGTGTCCCATGGAGAGCTTCAGGCACAGTAGTTAAGTGTTGCAGGTCAGTAACTTCTTATATAAGAATCCTGAATGTCAGATTGTTCCTCAAAGAATAAATAGAAGCTGGTCCCTAGTGCTTCAGGAGAGTTAATTTTATGTTTTCCAGTCCCTTTCCTGTTTGTCTCCATTTGGGCTGAGAGGTTTCTGTTCAGAACAAGCTGAGCCAGTCTCTTAGGTGTCACTTTGAGGATCAGTGTTTACCTTTTAATTTGAAAAGTGTTCTTCATTAATACAGTCATCTGCTTGATTTTTGGTGTTTGGGGTTTTTGGTTTTTTTTTCTCCCTAACAAGTTTAATGGAATCAGAGTTTATGTGGTTTTGCTATCTCTTCAGAGCTCAATTTCAAACATCCATCTTAGTCCACAATTCTACAGTTCCCTGCATGACAGCTTTCAGAAGGGATGCTACATGAGGATACAAGATGTTACATGAGGATACATACATGAGTATGTGCATGTATTTTATACATCCATTATGTTGCCTTTCGATGGCAAATTACTGATACAGGGAGGATGTTAGGTGTTACTCTTACCTATAGTACCTATTATAAGTAATCAACAAAGATTAAAAGTAATGTGATGGGTAATACCTAGAACACTTTTGACACCTGATACCTCTTGCTGAACAGTTTCAGCATGACTGAAAGCAAAAAGCTTCAGCTTCACGGCTGAAGAAAAAGATGAAAGATTAGCAGTAAGACACCTGACGTGATGCAAGCCAGTTTTATTGGCAGCATTGTAGCCCTTATGAGTTCTGGGCCCGAGATGGCAGTCTTTACTATGTGCTGAACACAGTGGGGTCATGGTTTTACAGCTCATTACAGCTCATAGGTGATACTTCAATGTCAGGGATAATTCAACAAGTTTAGTTTTCTAATGTTGTTATCATTCATCAGCCTCTCGTTACAGAAGGTTCATAGTGTTATTTGTGTAGGTTGTCATCACTAATCTTTGCCTCTGTGTGATGATTCATTGTCTAGCACTTATTTTTTTGTCTTTTGTCAGTACATAAGTTTTGGGAATGAGTGAAAAATTCTGTGATGAATAAAAAGGCTAATTGTACAACAGTTCTCAAAAAGCAGATGAAAAGCACACATGAAGTGTCTCATGGACTTCTCAGATTATCTTCTGAAAACTTCCTTCATCCTTAGGGAAACCCTTTATATTGCATATATAGAGCATTCTGGATCCTTAACATGGAGCTATGTTTATTTCCCCTTGAGTCCTTGATTTTTCTTGTTGTGGTCTGGACTGGGTTAGAGAGAACAGAAAAATATTTGATGGTAGTCTTGCTCTAAGATCAGTCTGCTTCTGAAGCATTCATAGGAACAGCAGGATATAAGCATAAATGTGCATGAACATTGAGATTTTTGAAAGAAAACTGATCCTAGAAATCTGATGAACTTCAGATTTTCATCTGATAAGTCATAAACAGACAGTAGAAAATCTTTCATATTCCATTTCGGCAACAGCTATAGTCCAACGTGAGAGAGTTAATAGTTGTGTCAGAGGAAAAACTGTGCCATGCACATAGATATAAGAGATGGATGAGGTTCAAGAGCCTCTTAAGTGATTAAATTGCCTGTATATACAATTCAGAGATATGTTACAAATTGAGAAAAATCTAGATCTATCCGCCAACAGGAAAAGGACTAAAAATTATTGTGTAAAATATTCGTCGCTAGCAATCACTTATACCCCACTCTTAATAAATATACTTTTCTTGGCTATTAGTTAAAATGAAAGAGGCAAGGCTATTTTTCATACAAAGACACATAATGTATTAAAATATCACGTAAAAGATGTACCTACATACAATTTTGGGTGCTTGTTTTCAGCTGGTTTTGGTACTCCATGTTAGCTGTGGGTGGCTGACTATAGCTAAACTTCAAATGGGTTTTGTAACTTTTGTGTCTATCAGGCAGTCTGTGAAGAAACTGGTGGGGCTGAAGACTCTGCCTTGAGTTCTCTGTGGGGAATTCCTATTATCAAGAATTCTGCTTCTCTTCTCAGCTTCATTTTTCATTTCTCCTCAGTCTCCTTTGAGGTTCTCAGAATGACAGAAGAAAACAGTCCTGAAAGTATTTCAGTAGGTGAGACAGAACAATGAAGCTGTAACTGTATAAAGAGACACCAAAGAAGCCCATCAATCATTTTTCCTAGTGAAATAACACCAAGAAGTATTTGTTATGCTGCAAGGGCAATATGGCTCACTGGTTCACTTTATGGTTCACATAAATACAAGAGATTTCAGACCAAAATCAATTGCCACAAAAAATTTGTTAATATTCAAAGGTTTTAAGTGTTTTGTCCAGCTCTTTTTTTCTGTGGTTTTGTTCAGAGGTTACAATTGATAACCATACCTCATATAATACCTTGATCTTGTTATTATGTTGTTTTCATTTCATTTTTTCATGTACCACTAAGCTAAATCAATGTCCCTAGAAAAGCTTCCTCCTATCAAAATCAGGGTGTGAAGGAAGGGTATATTGTCTCCCCAACCAGTTTCTTATAATCTCCTCTGTTAGTTATGCAAAGATGAGTATTCTGAATATTCAAATAGTAGCAATTGGTATCTGTCTTTCCATGGGAAGACTTTATTCCTTAATAAATCAACTCTTTTTTTACTTTGAAACAACCAAGGAGAAAAAGTGTGATGGGATAATTCTAGGGCCAGCTGAAACCCTTTAAAAATACAAGAAATACAGTAATCAAATTTTTCTTCCTTGTTTTCTATGCAATTTTATTAATTTCATTAAGCTTTTGTATCCATTGCAGATATTCTGAAGAGATCACAGCTATTTCCATGAATGCAGTAAATTTTGAGGACACTACAACGTCAGGTGTTCTGGAAATACTGAAGTTTTAGCAACTGCAAAGAATGTCATCAGTTTTGTATCTGTGGTTCTTGGCAAGCTGTGCTTCCTTACCAACTCAATGACAGAAATATCCGAACAATTAAGATATTAAAATAATGGGGGTGTGGTGGGAGGAAGGGGAAGATAAGAACAGAAAGGAGAACAGGCAAGGAAAATAACTCAAAATATGTGTCTATGTAAAAAAATTACACAGTGCTCTCTCACTATAACATAATTAAGGAGATTTTCCTGCTTTTAAGAAGGGCTGTCTTTTCACAGATGTAGTAATAATAATAACAATAACAATAACAATAACAATAATAATAACAATAACAACAACAACAACAACAACAACAACAATAATAATAATAAGTATTAGTATTACATTTTATTTCACTCAAAGAGGAAAAATATTTACAAATGTCTTTTTTGCTCTTCTTAGTTATTTAAATATTTTTGATAGAAGACCTTTAGAAACTATATAATGGTCCATTATTTGCAAGATTGGTTTACCAAAATTCCAGGACTACGGAAAATAGTAGAACCTGGTTAGTAAGGAAACCATACTACAAAAATAGGAAGTTATCTATAGGGCTATGGGAAGCAATCATTAGGAAAGGGAACTTCTGTGATAAATAGCACAACTATGTCAGATAACATATATTTTGAGGTTGTCCAAAGGATCTCCAAGGGGTAGTGAAGGCCAAGCAATAGCCAGATGCTATGGGAACACTTTATGCCATCCTGGGACTTTTAGGTCAAAGTTCATTTGGAGTCTTTTCCTGCTCCTAGACCTGAGAATTAATAAGAATTGTGTCTGGAAAAAATCCCAAGTACCAGAAGCCTAATGAAGCCTGGCTATGGCTGGTTCCTTGATGCAAGATCTGATGGGAGCATTGGTCAGAATGCTCCCTTGGCTGTGCCCTGTACTCCTGTGGCATCTTTCTGTAGAGCACAGCCTGCTGCAGTCACAGGAGACTGGCCAGGAAAATAACTTGATACCTAAAAGGTGGTGGAGTGAGTATCCAAATATTCACACAATGTCCTTTTGTCTGCTCCCTTTTATAAATTTTGTAGGCACTTAATTATCCATGAGATCTCTACCTCTTCTGATCAAAACTAGGCAGCAAACTCAACAAAATATTTATCTAATTTAAAAAAAGATACTACAGAATATTAAGATTCTGGCTTTTAACTCTCTACAGAAAAATAAAACAGGATTAAATATGGTCTGTAGTCTCTCTTCAGCTTCTGCATACCTGACCATGGCAGATAGTCTTATCAGCATGTTCACTGTGTATTTACTAGTCATGTGTCACTGGTGCCTGAAGGCAGTCGTACTTCACTGTAACAGATGATAAAACTTCAATTTTCACTGGACGTGCCCAAACATATTTCTCCTTTTCAAGAATAAACAGTTAATTTCTTCCAAAACAATGAGTGCAAATGTGATTATAGAAGTGCTGACACTGTCCTGAGAGCTACAAAGAGTAAACAGCCTCCTCTGACAGGAGGAGTTCTTTGCTGAATGCCTAGATAAATACCAGGTTTTGGAAAGATCAGTAGCTGCACATAAATCAATACAGGAATGTACCTCACCATGGGTTTGGATTTATTTCATATAAAAAATTCATTTTGCAAAATAGAATATTAAAAAATCTTTTTGTAAAACCCCTTGAATTAAGAACCTCACATCTCTTTCTTTCTGCATCACAGGTTTCTCTTGGAGATGTCACTATGACATTCAGATATGAGGTGAAAATAAATACCATTTGCACATATAGCTTGCCCTGTCTGTTGGGAACAGTGGGCTTGCAGCTCCAGGCCTGTTGTCAGCACAGTGAAGTGGCTGGTCTTGCAGAGACCAGTGAGACTGGCTGGCTCTCCAGCAGTGGCAAATGAATTTGAGCTGGGAGCTCTGCTGTTGATTGAGCCTGTGGCTGTAGCACAAGGAGAGAAAGGGAACACCTATCCTTTCATAAAGGGACTGGAAACAGCAAAGACTTCAGGTATAAGTAACAGCAAAAGAAAGTGCTAAAACTGCTGGGTTTTCTTTGATGCCTAGTTGGGGAAGAAGGACAACAGGCAATGCAGTAGATTTGTAGATAACGGAAGACAGAAGTAAAGTAGATAGTAGATAATGGAAGGTAAGAAGTAAAGCTTTTGCCAAAAAAAGTCATTGCCATTATGAAGACCAGGCTCTTGCAACTCACTGGTATGCCTGTAAGTCAGCTGCCCACTGATGCTTATTGTTCTTCTACCACCTGTTTTTGCTCTTTTCACCTTAATGCAATCGTTTGTACATTTCTTAATCTCCTTTAGTCTAAAAAGAAAAAAATCAGAGCGTGTCAGTGTAATAAGAGAGGGTCTGTGTTATCGCCAACATAGATAGAAAAGGTTCTGTGAGAGTCCCAGGCTCTCTCAGGCAACATGCTTTTATCCCTCTTTATTTGGATCAGGACAGACTCTTCACATCTGTTAGTCTGTTGCGGTAATTCTTTTAATTTCAAGCAAGGTAGATTAGCTCTTACCTGTGTTCTCGTTTTGCTTAGCATTCTTCTTCTTTTGTGTGTTTCACTACGTACAATCCTTCTTACAGAAAACTGCGCTAGTAATGCTGAAACACGATTAAATTTGTCATAAGCCATCTGTGATTACCAGAGCTTAGCCGTCAGTCTGAGTAGTTTAGTTTGGGGATTTTTAGGAGACAGACAGCACAAGGTCAGATACCAGAAGGAGTGAAACTGCAGGTTAAATAGCTGTTGTGAAGAAACGGTTCCTGGAAATGTTTTTGTTGAAAATAGTCTCATACGAAAGGTAAGACCTAGGGACCTGATCTAGCCTGAAATGAACCCGACATCCTGAAAGGACTTTCTGATGATATTATGCACAGTTAAAATTATGCATATTTCTGAACATTTGATGGCAGGAAGAACCTCTGAAAACCTTTAAAATATTTAATATGAAATTTCTTTTACATTGTCTGGATAAGAAATTCCTTTAATGAAAAGCATTGACTTCCAAACTGCACAAACCCAAACCCTCTCCACATCAAGTTGCAAGTCAGTTCTTTCAGAAACTGCAAGAATTGGAGCATATCTATCCAAATCAGGAGTGCTTGGTGCGCTCCTTTGGAAGAGGCTCCATTTCAAATTATCTTTTTGGACCAGAGTGTGTGTCATGGGGAGAAGAGCCTCAGCATCCTGCCTGTTTGGTTTTTTTTTTGTGTATGTATCTGGCTTATACCACAAAACTTATTCTTGAACTGAAAAACCTTTTTAAGGTAAATGAAAAGCTATTGTTAAGAGCAATCATTAAAACCTGTATTAAAAGCCAAATTATAGCTGGACGTATAGACATGTTCAAAGTCCAGAAAGCCAGACAAATCCTGATCAGCATCAAAAGATGAGTGGCCAGCAAGTTGAGGGAGGTGATTCTGCCCCTCTGCTCTGCTCTGGTGAGACCCCACCTTCAGTGCTTTACCCAGCTCTGGGGTCCCAGCACAGGAGGGACATGGACCTGTTGGAGTGAGTCCGAAGGAGAGTCACAAAGAAGATCAGCAGGATGGATCACCTCTTCTACGAGAAAAGGTTGACAGGTTGGTGTTGTTCAGTCTGGAGAAAGGAAAGTTGCAGCCTTTTGGTACTTAAAGGGGGTTTTTAAGGAAGTGGGGACAAGCATTTTAGCAGAGCCTCTTGCAAAAGGACAAGGAGTGATGATTCTAAGCTAAAAAGGGGTAGAGTTAAACTAGATATAAAGAAATATTTTTTTTACAATGGGGGTAGTGAAACACTGGAATGGGTTTCCCAGAGAGGGAGTGGATGCCTCATCCTTGAAAACATTCAAAGTCTTATAGGATGAGGCTCTGATCAACAGATGTAGTTGAAGGTGTCACATTGCGAGGGTGTTGGACTAGATGATATTTAAAGGTACCTTTCAACCCAAACTTTTTAATGGTTCTATGAAATGTCAGTGAACCACATCTATTTCTATAACAAGAAATTGATTACAGATTTGTTATCTTCTTCAAAAATTCTCACAGCTGTAATCAGTTTCACTTTCAAAGGAGCTGAGTGCAGTTCCCATTTGCATTATCAAAAGCGTTACTGCTTTCATGATTCCAGCCTACCACATGCAACCAGCTATCACCATGGTGCAATGATTGTGCAGCCAACCTGCTTCTATGGAGCAGCAGAGAGTAACACAATAATTATCCTGAATGACAAAATAACTGCCTTCCAATCTCTGTATTTAATGACATAGCATTAACTCTGGTCTCTTGTCACCTCTAAAAAGACAAATATTAGAAGTACCTGTGTTTAATAGATAATATTGACACTTCTCATAGCTTCATTAGCGCTGACAAATTGTCTATGTGGCATAACAGTGTAGAGGTACCTAATCTGCTTCTACAGGAGACATTTTAAATACTATGAGGAACATGATGTTCAGTGCAGTATTTGAGTAACATACATGGCTAAGCTGACTTTAGTGCTTGTAGTAGTCAAGCTGAGAGCTTATTCAGGGGATGCCCTGCAGGTCAGTGCAACAGCCAGCAAACTTCTACTGCAGACAGAAAATCAACAGAATATTCAACAAGAATCAGCCACATATGAAAGATGTTGTAACAGCAGGTCTTTTTAGCAGACGCTGTATAAACAACTGAAAAACTCCTTAGGGAAACTGCTTAAAAAACTTCAATAAGATGTCCAACGATTAAAAAGTGCCCAAGATGGCAGACGTCATATCCGCAGCATAAATCTGGTGAATTATCAGTGGTGGTGCTGCTCTGCCTGATACAGACTTTGCCAAATGTGAACCTGGGTTCAAGGACTTAGGATGGTTGCAATAGGGCACGCTGAACCCACAGGGAACCACAGTCCCAGGGGTAGCCAGATCCTTCCCCACATGTCACACTATATGAATTTGGAATAAAAATGAAGACTTTTAATTTAGTTTTTAATTTGTAGAATTAAAATTCCTATGTATTCCATAGCTTTCTGGTCTTCCATTTCTCCTATTTTTTCTAGTATTCCTATTAAAGCTGAAGTGAATGAACATTAAACATTAGGTTCTCCTTGAATTTTTCCTTTTCTCACATTCCCCTCATGAAGCCGTAGCATACTATAGTTTGCACGAAGAAAAGAAATAACTTCCCATTCCACATCTCCTTGTCATGACCAGGTCACCAGGTCACCTGTGGGCTCATTTCTCTGGTAATGTAGTTGGATGGTGTAAAACAGCTTTGTTAAAGAACAATAATTTCATAATTTCAGAAAAGAGAACTCTCAGCCCAAGAAAGGGCTATTGTGATATGTAGCTGCCTTGTAAACCTCATGCTAAGTGAGCCAGGAATGTCCCCATCCTTAAATAATGATATGACAAAATACAGGGAATTAAACAGTACAAAGCAGCCAGGCTGAGTTTTCCGCATTTTCACCTGGGATCTTGGAGCAAGAATGAAGACCTTAAATAGAATGGCAAAAATGATGGCTGAAGTTTAAGTGTTTCATCTCAAAAAAAAAACCAGACAACATTGGTTTGTTTGTTTTAATTTAGATAACAAAATTTCCAGACTGTACGTATTCATCTAGTTATTACAAAATATTCCTATTAACAGAGAAGCTGGGGACACAGTGGACCTCATGAAAATAGAATGTGTATACTTTGAAATCAGACTTATTCAAAGTGGTTGTTTTTCACATGCATGGAGCATTTCACTAGCTGCCTAGACCAATAGATAAAAGATGGAAAGAACCTGTTTCAAAGGGCAAATACTGTTCAAAAGACTGCTGAAAAATGCAGGATTCAGTCCTAGAATCAGATATTTGGCACCTGAACAAGACTCTTCAGCTCTTTCATAGACTGTCTCATACAAAATCACTATACTGTAAATTTCTAAGAGACTGTAGTCTTAGCCCATGAATCCTAATGAAACTGTCTTATTAGCACAGCTAAATCAGTGTGTAGAGAGAACTTGAATTCAAGTTTAAAAAAGAATCCTTTCTAATTATTCAGCTTCAGTGAAAATGTACATCGTAATTTAGAAGAGTAAGTTATTTTTAATCAAGATCATATTTACTAATGGTGACAATAGCTTTTGGGATTATCTTCATTATGTACAAGCTCATAACTTTTACATGTAGAAACAAGATTCTCAGGCTTCTGTGTATTACACAGACGTGGCCATGAAAAACCGTGCTGCAACTTTGACATTCTTTTGAATTTTTAGTGCTGTAAATTAGACAATTCAGGAAAGAAAAAAAAAATGAAAGCCTTAAGCCTCTAAACATTTGCACAGTGTATGGTTTGGCCATTGATCAAAGCAGCAGGGGTCAAAGGAGGAGCCGCAAGAGCGCTGGTGGGTGTGTTAAGGACTGCACTTTTGTTGTGCTCTGGCTACTCTCTGAACATGCTCACTCTCTCAACATCATTAGCAATATAACCTGTTAGACAATATAGGGACTCAGCTGACAAGGGCTGGATGGAGCACATACAAAAACCAAAGCCTTCAGACCTATAAACATGCATACTGGAAACACGCATCCAAGACGAATGGCTTGTAGCATAAATACAAACCAGCATCTTGGCTATCTGACACAAGCACAGAATATATACACTCATTTGAGCTACTGCATGACTGCTTTTGACAGTGAATCCTTGAGAAAATTGCAGCCCAATATCCATATGTTTAACAGAAGTTTAAATACCGTAATAAGTGTGTATTATTCATCTAGATCTAAACAGTGATTTAGAACTTCTTATAAGAGAAAATTTACATGAAATACTTGCATCATCTACTGAAATCTCATAAGAACAGAGAAAGTTGTAGCTATATTAATATTGTATATTCATTAAGTGGAAGAACAGAACTGGAAACCCTGGAGAGATACAAATTTGCAATGAATCACTCTTTCAGAATTAAATGTGCAAATTAAAGCAATTAAACTATAAGCACTGTAGCAGTATACTTTGCCTGAAATGGTGGAAAAACAACTGAAACGACACCCTATTTGCAAAGCTGTTAGTGGTGAATGGAGAAAGGGTTGTTTTGCTGCTTCTGGTGCTGAACAGTGCTGAAACCAGCCTGATTCAATTCCAAAGTTAATCACCCTGACAGTGAGGGGAAGACCTGGCAGAAGTGCTGAAATATTTGATAAAGGAACTGACAATTGATACTATTGATAACTCATCTAAAAATGCTGAGCTAACACAGCTGGCCCAGAGAGACATGACTGGCAGTCAATCACTTCATACTATAAAAGTCCCTTCCCACTTTTTAATGGTGCAATCTTCTAATACACCTGGTCGGGGAGTGTGTGAGGAGATTCTTCCCTTGAGTGGGGATCTCCTCAAGGTTACTCCTCAAGGCTGAGTGAAAGAGATTTTCCTATGGTTGTGGGTAATAGGTGAGTAGCATCAATATCTACTTAGTAATTGGGTTTTCTAGTTTTAATATAACTGCATCAATAAAACTTCAAAAAGAGTGCACTATGCTGTGTAGCAAATAATTCTAGTTATGATCTTTTAGTCTAGTCATTACTATAATCAATAATTTATTTTTATACAACTGTATCTGGTTTGTCATTCTTAATCCTGAAGGATGAAGTTGTATAAAGGACAAATTACACCTATACAATGCTATATACTCCTTTAGACATAAAATGTTGAAAAATTTGAGTCTAATACTGAATTCAGCCACACTTAGACTCCTGTCAGAGAAGGAGTTTAGAGTGCAAGTTTAGAGTGCTTCTATAATAAACATTGTCTGAAACTCCTATTTCTGCCCGTGACAGCCACCCCGACATATTTCAAGGCTAAAAGTTTACAGCTTGTAGGAATAAAAACAAACTGGCTTGCTGAGAGTGTAAAAAATTTGACTTCACAGTTTCTCAGATTTTTTGTCACATAGACTACAGCCTAAAGCTGACTCTCAACAACATCCTCTTTTATGTGACTAGGTAGAAGCCTTTTATTTGTCCATCCCTGTTAAATCTACAGTAGTTCTACATAAGGCTAAATAACATTAAGAGAAGACAAAGATGTTTCTTAAAGCTAGATATAAAGAGGTATAATTTCCTTTCATTCTTCCTTTTCTCCTCATCCATCCTTATAGCATATCAGATTACTCCCTATTGCCTCAGATGTTTATCAAAGTCATTCAGTCAGCCTTTGCTTTGCTTTCCAGTCTGCCTTTGGAACTCACCCCTTACAGACTCCAGACTCTGGAGGCTCCACTTTTTCCTTAGAGTCTATGTATCCAAAGCCATAAAGTGCAGCAGCAGCAAGGAGGGCTCAGCGTCACAATTGGTGTGCTCAGATTGCTCAGGGAAATGAAGAGTCTGATCTGCTGTGGAAGAAGCTGAAAGTAGGAAAAGATGTGTACCACCTCACTCGTTTTTCAAAGCAAATATCATCAGATTGAAAGTGAAAACAAAAATTGAAATAACAAAAAAAGAAAGTGAAATTTATAATGAAGTCATAATTGTTACTTAGTTGCACTGACTAAACCTTAAAATGGAACACAAGTTATTTAAATAAAAGTTATAATCTCATTCACCTAGAAATTAATTAAATTTGTATTGGTATTAATAGATATTAATTCACATATATGGAGAATTAACTTTGTGACTTTCTATTTTTCTGGGTTTTTTTTTTCTTTCTGCTTTATATCTTTGTAGAGGGCAAATAAAACATAACAAAATGGAAAAATTATTACGAAATTTTTTACACTTTCATAGCTTGCTCCATTACTCTTCGCTTGAAAAGAATGTACTGTGCTCTGTTCTGGCCCATTGTTCTACCAATTATTATTTATTTCATCCTAGAAACTATTTACCTGACCAATACAGCAATATGCAACATAATAAAACCTACACAACAACCAAACAACTTCTATATATAGAAATAGAAAATTACCAAGTGAATTTTAAATTGAAGAGATAAGATAAGAGGTGACATCAATATAACCACAAGTTTTCAAAGGATTTTCCTAAAACTCAGGAGTTTTCCTGCCTACTTTTGTTCTGCATACTTCCCTGCCAATATAAATAGCAAAAGTAGATATAAAGGTCAGTCAATATGCTGGGGGAACATCAGTGATCTTTCCTTCTACAGTTTGCTATTGCTTGACAAATTGCAAGTGCTGAAAGAAAGAACATGAACCATTATAAATACCATAGTGCATTCCAGGACATCATTTTCATAAGCTTTTTGAGTCAGATTAATAGAAAGAGAATAAAAACCAGCCTTTATTTCTTACTAGAATGTTGTGATTTAAGCCGCCTTTGGACTAAAAAAATGCAGAGGTGGTTTTGATTAAAACAGATTAATATGGAGTTTTTTCTCCCTATGAGGTACGTGGCATATGGAAGCCACATCTGTAAGTCTGGAGACCAACCCATCCTCCACTGAATTCAATGGAATAACTATTCCCATCTACATCAATGAGTTTTGTCTCTATATTTATTCCTTGCAGACCTTGTCTCATTATTATGAGCTTATATTTTTTTCAGTACTTACATTTTCTATGCTTGTTTTTCCATTCCACCTTCTGCTTTTGAAATTGTATGTGCCATCACTTCCTTGGCTCTACTAGAAACCCCTCTCTTGACACATCCTATTATTATGTCCGCTTTCTTCATATGAAATAATATTTATGAATGTTGACTATATTTTCATAAACTCATGTAATTTGATCTTTTTGTGTGTGCTGTTCTCAGCTAATAAGCTTCTCCCACTTAGAGCAAAAATTTTTACTCTTAAATTCATGGCATTGCAGGCAGTATTGTTACATTTATGATTTCTATTATGTTTGCACTCTGAGTCATCTAGTTCCTGCAGAAAGATACTCTAATATTCATCTGTATTCACAGTATCTTGCACCTTCTGTCATCAGCCAGCTTTGTTCCCTTATTTCTAATGGGGCCAGGGTCATTAATGAAAACAACAAATGTGCTGGGTCACTATAGGATTCTGTCTCCCAAGGATGCTCTGGGCAAGCTTTTTTTTTTATCAGACTTGATTTTTCTCCTGCTATGCTTTCAGCCCTAATTCCTTGAGAAATGCCAACAGCTGCCTCCTCCAGTCCACCAGTTGCACTTGCTTTTTGTGAGTTCCACTGCACTTGCCAGTGAGTGAAACTGGCCAGAAGATATCAGAGTCTTGGTTGAGGTTGCCTTCCAGAACTAGGTATCACAGAGACAGCATAGAAACTCTGATTTGGCTCCCACATGTTTCACATTTTTAGTTCAAGTGAAAGAAGGAGTGTATGTTCCTAGCACACCTTTTTATTTGCCATCTCTTGCTTCTGATATCGTATGATTTTCTTCTTTCTGACAGTCACAAGCACTGGCTTCATATAAAGATTGACCTTTACTTCATTACTGACAAAAAGCAAGCTCTGAATGTGTATTTGTTTAGCTCACAGATATCCACAGGGACTTCATACAAAAATAGACTGTGGCTGTGGAAATTACATAGGAAGAAATGAAAAATGTAACTCAAAGTGTTTTGATTTCCCTTGTTAATCACCAGGGGGAGGAACCCCTCTCATATATTCTTGATAGCAAATCAAAGACAATTCTTCACTTTGTATGTGAGAAGGTCATAAAAGCTGATTAACCCAGCCCTAAAGCTCTAAAATATTCAGGAAAAAAACTAAGACCGGGTAGTTGACTTCACAAAGCACTTCAAAATGGAAAACTAATTATATTTTCATACACACCAGTTTTGACAAAACTGATTTCTAGTTGAGAAAAAAAAGAAAAGCCCAGAACTCTGGAAATGTCCTGGGTTTTATCATTCCAGAATGGCGTATCTTGATCGTTCTACTCGAAAACTGTTTCTAAAAACATGTCTATTGTAAAACAATGACTCTTCATTTTGATAGTTTTTACAGCTTATCTCAATTTAGGAAAAACTGGTTTACGACCAAGTCCAATTTCCAGTGTCACTGATAGGTCTTGTTTATCTATAAATACTTATTGAATTTCTCTTTCTTGTGTGTGGGAGGAACTCGTATTTTTTTTTTTTTTGTCTCACACCATCAGATGCCTTTTGGTCGTCATTCCACCCAAAAGCCATTTTCTGAAGCACTTCTTGATGTCTGGACATCAAGGCTGCCTTAGGCAGTGTTGCCTAAGGTAAGTGTGTTCGAGGCTGAGGCTGGAGGTAGTTCTGGCTGCTACTGAGCTTTGGAGCCTACGGTGCCTCACTGGCTTTTCACCTGCCATGAAAGCAAAAAGCTCTTCAAATCTCCTGCTATAACTGTACCCATAAGCACTCCTAACCTGCTTCCACGAGAAGTATTTATTGGAGACTGTCAATAAGGACAGAAAGGTCTGAATTTATGACAAAACTGAGGACATTTTAGCACACACTTGAGCTTGTAATGCAGTTATGTAAAGACAGGCCTTGAATTGTGGCTATAAAACAGCAACATATAAAAGCATAACTTCATCTGCTCCTCTGTATGAAACTTCGAAGTTCTTGGTGGAAAGCACAAAATCACTGCCTGATGCCACTCTGACGAGTGAAAATTGTGTGCAGTCACACCTGGGGGAATTAAATTAAAAAAATGACATGCCACAACCTTCTACGCAGCTAGCAGAAAATAGGCTGTTAGCAGAAAGGACAAGCTAGGGATTATGAAGTCAGTCAAAAGTAAAAGTGGTTTAAATGGAACTGAAATTGCAGAAGCATCAGAATATCAGCATTAATAAAAAGCAAATGCTCCTTTCTGAGACTAGTGCTTCCATAGGGAGACACTTCATTATAGTGTTATGCTGAATTTAATGCTGCTTTTCTGCAGTGCAGTAAAGGAACACACATCCTTTTGCTTACTCTGAATTAAAACAGGTATTTTGTCTCAGTAATGTTTAGGAGGTCCAGATTTTTTAACAGAGAGATTAAGATCTGAAACATAAACTGTTTTCTGTTATCAGAGGGGGAAATTAGGGACTTGCAGTATTGTTTGTTTTAATTTTTCTTGAGGTCAAAACCTATATCTAAAAATATAATTCATTGAAGCACAGTTTTGGAGTGAGGCATGAACTCCTTTTTGGATTTCTATAGTCTAGAGCATGTAGGAAATCAGATTAGATAATCAAAAAGCCCCTTTTGAGCTGAGAAAGTCTGAAAACTGCCAGCATTGCTGTACAGTGCCACCTAATGACACAGAGTGCTTCTCATGACATTCGTTCTCAAGGCTGTCATAGTAGTGAGAAGATCTGCAAGACATCACAATCAATACTTTATGGATTTTACAGGTATCTTTTTACAGGTATGGCCTAAAAGCTATAAAAACACTTTTTAAACTCAAATAACATTCAGAAATACAAGAAAAACATATATGCAAAAGGAGATGCTGGGTATCTAGTAAGTGCACTCTAAGCTATCAGTGCTTTACTGACCTGTAGCATACTTGCAAAGTAATATAAGATCGCTGGCAGCAAGGAAAACTGAAAATCCTCTTTGAGACACAGAGCATGTTTCAGCTTAGAAACAAAAGTTTAGAATAGAATATTAGCAAGGAGACTGTATCTGCAGGGGGAAAAGGCAGATTTTTTTAACATTTCTCTGGGATACTGAAATTAGCTGTACTCAGAGACAGATGCTCTCCATTAAAAATGTGTCAACCCTGTGGAATTCCCTTATTAACTTTGTTGGGAAATGTGTCACGGCGTCTGAGATTACCTCCAGGCTGTAGCAGATACCCAGGATATTTTTCAGATATTTTCATGTGGTGTGGCACATCATCAATTATCACTGCTACCATCACCTAAGGAAACTGATTGACTTGAAAACTTTTTGGGGATAATTTAGTTTCCTACCTGTTTCCTCTGGGTTCTATAATTGTGTTGACCATAAGAGAATACTTTTGTCTCTAAATTGGTCCTCCTCCAAGGTGTATGCTGTACTGAAATCTGTGCTGAACTGTGAATGCATCCTTTAGAAAAATATCTGGGAATGGTTTCAAGGTTTTGGCAGTGTTCAGCTGTTTGAACCTGTTTCTTCTCACAAAGACCATGTCTAAGGAGCAGCTACTGTGACTGCTCTTGCATTGGCTGGCTTCTGTCACTACGCTATTCTTTTGCATTTTTCATTTTTTGATTCGTGTGCACTTCTCGATGTGGACTCTTTGCATGGCCAGGGTTGTGCACTGGTGTTCTTGCTGGACTCAGGGAGGCAGATCCTCCTGTACATGACAACCATGCTGGAGACCCCTGAGCTGGCTTCCAAAAACCAGGTGTATCTGCATGATACAGCAGCAGCACCCGTCAGCAGCAGCCACCCTGATGTCAGAATTGTTATTGTGCAGCTTTAGACTGGTGCTACTTCCAGAGCAGCCTATTCAGTGGTCGGACTCAGTTGGTCTAGTTCCAGCATGACCTGGGGGCTCCCTGCGTTTCAATCCATGCAGACAGTGATACCTGTGTTAGCAGTTTGTTGTAATTAGATACCGCCTTGGAAACCTTTGAAAGCAAAATATTGCCTGCCAGCTAGTGTCAGAAACAAACACAGTCAAAACAATATCTTTCTTTACAGGGTAAATAACTTAGCTGGAATTGTGTCAGTAGCAGACTTTCATGCATTTGGACCTAAACGGAGCTGCTGGCAATGCAGCAAAGGGATCTGAATTGAACAATCACCAAAAAAAGATGCACAGCGAGCCGTTTGTAGCAGAGTTGGATGTTGAACTGGAAGACTGTCTCAAGTGAGGCTCCCCAAAGGTCCCAGCTGGAGTCACAACTGGTTGATATTTTCATCAGCAGCTTGGACAACATAATGAAAAACACGGTTTATAAAGATTTCATCTGGCACTAAGTTCGAAGGAGGGCTTGGAGAACAGGCTCAAAATTCACATGACATGGCTCAAAAGCAGTTAAATGAAATTCAGTGAGGATATATGAGAAGTACTGCGCTGAGAAAAAATAATACTAATGAAAATCAGCAACTGTTAGAACCAGTTCCATGGATCTGTACTGGTCCTCTGAAGTCAGAAAAATTTTGCCCAAGTAGCTATACAGGTTTACTATGGACTGACCATGTTGAAACAGGCTGATGCTTGAAGTATTTAACACAAATATGTAAAACTTTTATTTTCCTCTAGAATGAAACAACAATAAACTGCGCATTCTCTGTGAAGTATTAGGCCACACCCAGTGTTTTTGACCATTCAGGCAGTTCAGTATTTTGTAAGTTCAGTTTTGACAGAATCTGTGTGAGAATCACACAAGCCAACCATCTCATTTGGTGATTTTTTTTTGCTATAATTAGAATAGAATAAAATAATTAAGATTGGAAAAGATCTCCAAGACCTTTGAGTTCAACCTTTGATCAAACACCACCATGGAAACTAAACCATAGCTCAAAGCCATTTCTTGAACCCTTCCAGGGATGATGACCCTACCACTTCCCTGCAGAGTCCACTTCCATGCTTGACAAGCCTTTCCATTAAGAAACTCTTCCTGATGTCCAATCTGAAACTTCCCTTCAGCCCATATCCTCTTGTCCTATGAAGAGTTGCTTGGGAAAAGAGACTGACCCTTATCCTGCTACAGCCTCCTTTCAGGTAGATGTAAAGAGTGATAAGGTCTTCCCTGAGCCTCCAGACCAAATAATTCCAGCTCCCTAGATGCCCCCATTTGACTCATTCTCTAGACCCTTCACCAGCTTTGCCGCCATTTTCTGGACATGATCCAATACCTCAATGTCTTTCTTGAAGTGAGGGTCCAAAACTGGACACAGGATTCAAGGTGCAGCCTCACCACAGTTGATGGCAGAGGATGATCAGTTCCCTAGTCCTGATGCCCACACTGTTTTTGATACAGGCCCAGGTGGCCTTCTTGGTCACCTAGGCACACTGCTGACTTGTGCTCAGCCACTGTCAGTCAGCACCTCCAGGTCCTTTTCTGCTGGGCCTCTTTCCAGACACTCTGCCCCCAGCCTGCCGTGCTCCATGGGGCTGTTGTGACCCAAGAACACCTTGCCTTGTTGAACCTCAGCCCATTGATCCAGATCCTTCTGCAGAACCTCCCTACCCTCCAGCAGATCAACACTCCCACAACAGCTTGGTGTCATCTGCAAACTGACTGAGGGTGCACTGGATCCCCTCTTCCAGATCATCAATGAAAATATTCAACAGGTCAGACCTCAATACTGAGCCTTGGGGAACACTATTAGTGATCCACCATCAAACAGATGCAACTCCATTCACCACCACCCTCTGGGCCTGGACATCCAGACAGTTTTTAACCCCAGATGCACCTATCCAAGCCACGGGCTGCCAGCTTCTCCAGGTTAATGCTGTGTGAGACTGTATAGAAGGCTTTACTGAATTACAGGTAGATTACATCCACAGGCAATTCTTAATCGCTTTATTACACTGATAATTGCTGCAAAGAAAATAAAAAGGAAGAAAAATAATTTTAAAAAATTAATTATTCACAGTCTTCTTTTCTGTGATTTTTTTCTGTTGCTGTTCATGTCTCCTGGAAGTGATTATGTAAACGCCAAAGTTCATCACTGAACAGATTTGATCATTAGTAGGTTCTTACCTTCTTAACTTTCTCAGTTATTTCTTGCAGTGGGTAGTGAGCCAAACTTGTAACTTCTTATGCACCAACAGAAGTGTTGCCCAGGTGACCAGCATTTCCACAGGTGCTACTGGGAGCGCTAGGATCACACAAGCTCAGCTATGTACAAGTAGAATTTAAGGTTTCAGAGCCTGCATTGATTTCACCTTTGGGGGATCACAATGTGGGTATTTCTGGCTGAACTAGAAAACACATGAGAATTTGGTTTATCTGACCTAATTTGGACATGCCCTCTAGGGTGAAGAGCACTGCACACTTCACTCCAATAAGACCTATTTGGTCTGTGTTGATTTAAAGGGATTCCAAGATGGCTAGTTCAGATGTAGATACTCAAAGCTGGGTGGAAATGAATCCTACCCAGGCAGAGATGGGTTATCTCTGAAAGAATCAGAACTCAACTGGAATTTTCAGATTCAACCAGTAAAATATTTAGTCACAAATGGAGAAATTTTTTAATGATTTAGAATCGTTAAATATGGTTCCTACACAAAAAGTTACATCACTATAAAGGTATTATTACAGCCATTGCATAATTTTGGTAGGCAATAACTAAACTGATGCTTTCATATATGCTGTGCTGGGTGGAATTGTTAGGAAATGTTAGTCTATATTGCAATTATATGCAATATATAATATAGTACAACTTCAAAATTTTAACACTTGCTACAGTTCATTCACAGGGCTATCTGAAATAGTAATGCCCTGAGGTAGTGACTAAGTTTAGCATAACAAATCATTGTACATGAAGGGTCCATTTATTTTGAAGCATTCCTTTTTCAACAGTGAGTTCTCTTTTCCAGGTCTTCATTAAGATAATAGTCACTGCACTGGGAATGGTTCACAATCGTTTCAGACATTTGATAAACATGTTAATGACATGTTAGAATGAAATTGAATGAAAAGGATAAGCAGCTGAAAGTAGAAAGATTTAGATATAGAAGCCAACATAGTGTAAAGAGCAGTATTTCTGTGCTCAGGTAATTACTGTATTGCTCATATCAGTAGTCCTTTCCAAAAATACGTATCATATGCAAACAGTTGCCTCCCTGTTGTAATTGATGAGCTTTTGATGCATTGATGAAAAGTGCAAGGACTTTCTTATGTTTACTTTAGCCAAAAAATCTCAAGACATCACCTTGATTCACAAACAGTGGAACTTCAAAAATCCTTTTCTATGACTAAACCTTAAGAGTTACAGGATACACTAGGTCCCAAAGCCCCAGTGTTCGCTGTATGGAAAGTGATATGAAGGAGGTATTTAATTGGATTTCACAAAAAACTTTTGAACCACAGTAGTTTTTAATGACTGGGATTCAGTGATCCTATTAGGGAGACCCACCATATTTTATATTAATATAAATATATATTATATATCAATATTAATATTCACATATTAATCAGTTCTCAATTCATTTGGTAAATTGTTACATATTATCTTGATTTTCATTTTGATGTAGCCAAATTACTCTGCTGGTATAAGCTAAATAATAGTTCTGTTGATAAACTAAAATCTGGTGTGTTTTCCATTATTTTTTCTTACCTTCCCCTCCTTCCGTGCTTGCTTTTGAAGAGAAAATGTCTATACAACCTTTTTATACACTTGTTTTTCTTTGAACAGCAGCCAGTCATCATGAAGATTGACACTGTTCTAAGAAACTGTCAGTGGTTATTAATTTGTAAATGACTTGTAAGACAAGTGGAAAGGCCAGATAAACTTAATTTTCTTTGGCATATTGTGGCTTTTTCCACTGGCATATAAATGCTTTTAATCATCAGTTAAAATTGTTCATGCTTTTCATTCCTCTGTAATTACCATTTTCAAAATTAGATGTTAATAAATAAGATGCAGTAGAAGGTTATTGCAATTTTTTTGGTTCATCAGAGGATGTAAACTCAAGGAGAGGGAAGTCTAGTGCGGCTGTGTCATTTTGTGCGATAGAAGTGACAAGAGTAATTTCTTTTAGCAACATTTCTGGTAGAAGATCATTCTGAAAAGAATAAAGTGTTGTCCTTCATCTAAAAACTATTGTTTGAACCAAATCATCCAACATCATTACTATAAATACAATGCAATACAGAGACATCTAATTTAACCAACTAATACAACTAAATTGTGTTGATTTTGGAAATCACACTGCTGCAGCACAGCTTACTAATTCAAGTTTAATTACTTTAATTAATAGGTTTAAAATTGGAAACATTCAAAGTGAGAGCTGAATCCTTTGAGACTTTTGTCAGTTTACTTCATGAATCTTAGTTATTCAAAGCTCATTGAGACCAAAATTTAGTTATGTGTAATTGCCTTTCTCAAGTTCTGGGAGCTCTGGAAATATTCACTGTAATTACCTTGGGCTCAAGAGTGTGGAATAGAAGGGTATGACAAAGCTACCTTTGCCCTAGAAAAGAGCTTGACCTCAGCAGAGAGAATCAGTGTCCTTGCCTGTAACCACTTGTAGTAGGACCAGCTATTCTCCCACTCCATTCTGGGGTCTGATCAATATCAGTACCAGCACCATGAAATAAATGTACTGAAACCACTTGCAAAGAGAAATTTTTAATGGGACAGCAGGAGGTGTAAAATAATACCAATAAGATCACCACTGTTACATACTTACTGAGCAGGCTTCACAAAGCAAAAATAACTAAAATTTTCTTTCTTGGAGTCCTATCATTTGTGTCTCCTTTGGGTAAAGACAGGATGTAATATCAGGGATCAGATGTTTCTGCAATACTTTCGTCTCCCCCCAGAACATATAAAAATTTCATTATGTTCAGAAATATATGAAATGGATTACCTAAAAAAAAAAAAAAAAGTGAATATCTTCACATACCGTAATGGTTCTGGACACCACACTCCTTGCCAGGTTCAAAAAGAGTGAAAAAACAGCAGTAGAATTTCTCCAACTACAAAGTGGACAATGAGTATAGACATCATTAAATGAGTTTGTCTGCACAGTTTGAGACTGTGAGGAATTCACCAGAAAGGTTATTTCTGTTGTTTTTCTGACACAGACAGGGAAGATCTTACAAGAAGTATATGTCTTGGAGATTTTCCCTCAGTACAGAGAAAATAACGCAGTCTGATAAATCAATTCTTTTTGGACTGTGAGTTATCAGGCTTTTTTAGCCCAAAATTATAAGTCTATTTCATATCCTACTTCCTCTCTAATTTCAGATTAGTGAATGGGTTGTTGATTTACATGTACTAAATTTGTTCTCCACATAGCTATGTGCTTTGAGTACACATAGGTAAAATGGAACCTTACTCAGCAGTACATGGTCACAAATGTCCTTGCAGAACTTTGCCTCTATCATGAAAGCCACTTGCATGACATAGTTTAAATTGCAGCAGTTAAGACAGTTTCCTAGCTTTCCTGTGACAGACCAGGAGCAGTTGGCATCTGTCTTATGAAGTGCAGTGGCTGATATGCTTACTGCAATGCTATGATCTTCCTGCATGTTTAGACACTGCTTGTCTGCTCACCCCCAGGAGGCTGTGGTTATCAAAAGGGAGAAAAGCCTGCAATAATGCATCTCACCAGCAACAACCTCATAAACAATGCGCAGGAGAAACAGGCAGAAGCCTCACTGAAAAAGACCCCGCTCAGACACCAGATCACAAAGTTAAAACAATAGGAAAAAGGCACAGGTACAAATAGATACAGGCAGCAGCTTCTGTAACCTGTCTAGATTTAAAACTTGCTCCCAAAAATTAAAATGGACCCGATCTTAGATATAAGAACAATTGAAGTCTGCATTATTCCTGTCTGCACATAAGTTGTTGACTATCTAGAAAAAACTATTAGGTTGTTTTCGAGTTTTGGACTTGTCTTTTGTCTGACTGAGCACAGATAATTTTAAGGAGATAAGAATCATTGGACCAGACACCTGAATAATGCCCCAAAAAAGCTCAAGTGTCTGTAAAGCAGCACCAAGTAGATAAGTCAAAAAGCAAGTGACTTCTGCACTGTGGAAAGCCCAACAGACATTAGCTAAAGGTGGCTGGTGCTTATTTCCATCTCATGAAAGAACTGGCCAACATCGCAACCCTTCTGCTTGTTGTGTTGCCAGGTGAATCATCAGGAACAAAAAAGTCTGCCCAAGCATGTGTATTTTCAATGCTGAGTGTGCGGCACTTCTCAAAAACTTACTGTCAGCAGTGGCATTCATTCCTATGTCACTACAACTTCAAAGTTGGGCTAAATATTTTAGAGAATAGTTAACAAAGAGAAATAAAGATAAGAAAATGAGATAATGAGGTCTACAACCAAAGTCCAGATGTTTTTCTATATGTTATGCTTTTCTATGCATTATTACTGTGATTCAAATTAATCTGCTTCTAACAAATTGAAAAAAAAGGGCAATGGTTAAATATAGAGCATGAGAATTTGTTAAATTGACAAGAAAATCTTTTCCCAGTAGAGTGATGGTGTAGTTACACATGTACGTAGTTGTATCTGCGGGTGTTTCCATGGAATTTCTTCCATTCCTATCTGCTCCTTCCCCTGTCCAGTTATTATAAGATTCTCACAGAAACATATATTTAATATTTCTGCCTGAGAACCACATTCTTTTCTTCTCTATGTCGGCAGAAAAATAAGAAAGGTTTGGCTACATTTCCGTATAATGCACCAAACTAAAATAATGATTAGTTAGTCCTGTTCCTCTGTCTGTCAGTATAAATTCCAGGCAAAGATCTTACTCAAATATCTAAGGCATAAAAGATCTTGAACTAATAGACACTTGAAAGCATAGTGGAGACTTGGATTCCTTTTTATATCCTTTTTCTTTCCAAAATCGAGCAAAAATTTCATATTCCCATGTGAAATGAAAAATAATTCATTTAACATCACATATCTTTTTTATGGGGTCAGTAATTTCTGAGTTATGCAAGACAACAAAACATGCATGTATTAGCTCTTTGCAACATTTTCATATAACATGGGAAGGATCTAAACTTCATGAGTTTAAAGGCATTAAGTTTGGAAACAGGAACATAAAGCTTTTAAGATGTATATCCTGAACCAGAACGCAGCTGAAGATCTCTGACACTCGGGTTACTACTCTAAGAGCAGCTCCTAGCCCCTTCTGCAGAGGAGTCACAAAGACAGGCCCAAACGTGGCCCAGTTTTAATAAGGACAATCACCAGCTGGGACTCAAACAGATGGAGTTAGGCCAAGTTGGAGTGGAATGGTTGTATTAGCAAATATGGAATAGTCACCGTATGCCAGCTGCCTACCAAGGTCTGGCACAATAAAGGAACCCGCTTCTATTGCCCTAGGCTCATGTCATTATTGCCTATGGCAGCAGTAATGGTGATCACTGCTTCCATCCACTGACAGACAAAGGCAGCCCTGTGTGACTGGTCTCCTAATTGGAATAATAATAATTATCCAAAGGTAGGTAGGATAAATTTAGGCCGAGTTATGTTCTTTTATTTTTTCCTTACTTTTCCCCCCTCTTTTTTCTTTTTCCTAGGCATTTTTTTCATGAGTTGAAGGGGAGATTTAAAGGTAAAAATAATGAAGAGTGCTCATAAAATTTTGTTGAAGAATTCTCCCATAAATAAAAGACAAAATAGATAAATACTTGAAATTTTTTTGGTGGATCTTGAACACAGGACAATTAGAGCATCCAGAAAAGGGCTAAGGAGATAGTAAAGCATCTGAAGGAGACCTGTATGAGGAGCAACTGAGGTCACTTGGTCTTTTCAGACTGGAGGAGACTGAAGGGAGATCTCATTGCAGTCTACACCTTCCTCATGAGGGGAAGAGGAGGGGCAGACACTGATCTCTTTACTCTGGTGACCAGCAACAGGACCGGAGGGAAGTTGTGTCACACCTGAAGTTGTGTCAGGGGTGGTTTAGGTTGGATATTAGACAAAAGTTCTTCCCCCACAGGGTGGCTGGGCACTGGAAGAGGCTCTCCAGGGAAGTGTCACAGCACCAAGCCTGGCAGAGTTCAAGAAGCTTTTGGACAATGCCCTCAGGGACTTGGTGTGATTACTGTGTAGGGTCCTGTGCAGGGTCAAGAGGAGGGCTCAAGGATCCTTGTGGGTCCCTTACGACTCCTCTTATTCTGTGATCCCGTGATTCTGTAATTAAGTTCAGAATCTTCGGCAAAAAGAAGGTGGAAGTGGTTTGGGGAGGAGATTATTTATTCAATGTCTAAGAGATGACAGGCCAGACGGGACTAAGTCTCCAAGAGAGGAATGGAAAACAGGACATCACTGCAGGAAGTCAAGGAGGTAACATGTTATTAAAGTAATCTGTTTGATATTTTTTCAAATGAGAAACAGTCAGTTTATTCCAAAACCAAAAAAGAATTGCAAGATACTGCTATTTGGGAAAAAAAGAGTGCTGGCCTTAAGTTTCGAGTAGGGAAAAAGTTCTTTGGGCAAGGACTAAACTTCTGGAAATCTCGAAATGCTCGTCATAGAAAAAGAAACAAAAAATTATCTGTAAGAACCTTTCCACGCAGATACCAAAACAGGTACTAGAATATGTCTTAATTATATTGTTTGTAAGAGAACCTGAGGCGGCAAAATGTGTACAAGCATTTTCCTGTAGTCGCAGAAAGTGCCAGAGCTTTAGAGAGATTATATTTTTTCTTTTAGAATAAACTTCTACTCAAATTACATTTTGGTATGGAGTTCAAGAGCTTTCTAACATTGCTGATGTCAGGAGTCTGGGGAAGCATGTAACACTTCTAAACTAAATACAAAATAAATATTTGCCCAAGCACTTCTTGAGGAGATACAACTGATCTCCAGACAGGTTTATTTAAAACATAGGCAGCTTTTACTGAGAGATATCATTCCCATTCGTTAAAGCAGCAGTTCAAATGAAGAACCTGAAGAAGCTATCAGCAGCCGTGGAAGAACTGTAAATAAGACCAAGGTCAGGAGCTGTATTAATGAAAAATAAAAGGCTTCTTATAAGTGTGGAAACATAGAGAGCAACAGTCCTTTCAAACCTACTTGCAATGTGACAGTTCGTGTACAAAATAACAGGCACGATGCTGAAAGCACAAGTGGTCACCACAGCACTCTGGTTTTAAGGAAGGTTGCAAAACTGTGGAGCAGAACAACAATGCTAACAGTAAATAATTTTATTTCTCTACCTGTGTGTATCAACCCATGTTTTTAAATGCACTGCTATAGTATGTGTGTGGCTATTTATGGAGCCTATTTAAGAACTCATTTTGGTGATATTTGATTTTCCTGAAACTAAAATAACCACACAGTAAATGAGGCTGGACATATTGTTGCAAAAAGATGTCAGAGAACACAACTCTGTGCTACCTCCTACTCAGCTGTTATAACTCATTGCCAAAAGAAATTATTATGCTGCAGCTTGACCACCTCTTTCTTTTTATGTCCTAGTGGCAAACTGGGTTATTATCGAATTTATCCATTTAAATCAAAGCTCATCAGTTGCCATTTCTTGATCTTTAAGATGCAATATTTTGGTAAACATTATCTTGCTTTTTTTATTATTATATAAATTAATTAATATTTTAATGCATGCTTTACGTCTTCATCAGTCACTCTTGATTATAAAATTGTAGGGATTTTTTGAAACAGTTGCAATTAGCAAGAAAAACCTTGAGAAGCATTAAGAGTATTAGAACATCCCAGTACTTACCAAGTAATACTAAAATGGAACAAAAAGGCTGAAAAGGGACAACAAGATTCTCTCAAAAATATCTTGAATCTGAGGAAATAATATGAGAAAGGAAACGAACTGTAGTTATATTACTGAAAACACGGGGTCCTGAGAATAACATTTGACAAGCTTCTTATTCCCCAATGCTTCCTATGCATATAAATCCATTTTTATGAGTCAATAATTAATGCTTAGATAGTAAAGGTTTTAATAATGCAAAAATCCAAGAAGAATAGTTTTTTTATTAATAGTGAAAAAGCAGTGTGAGTCATAGAAACAATCTCTGGATGTCTGTAATCCAACCTCCCACTTGAAGAGAAGCTGCTGAAAACTAGATCAAGACAACTGTGGGTTTCTGTACTTACTGTTAATAGTAATAGTTTGTTCTGTCCCCTTAATTTTTTCAGTACTATAGCAGAAAATATCACAGCAAAGATCAGATGAGTTAAAGTTCAACAAGACGAAATAGACATGAACTGCATGGAAATGTATTTGTTCTTTTGATCAAGTGCCTTAAACACATGTTCAGCTCTTACCAAAGAAGCAAATCTGTTCCTATTTCAATGCAAAAGATGCAAATATAGCATTTGATTTGTACTGAACAATAATTAATTATCTTCTGTCTTTCACTGATGTAGATCAAGCTTAACCATGCTATAAAATCAGTATCATTAAATTTAGAATTGCTCAGAGTACATCTTATTTTATTCTATTTTTGAAGAGCACTTATTTTGAGGTAGAAGCTCTTCTGGACAAACTTCTGAGGTCTATGATGGAAAGCACCAGCATTTGTTGCATTACCATTATCCAGTCTCTCATATTCTTATGGTTTAGTGAAGCTAGAATTACTGGCCTCACTGTTCAAATCGGTTTAGATTTGTTTTTATGGAACCATGTCTGAATTTTTTTTTCCTGAAAAACCTTTCTGGTTCTGCTATGAATTCATTCAGAATCAGACCATATACCTGTGTCTTGCTCTGCATATCCTGGCACCTTATGTCAAGAAAAGAGCTTTTGCCTTGTTAATTTCTGTTGGAAAATTCACATACAAAGGCACATTTCTTCCAAAATAGAACATCCTAACATCCCTGCTGCATCCCTGTGTCTTAGTCTCTATTTAAAACAAAACTTTGATTCATCATTAATTTAAATAGATGATGTGAAGTTGCATTATACAGATTGAATCATATTGAATTCTACTTCTGCTATATGATATTATTAGGCAACTTTAGCTTCCCTAAACAGAGTGATTTCATGTTTGAGCACTCTGAAAAACTACCCCTCTGAACAAATCACTAAGAGGTTTTTTTTATTTATCTCCAGTGCAGAGATGCATAGTCATTATATTATTTTTCTAAAAAAAAAAAATTTGCTAAAATGCAAAGAAGTAAAATGAAGGCTGGCATATCCCTGAAATTAAAAAGCCTCCTAGCTATATTGTAAAGAGAACTGTCAGCTTCACAAAGTATATTAAATCAATCCTATAAGATGGAAGTAAATATTTTTGAGTTACTGAATCAGGAATAATATGGTCCCTTTCATTAACATAAAGAAAAGAGGTAATTCTCACATTAAGTTGGTGTTAACTCATCCCCACCACAGTCTGTATTTCTCCTGACTTTTATCAGCCATTAACTGCCAACTATTGCTTCAGTTTTGTCACATTCTAGAAGCTCTGTGTCTTCACTCATTTTTTCCCCTCTTGAAACTAACAAGGCTCCCAGGAAACTCTAGACTCGAGAGTGATACTTACAGCAGAAGAGTGAAAAGTTAAGTACTAACTATTAGTCATGAATATTCAGTATAAGCGCTATTTAAACAATTTTTAGTGAGTAAATTCATTAAAGTGTGTGGATGGATTGACATTTGACTGATCAAAGGCCACATTTAACTACTGCTTTCTTTTCTAGTTTATTTCCTGATAATAACCAGCATAAATCTTTCCTGTATTCTATAGCTTCCTAGGGTCAGCAGAAGGAAGCTCAGAATATTGCATTTGCATACTGCTTACAAAAATTTTGACTTGTTTTCTTCTTTTTTACCTCTGTAAAGCAAAGCCACCACCAAATTAGCAATGCTATTTACAATGGTACCTTTCAGGTTGAGCTTCTGAAGACTGGTTGGGTCTGAATATGAATATGCTGGAAGAACTAATGAAGAACTATGCAAACAGTGAATAAGCTTTAATTAAAGCAGAATAATTAAAAAAAGAGTAACATTTTATTCGGTGTTCTCATGGTGTGGTAGCAAAGAAACTTGATTACATGAACTGTAAAACAGTTTCAAAAATTCCTTAAATTTAAATGTTTTCTCAATTCTCCTTCAGTTAGAAGGTGTATAAATGTTTTTTGGTCAGTTTCGTGTTTTGAAATTCTTCCTCTTTTTTTCAGTAATCCAAAGCAGAAACATAACAAAAAAATGGAGATGATAGAAAGGCTTTTTACCTCAATTTTTCTAAAAATGTTTTTTATTCAAGGAAATGTGATTTGAAAAGAAGTGGAGTTATGTGTTGCTGGTTTGGGTTTGGGGTGGTTTTGGGTTTTTTTTTTTCCATGGGAAGGGGAATTTTTAGTCAGGAAACAATTATGAAAAGATCTGACTAAATGAAATAATGTTTCTTGCAAGTCCATGAATTTTCCTTTGTAAATAAAAGCCATGATAGGTCCGTTTGCTGAGCAAATACTTCATTGGCTTTGAGTTAATAAGCTCACTCAGAGATATTTAGCAGGCTCTAAATAGCTCTAATAGTAGGCTCTATATAGCTCTTCTTTGTAGGGTACCTGTTACATTGGAGTTCACCCTTTATACCCAGTATTACCAGCAATGATGGAAGGGGTAGATTTGTGGAGGCACTGAACAGTAGGATTATATAGTGAGTCTGCATAGTTTTGCTGTGCCAGTTTCTCTCACACCAGGCAATTCTAAAAATTTTGCATCAGCTGTTAGCCCTCCAAATTTCCTCATTAACCTGGATGAACCATCTTCAGCCATTTTGAAGTCACTGCAATGCAAAGATGATCTCACAATTTGCTATTTGCTTCCACTATTATCTACCACTAAGCCATGAACCAGAATATGAAAATCTCCACCTACACAGGATTTATGCAACAGGGCTAAGTCTCAGTCTCAGTTTGTCAAACTGACTGAATATTTAAAAGAAAAAAAAAAAAACTCCACACCTATTTATTGAAACCAAAATGCAAATTTACTTTCCCACTTAGAACTCTTTGTTCTTGTTTTCAAAAAGTGGATATCTATTTGCATAAATGTTTCCTAAAGGAGTCATGAATATTCATGTGTGCATATGCCTCTATCCTGAAAGTTCTTGGGAGGCTGAGGGAGGAGGAAAAATTATTCAGCCTGAGACAAAGTAAAATCATGTTGGTCTGGTCATGAGTCAGAAACTTACCAGACACAAACAGCCAAAATGGTGGTGGGAGATTGTTTTGGAGGCTGAAATTTCTTCTACGTCATTCATCACCTTCAGAAAAGTGATGTTTGTCTGTAATCCTAAACAAAGATAACAGCAAATTTAAAGATGTAAGCTCCCACTTCCAACAATTTTCTTGCTCCTTTCTTTATTTGTTATATGGAAAAGTACTGAATACCCATAGCTTAAATACGTAGCCAAGGCCTAAAGCTGGCTTTTCTCACACAGCTTTCAGGATGACTTCTCCAGAAACCAAAGGAATATCCCTGGGGATCCGCCACCAGTGTCAGACTTGTTCACATGCTCAGGCGTGGACAGTCATGGGGTGTGAGCAAGTCTTACTCTAGAAACCATGTGACCATACACATGTCTGTGTGGCCAAGTCCATCTGAAACAAAGAACTTAGATTACTACACATCTGAGCTAATAATAGAATCCTAGAATGGCCTGGGGTCAGAAGGGACCTTGAAGACAATCCAGTTCCAACCCCCCTACCATGGGCAGGAACATCTTCCTCTAGACCAAATTGCTCAGAGTCCCATCCAACCTAGCTCTGAGCACTTCCAGGAATGGGACACCCTCAACCTCTCTGAGAAATGTGTTTCGGTGCATCATCACCCTCACAGTAAGGAATTTATTTTTAATATCTAATCTAAACCTACACTCTTTCAGTTTGAACAAATTCTTCCTTGTCCTGTCCCTAAATGCTCTCGAAATCTGTAAAGTCGTTAAGTTTCAGTCCATTCATCCAATTCAATTTTCTTCACCAGTTTGTTTCCCATTGGCCTTGTGAGAATGTTAGAAAACATTTAAAAAGTTATAAATAAAGAAGGGCTGATTTACCAACAGAATACTTACATCTTCCAAACTTTTCTTAGTAAACATACTGGAATTGGAAATAAGTGACTTCTGAAACGGACTATTTTCTTTCCTTGCCACAAATTAAAAAAAAAAAAGCATAAAAAAAAAATTGCATTTTAACTTTTTTCTTAAAATAAAGCTACATGCCATTACATGAACCTTCTCTAGCTTCTCACAAGGAAAATTTAAAACCTGTTTCTATATAAAAAATTTCTCTAGGAAGAGTTTTGTACATGTTGAAGCTCATTAATCATGGATATCTCGACGGGGAAAGGAAAAGAGGGATACAAGAATTTTACTTGTCTTAACTGTGCTTGGCTTTTATGTGTTCACAAACTGGGCCTCAAACTGAAAAAAAAGAAGGAAATTGAGCATAAAATTTTTGTTTTACTTCTTTCCACATAAACAGCTCTAAAGGAAAGGTTTCTTTCAACAATGCCTGTAAGTTAATTTGTTCCTAAACATTCACTGATCATAAGAGTTAGTCTGCTATCAGTATTTACCCTTTGCATACAAGAGCCATTATATTTCAGAATATATGGCTGCATAGTTCCTTTCTATTCCTTTGGTATTTTTTTTCTTCTTAATTTTCTCCATGATTGACTTGGATAAACACAATTTAGAACTTATTTTAATTTATCCTAAATCATTACTCTCTTCCTTTTCCAGCCCGATTGAAGAGAATTCACTTTTTCTGTCTTAGCATATTTGTCTTAGTTGATGGCCTGAGTCCTGCTATAGTCCCACAGGTTTTAGGAGAGAAGAAAGAGATTATCAAGAAGGACCTTAGGCCATGTTAGCATATCACCTTTCAGTTTATAAATATAATTGGTTAATAACAACTTTGTTTCCTTCTTTTTATGTAAAAGGGAAAAGGGTACTTTTCTCATTCCTTTGTATTTTGCACAGCACATAGGAAATTTTTCTATGACTTCAAAGACTCCAGGAATCTAGAAATACTTGAGGAGAAGACAAAAGAACTTTGTAGGGCTTGGCTAGGTGAGAAAGTGCTCTGGAGCTGCCTATCTGAGGTACCTGTGGCTTTCATTAGCCCATAAGATGGATAGAGCATTTACTAGGATTGAAAGAGGCACAACTAAGCACAAGGGACTAAACACCCTCTATCCCCCAGGATTTAGAAGAACAGAGCAGCATGGGGTCTAAACTCTTACACAGCTTTTTGCTTTTGTGCAGCCTCACATGCTTTGCAAATGACTTTTGGAGAAGTATCTCATTTTTATGGAGCATTTTGATCACAATTTATGATTATGGGCTTAGAAGATGCAGCTACAGTGGAGAGAAGCTTGCTAAAATGGCCCAAATTCACTGTAGATAAGCAGAATTTACAAACCTAACAAAGAACTCCCCATCTCTTCTGTGGAATGCTAGAGGAACAGCTCATGGCAGGATCCGTGGAGGCATATTTACAGATTATTTTTATCAGGTTACTAAATCGCACAGCTGTTGGTTGTTTTGGCTTTTTTTCACGTGCATTTATACTTGTCCCTTTAAATGTACACGTCGGGGCTCCACATAGGCTGGGGGTTTGATGGCCACCTTGGACCTCCCCACCACAGGACCAGGGCTCTCCCCAGGTCACAGAATTGCATTCCCTTGAGGACCTGAGAGCAGGGGATGCATTCTGGGCCATAACAGCACAGTGCCAAAAACTTCCTTACAATAAACTCACTTCAGGCCCCATGGAATAATTTTATAACTAATCCAAAAGAGGGCTGAAACCTCTCAGGGCAGCAAGAGCCAGCCAGCAAATGCAGAGCCAGCCAGGTCCATGGCTTTGTCCAGCAGAGAAAAACCTCATTGACTTTGAAAATACATTTTAAAACAGAGAATTAAAACTGATAAAAATATAGCTCAGGGCACTACTTTTATAGGTGTTCCACTCTGGGTCACACTGAAGTTATAAGACCGTGATGACAGTAACACCTCTGTATGAATAACTGAAGAAGAGCTTCCTCATGGGAACATTTAGTTAAGTATTTGCAATATATTGTTGTCCCTACCATAGGGGACAGTTATGGCATTGATTTGTGAATTGCCACTGAACATAGTAAAAACCCCACCAAATTACTTGTCTTGCAGATTCCTGTTGTGCCTTGTAGGCAGTTACATACAAATTTATATGGGGCTCTCTGTGCGTCAATGAAGATTGACATTTATAATTTCAGAGGCTTTAAAATGGTATTCATGGATTAAAAATGTGTAGGTATGCAATGAAAGCTGTTTGTGCAGCACTAGAGAATAATAGCCAGGGACCAGTCACTGCCTGAAAGGAGAGAACTAACACAAAGGCTATGGACTTACTCATATTTCCACAACCTCATCCTGAATTTTTCCAGGATGCTGCAAAACTTCTGTTGGCCTTATCACTCCAAGGGACAGGATTTCTGCCCACATACACAAAGAAGAAACAACAGTCTGTCTTCTTGATATCGCACAATCCCGCCAGAGCACCTAAGGAGCCTGGTATATTAAAAGCTTGTGAAAGAAAGACTGGTTCCTTGCTTTGACTGAAAGGTACCCTGCTATCTCCTTCTGTTTCATGACAGCAGGTTTCCAGTAAAGATGTGCTGCCAGAATTGACTTAGGTATGTTATTCCTGGTGTCCTTCTTCCTCTAGCTCTTGCAGTGCAGGTGAACTTTCAGAAAGAACAGAATCTGAAGATAAGACCTTTACTGGAGATTTGCTTTATGGTTGGTAAAGAAAAGTTTGGAAAAAGAGTAAACATCTTGACTCCAGGTAGAGCACCCAACCAAAAAAAGAGATCCTTAGACTTTTATCTCTGCTTTTAAGGTATTTTTGAATTTTCTCCAAAGATTTTTAAAGCTGAAATCAGTGATTTTACAAAATCAGTAAGTTTTACAAGCTTGCACAATTGGTTGCATTTTGCTGTCAGAAGTCAGGTAATATCCAGGGAATACTAGAGTGGTTAATTTATTATTATGAAGATTGCAGTCTCTAAAGTAAACTGCAACAACAAGCAAAGGAAACAGTCTATTTTATGTGCTTATGTTGCAGCATTTGGAAAATTCTTCTCCCCTTGCAAGGAAAATTTAAACGTAGATATGCATTCATCACCATGTAAACCACCCACTTCTTGCTCTCAGAGATATTTTGGGACTTAGGAAAATATTTTTGTCCTTATTTTTGCAGGCTGCTCAAGTATAAACCACCTCTTTAAAAATGTCATTAATCAGCACTAGGAGTTGTTGGTACCCATGGGCACATGGACTTGAGTGGAAAAGATTCTGAGTAACTACCATAGACACAAGTGGGGTTTTGGGTAACAGTTTTCAATTTTTTTGTCTTTGAAACTGGGGAAATACTTATGTCCCCACAAGATTGCCATTTTGGAAAAAATTGCTTTTTTCTAATTGCTGATGTGATGTTAGGCTTGATTTTAGGCGTAACTACTTGATAACATTATTGTGGTGTGAAAAGTGTCTTTAAACCATCTGCATCCAGGCAAAACAGTCTAAAAGGAGGAACATTTCTTTAGAAATTTAATTTTAAAATTTCAGCAATAGAGGGAGGGTTTTCCCTTATAAAAATCTATGGTTGTAACAGATGATAGTGCTCTTGCTAAGAATGCTACTTTGGTTAGGAACAAACGCTGTTGTATCTATACTGGGTATTGTTGTATCTAAATGGGAAAAGAGGTGCAGAAACCCAAACTCCTAGCTGAACAGCAAGTGCAGAACATACCAAAACAAAGCAATAGGACTTCAAGCAAAGCCAAGTGGGACCTACGTTACTGTGATTTAAAACAAAGCCAAAAGGGCAGTAACATTGTTTCAACAGGTATTTATACAGGCAGAAAGAATCCCTTGACCGGAAAAGCATGAACATACTGCTGGATGTTTTTGGCTGTAAAAGAGCAGATAGATGAGCAAAGGGAAGAGCTTAGAGTGGAGCTACTCCTGGTTTGGTCAGGACTGTTTTCAGTGTAATCAGCGGCCTAATTGCATCATTCTTAGTTTAAATTAGCCTTTCTAATTCTTTCGACAGAAAAATTGTATCCTTCCATGCTGCTCATCCCTCCAAGGATTTAGTTCTTTTTCTTTGTAGGACAGATTTTAGGCCCATTCAAAACTGAAGAGCTTTTCCTTTGGGCACATTTCTTAGAGCAATTTTATAGATGTTTTTATTGAAGCATGTTACTTGGCACATTATAAAAACATTGAGTGGTATTCCATTCAGTGCAGTGCTTTCCCCAGTTACATATTCTTTGGATGCAATGAGAGATTGATGGCCAAACAGACAGCTAAAATATTCTTTTAGACAGGATATCATGAAAGAAACAATATTTGTGACTCTACTTCCTTCTAGTTTAACACAGTTTCAGTCAATAAGACAGAGGATCTGAAGTTTTCAATTACAAAAGGAACTCCAGATGCAGACATAGATGTACATGGACGTATTAATTTACCAGCTTTGCAAGTCTTTACCAGAATTAATACCTTTAGAACCTTATTCAACATTTTGAGGGCCTTTTAAAATTATTTTGTTCTCAAGATATGAAATAACTTTCAGAAAATTCATTGATCTATGGCAGATAAAGTTTATAAAGTATAGAAAGTGCCATTAGATATTGATAAACAGTAGAGTAAATAAATGAATTTTCTATAAAACACTCCTTCTTATGACAACATCAAGGACCCTGAATAGTTTTATTAGGTTGTATTAATAATTTATTATTTTTAAAATCAGAAAATTATGAAAAATATATCAAGGCTTGTCTAAACCAAAAGAATAAGACATTGGACGGATTTTTTCAAACTTAAAATCCTAGACTCAGATAGTAGCTTGTTAGACAACAATATCAAATGCTTTGTAATGGAATGATATCATGTTGCTCATTCAAGGTACCCATGAACACTCCAGATCCAATATGTTCTCTTCATAATCCAAGCACAGAAAAGCATCTCCAAGTGTAAATCTGTGAAACTTTTTGAGAAAGATAATTGATACCGGAAATCTCACATGAACTACCTTATATCATAAAAATGAGGTAAAAAATCTGCACAGAAACTTCAAGAAAATTGTATCCTTTATATTTTTTATGTGGTTGCTCATATTCAGTATTTGCCTGTGACTGCAATGTTTTCATTTAGACTTCACAGGTATATTAAAGAAGGTTTGAGCATTGGTGGTTTTAATTGCCTAGAAATATTTGCCAAAGCAAATACAGCTATTTTTCATGTACTGTTGCACTTGCTGCACAAAAGCAGCATCTTAGCATTGCTTCAACATTTCTTCAAAACTTTAATTAGAGTCATTTCCTGCAGGCTCCTCAGCATGCTGAGCTTTCTTTGTACCAAATTAGGCACAGAGGTTTTTAGGATGTATAAATTGGAAATCAATGGAAGTTCCTGACCTAATTACTTTTTACGATATGGACCTGAGAGTTTTCAGGGGGGTCAGGACAGGATGTTCATTGTCAGTTCTCTCTGGGTGGATGCCAGCTTTAGAGGGAACACTCTCTTCTACAAAATGTATTGTTTTCAGAATGGCAATCATTTACCCTTGTTTTGCTCTTATCAGACTTTCCAGCATTACCTCATCTCTCTCTCTCACCTTTTTTCTAACATTTTTTCTGTGCTATTTAGTTATTTCCAATCTCAAAATGTCACACCTCAATAGGCAAGAGATAAGCTTTGAAAAATGTGTAAAGCAAATACATTGAATTATTTTTAAAGTATCAACCAGTTCTTATATTTTTTTTACCTTGTAATAAGAGGCTTTTTGTATATGAAATATGTGTTTTGGGTGGGATGCCTAATTCTCCTATTTAATGCTTGCTGTTATGTCATGAAAACTTGCCCAAGACTATTTGTTCTGCAGAGAAAGTTAAGCCAACCTCCACTTTGCTCCTACAGTCCAGGCAAACAGGTATGGGGGAAATAAAAGGTGAGTGGAGACCACTGCAGGCACACTACACATGGATTGCATCCATGTGATTATCCCAAACTCTTGGCTGTAGCATGTCGTGGCCTATCCCAAACTCTTTGTCGACATGCCTTGGACCTTGACAGGAGCTCTTGCTAAAATCCTGGAGACAAGAGAGGAGTGGAACAATAATAGGGCACAGGGAAGAGATGGACGCTTAGCATGCTGCACAGTCTTGATGCTCATATGAGGGGAAGAATGAGGGAATGCAAGGTTAGGATGCTACAAATTGAAACCTTAACCTCCAATTAACAGAAATCATGATGTGTGCATCTCTTCCGCTCTTCCTTGTCCACCCTGTCAAGCATTCCCCACAGGTTTACGTAAACTGAGGTCCCCATATTCCTCTTTCTATCCTTCCTGTCCCCAAATTATGAAGCAAGTACTAACAATAAATGAATACCAAACAGAGGAGGAAAGAGAGGAATAGATAAAATGTCATCTCATGGCACATTTTTTTCTTTAAAATACTTCTCTATCAAAAGTAAGTAGAGTTTTGTGAAGAGAGATTTAATTGTTCTCTAGTAAGCATTTAAAGACTTGGAGTGCTTTTACTCCAGGACTCTTAGTCAATCTGATAAAACCCAATTCATCATGCTAATAGAAGGAACGATGTAAAATAAAAAGAGTTTTAAATATAGCAAAACCATTATAATATATTATATTATATCATATTAATAAAGTCTGCAGGTTGATTTTTCCTGAACAGTTTATCCAATTTTCTGTCGATTGACACTTAGAGCTCATTTGCCTCGAAAATCTTAAGAGTGATTGCATGCTCACTGCCTCTGGCCATGCCCAGTACAAACGGGCATTTGGTCCTGTGAAGATAAAATAGTCCTGCTGCCTGACATGCTGTCAGTTTTAGCAGGGAGATTAAGGACTGTTTGGTAATGACTGATTTTCAGAAACTGTTGAAGCGTCTTATTTCACCAATTCTAAACCAAATTAATGACATTAAATTGAACAGTGCAGCAGAGATTGAAATAAATTGAAAACTATTCCTAGAGTTTTGGCCTCACATAAGATATTGAGTACTTACAAAAGGTTTCATTGTGTGCATTAAATCTCCTACAGAAGATATCAAGTGCAGTGTTTACAAAAATAATAAGTTTATTGACTAGTTTTGCTTAGCAATCAATGAAATAAAATGCTTTGCTGAATTCTTTTCCTTCATAGTGACTAAATACAAAAAATACAAAAATATTTTCTTGGGAGAGCCAGGATCAGAGGCCAGTGACACTTGTGAAAAGTTACCTCATCTAAGTGGGCTTTCACTCTGTGTGTGTGTGTATGTGTGTGTAACCACAATATGATACTTCCTCTGGCAACATCCTGTAAACATTACTGAGAGCTTGCTTGAAGAAAAATCAATGTATTTATCTTTTGGTGTTTTGCTATGGACTTATAATCACTAATCAAGCCGAAACTACCTGCCTCCTTTCAGTGATATGGTTGTCTGGTCTCTGCTCTAGGGGGCAAAGAAATACAAATCCTTGATAAATCATAACCATACTGAATGAAATAATTTGTTACTGTTTGGGTATATACTTTTTTTTGTGTAGGCAAATGCAGTTTGAACTGATTGTTTCATCTGACTTTAAATGTACTGTAACATTTCCAGTTCATATCCAAAACAGAATTTTTCATGCATTTGCATAAATAACTATTATTTGTCTTTTAATGCCATTACAAATGAGCTTTATAATATTAAAATCCAGCAGAGACCTCTGAAATTATCAAATTCAAATTTATTCAGTCTCTTCATAACAATAATGGTGGAGTGTTTGGTTTGAATATGGTCAGTAGCATAATTTATGTGTAAATAGATTTTACATTTTACAATACATTGAATATAGTAAACAAAAAGGGTTCATAAAGAGCATAAAGAGAAGAAAAAATGACTGTATTACTGTAAAGTCTTGTTCCACCTAGAAATAAGGTGATTTAATTCTCCCCTGTTCAGAAAGACCATGTCCCCTTTCATACGTAATACCTTCAAACATTTCAAATATCTGTAGTATTTATTAGACAATTATTTATTAGACTTTCTGACACTCTTGAAGCAACAGAAGGAAAACAGAAAGAAGCTAAGGAAGGAGCAGTGCACTCACTGCTGCTGCATCCTCACTGAGTGCAGACTGGGCTGTTGAGGAGCTCCTCCGGCAGCTGTGTTCAGTGCTAGGTGGTCAAGAGCAAGAGCAAGAAGAGAATCCACACATGTAGTTCCCTGCTCTAGAGCTACAGGATACTGCTGAGAAGGAAAGAGTTGAGGGAATAGAGAGAAGAACACAGTGCTCTCCTGCCACTTGCCTGATGGGAAGAAAGGATGAAATCCAGGTAAGAAATATCCACCCTTTCAAGATCTGGCAGTTGACATAAAAATGGAAGAATGACTGAGTGAGTACAAACCTACTAATTTCTCAACCTGTTCTGTCCAGCAAAGACTTTTACTAATGAATGCGTTAAAGAACTTCTCTTTTCCTCATATATCCAAGTGATTTATTATGAGTTTTTCTTTAACTGTGGAGTCTCGGATATAAGCTGAACAGACAAATTCTGAAGCATATATGAATTTCAGAAGACTCCAGTAGAAGAAAACATTTTCTAAATAACCACGTGCTTAATTAGTGCTTCCTAGTGGACCTTTGTATATAATGATACAACAGAAACTATATGAGATTTTTTGTTTTTACAATGATTGCATTGGGCGGCCAGCTTATAGGAGAGGCATGGAGTTCCCAAAGGCCTTGGCAGCACCATTGGAAAAGTGGGTTGTGAGGTTGGCTGCTTCCTGCAATTTTCTTCCTGTTCCTTATACCAAAATATGCTTTAAAAATATAGCTTATTTCCCCTCTTTGTTTTGTTGCTTTTTTTTTTTTTAATTTGGTTGGGGTTTTTTGTTTGTTTTGTTTTGTTTTCTTCACATGCCACTTTTGTGGTTATTAGACAGCAAACACCATGAGGATATTTAAATAAAAAGTCGCTAACTGCAAAATCTTGAGCTTCATTTAAATACAAAGTCACTAACTGCAAAATCTTGAGCTTCTCTTGCAGCAGTGTTTTTGATGCTCGATATATTTATTTAAAAATTAGGAACTCAAGAAAAAAAATCACACACGTGACTGTACAAATATGGTTCAGAGAGGATGAAATTATGTCGCTGAAGAATGTCATATTGAGGATACCCACAAAGAAGTTATATGAAGTGAGAAAAATACAAAGAAGTTTACAAAAATAGAAATTAACTCATTTACGAGAGAATGTTTACAATAATATATCCCAGTTATTGTTCACTATTGGCATAATTATGAAGATGTGGTAGTGCAGATTTACATGGTAATTAACATGTCAGATCAGTCTAGAGAAGATTCACACTTATCCCAGCACCTGACAAACTGCTATAAGTGTATGACTGCTCTAAACACCTACTTAGCAATATGATTGAGGTTAATAGCGGTCTGTGATAGTTACAGTCTGTGCATGTTTATTACATTTTTAAAGTGGATATAAGGTACAAATTTAAAGGGAAAAGGAATGAAAAATTGGTATGGTGGAAAAAAAGAAAATATGGTTGTAAAGGTAGATTCTTGTAAAAATCCCCCTGAGTTACAATATCTGAGCCAGATATTTAAGAAGCTGCTTCTTATTTAACTGGAATTCATAACTGAAATCCTGCTGCTTTTTTTTTATGCTGAACTAACACTCTTCCATTCCATTGCAAAGGAAAGACAGAAGGCAAAAGATATTGCACTTCATTATTTTAATTGCCTGTTCCTTTCCATTATCATTCTCTTACATTTTTCTAAATAGAAAAAATGGAAGAGTTACATAATGAAGAAATTTAGCAAGTATCAGATTAAAGATCAAATCAGCAATTATTTCCTGACATTTATAAAGCAGGCAACAGCTCCCAAGACATCTGAATTAGATCAATAGGGTACTATTAAATTGAATGAACAGTTTAGTACATACTTATTAGCAAATTCTGAATGGCTAACTGAATGGATGATTGTAGCTGTTAATGTATGCAATTTCAGAATACAAAATATTTTAAAAAGTATGCCTTAATGGATCTTGGTAGAAGCAGTAATTCACTTCTTAAAAATTATAAATATGGACATGGCTAGTCTTCAGTTAAGCATTTGCAGTCAACTTGTCTGCAGGCTTTTCTGCAGGCTTTGGTATCAGAGAATAATTTGTATGCTAATTTACAATTTTATTTGCTCCTTTGCCACCTCATAATATCGAGGTAGTCTTCACTAATTCATAAAGATTAAATTACTCTTATTCTGAAAAATTAGTAATGTCTCAAATCCATCATGAAGAAGAGCCTGGCTAGCTCTTCACCAAGAAAATTAGGGAGAATATGTAACAGATTAATAGTTGTGTAAACAGAAATAACAAAGCCAATTATTACCAATAATTTGATTTGACATTTTGAACTTTTATACTTTAGAATTTCCCATGCAAGTCAGTTCCCATGTGCAATATTTAGTTGTACTGATCAGAACATGTGCTAAATACATGAAACATTATTCATTTTAAAGATGAAAGTTAATTCAAAAAATAATTTACTGTAGATTAATATGTGCAGCTCGTGTCTGCACACTGGAGAATCTAATACCATTTGTGCTTTTAGAGCTAATCTAATGTTTGTTTACCAAGAGCAGATCGAAACTCAGAGCACTGACATCTACACCAAGCTTTTACTCTTTCAGCCCAGAGAAGGACAAATGGTTTAACACATTAATACCTTTTCTTTTAAAATGATGAATTTTACTGTCTCACATGCAACCTTATTTTTTTGTTTTCTTTACTGTATGTATATATATATATATATATATATATGTAGTCAGACTCTCACAAATTGTTAAGAAACTTTTTTAGAAAGAGACTTTTGTCTTCAAGCCTAGAAAAACTAGGCTGCTTCGTTCTGCTCATTAATCACACAATCATGGAATCATTTAGGATGGAAAAGACCTTTGAAAGATCATTGAGTCCAATTGTTAATCCAGCACTGCTGAGTCAATCTGCCAGTGCAGATAAAGAAATAGTGTTGGCACATCCATATTATGCTCAGTTACTCAGTGGGACTTCTTTGTGCTCAACACGTCTGTAAAAGTGCCTCTCAGGCACCAAAAATAGTAGATACCAAGGAGTTTTAAAATGCAAATCTATGTTTTACAGATTATCAGGCCTCTAAAGAAAATATGTTTGTTTTTCACTCTGATTGTTTGCTACCTGTTAGAGAAATGGGAGTTCCAGCTTTAAAACCTGGCAGCTTCTGATGTTTTGGGGCAAGGAGAAAACGCCATGCCCTCTGCAAAGCTGGGGATGTCTCTCTGCAGGGGTGAGTAACGTTCCTGCTCCTGGAGCAGCAGGGCTAGAGGAGCTCAACCTGCCACGATTCAGCAACAAACTGTCCTTGCAGAAATGTCAGCGAGAAAACCATGCTGAGAAGGGAAGCTACAGCAACTTTACCCGCCCACATGTTAATGCCACCACATGTGGTGTGTGCTTTTGCCACCCTGCAAGAGGAGGCTGCCCAGACACTTCCCCTCACCCCAGTCAATGTAGAACATCCATAGGTATCTCTAGACAGCCATTTCCATTTTCTCACATATCTGTTCTGTAGGACTTTGTAAAACTATCCAGGAACATCTTAGAATCAGCTGGGATGGATAGTTTGTGAAGACACTACAGATGAGTGGATTGATAAACCTCTTAAACATTTGTGCTGCATATGATTGCATGTTATTAAGGAAAATACTTTTTTCTTTAACTCAAAATAAGTAATTGTAGCTGGAATCTGTAATTGGTATTATCTTTAATCTGAAGAGTTGTTATTTGCATGATTTTAACTTTGGTAAAAATTCAAACAGGAATTAGGTGTTATATTTAACAAAACCGTTCAAGTAGAAGTATCAGACAGGACTAGAGGCTCTTGAGCTCTGAAGAGGCAAGAGACTGTAATAGAGGATGACAATCAAAATATGGTTCAGGAAGAGCCTTACTTGACACTTAAGTTTTCATCATTTGAGGGTGCTGGTCAGGGACGGGGAGTGAATCATTCCCTTCCATCTTCACTGCTTGGTGGCGAGTTTAGGCAAATTTCTGTGCAGGTTTCCTTTTGATCACATATAACTTCCAAAAATGGTGCTGAATTGAATTTAATTATTATTAAATTATATTAAGTATTATTGTAAAAGTTTCTTATGACTTATTTCTGAACAACTTGACCCCCTGTGTACCCAAATTTATTGACAGAATATTCACTGACCTGAGGAGCAGCAAGAATGAACACAGTTCTTTGTTTATATGTGTAGGATGAAGGCAAAAATTGTGGAAACACTTGCCCTATTAAAATGACTTCTGCTGGTGTCTCATCATGTGTGACATGTATGACGTCACTAAACAGGTCCCAAACGCAATATTCAGTTTTAATGGCCATTCAGTGAAAGTCACATATGGATCATGTAAGCATAATTAACAAAGGCAGCAGGAATAGATCTTTTACTATTACTACTGTTATATCAGGGACTTAACAATTTTTTTAGTACCTGTGCTGTGAAGGCTGATGCTTTTGGAGAACATGGCTCATGATATTTAGAATCAAGTGCCAGCTCAAAAATCCAAGATAGGCACTGTGCTAATTACTAATGTATTACATAAACACTCATGTTGCTTTCTAGATGATCATATTTTATCGGATTTCTGTATATGCCCTGTCAATGAATATTATTTCTTCAGAGGAATTATGTAATATACATAATCTGGGTTTTTTTTACAATTAAAGCAAAATTATGCTCAGGTCATGGCTCATTGTCATTAGTTGTGCAAAATGAAATCTTTCAAAATTTTTTTTTCACTTTCATGAAATTCAAGTAATCAAGTAACATATTGCAATGAAGACTGGAAAAGAGATCGTAATACTTAGAAAGTTATTTGGACAGTACAGCATTAAAAAGCATGTCAGTTCCATGTAGATACAAGTAAGACCACAGCAATATTCCTTCAGTTTAAATCTAACCATGTACTATAAAAACTCTGTGTAAAATAGCAATCAATATGCTGTGTTTACACTGAGAGAAAACATAGGTATGTTCTCAATAGAAAGTAAGTAAATACCAACACCTTTGAAGTCAAGGATGCTTTGGTCAGTTCATGAGTAACAAAAGTTGGAATTCTGCTGGGGAGTCTTACATCTCATGGAAAAAAATAGCTGTAAAAATATGAATTCTAAATACAAGTAAGAGAATATTTGGTAACTAAAATATGTACTTGGTCTCTTTTCTTCATTTAATTATTTAATTTCAAACTTATTCTTAAGGTAATTCATGCATTCAAGGAAGATAGATAAAATTCTGAAAAACTCAGGAATCTTCAAAAGCAAAAAAAAAGGTTATACTGAAATGGGAAACTTGGAATATCTCGGGTTTTTTCAGACAGTTACCATATTCAAAAGTATTGTTACTCTGGGTCAAGCCTATCGGCTTGCTTGAATAACAACTACGATAATTGCCTCCTGGCAACTGTTTCAAATATGCCAAGTGGTGTTTTGACAAATCCTTTTCTTCTTTGGTACCTGACTTTGTTCCTTGAGGCTTTTTTCCTAATATTATTCCTCTGACTTTATGAGAATCGTGTGTTTTCCATAATGACAGCACAAGCCAGTCCATCATATCTAAATTTAATTTACTTACTGAAGGTATTTTATTTCACCTGAGCTATGGAATAAACAGTAAAGTTTCATGCACCATCATACAGAAAGAAAGAGTTGAATACTGCAGGTAAGGCTTATCTTTTTGAAACATTCTTGTCAAAGTGTTCTAAATTATCCCAGAGACCAATGTGCCAGCAGTATCCACCAATCACAAAAGATAAAAATATCTTTATACAGCCTTTGTCACGCATCCTTCCCTCTGAATCATCCAGAGAGCAATGGGAACATTGCCCAGTGCCTGGAGCAACATTTTGCATTCATGCTCTGATATTTACCACAGCGAATCCTTATGGCATTTTCTTTCCTTACCAAAGAAGGTGCCAAATATTTTGCTAGGAAGAAGTCTTGTGTTCTTAAAACTTACAGAAAAAAGAATTACTTTTAGTACTTGGCCAGCCTGTGCTGAGTCACAGCAGAAGGTCCTTGCTTTAAGTTCTACAAGCAACCTGGGCATCGGTGATTTGGGCTTTGCTCTGAGAAACCCGGTGCTGGTTCATGACTCTGTGCAGGGTGTAGGGGGGTCACAGCAAAGCTGTCCAGGTGTTGTAGAGTGTAGAGGGTACACTGGCCACCACTATCCATGTGCTCAAATATGCTCAGGTCTTCAGGAGGAACAGTGTCTCTAAAGCATGACAGCAGTTGCACTTCAGAAGTTACACTGCCAGTTGGCGCTGAGGCCATACAATTCGTGCATGATCGAATGGCAGAGTCCACAGCGAAGGTAAACAAGAGGCAAACTGCTTTTTCATCAGCTTTTTGATTGGGAAAATAACAGGAAGGGTACCTTTATAGCTGACCACAAGATTACCAGATTCTCCAGACTTCCAACTACGGCTTTGCTTATCCAGTTCTAAAAAGCCAGTCAGAAGATCGACTTGAATGCTGAAAATTGCTTCATGTGTTTTCCATAATTCTGTTCTACTTAATGATATCATTAATACCTACATTTAGTCTTTTCACAGTTATGACCTGATACAGACATAAGGACACTATTTTCTTGGCCATTTTACTGCAGTTAAGAAAAAAGAGCATCACTTTCTGTTCTGCCTAATGCAAATTAAATGGCCATTCTAAGCATTATGTCAACTATAGATCGTGTTTGCTGGCAGCACTAAAAAAGATCAAACTGTGTAAGAAAACCAAATTTAATCCATCAGGCTTAAGGTACATAATGAATATTCAGACAGGACTTGGGGAGCAAACAATATATGATCGTCCATCCAAGCATGCCTAAGACAAACAGATCCTATGTCCAGGAGAAAGAATTCACCCCGGAGGCAACAGAAATTGGTTTAACAACCATTTGTGGAGAACTTTGAGGTAAGGGTTTCTAGAAATAAGAAGAATTGGACAGTGATAGTGCCTGAAGCAACAGAAAAGGAGACCAAAATTAGAAACACTGAAGACTACTGGACGCTGCAGGAGGCCTCCTGAGTTGGTAGACTGATGTAAGTGGTGTCTACAGTGAATACCTGTCTACCAGCAGGTGGAGATGCCACTGGAGATTGTGGAAGAGCTCAGCTAGGACTTCTGGATTCACAGAAGGGAGGAAATGGTATATGCATATTTCCAGAGTTTCTGACCCCAAAAAAAGTTTTCTGAATAGTAATATGAGACTTGACTTCTAGAAATGTGTAACAATTTAAAAAAGATGCTGATATCATTACCTGAAACTCAGCATAAAAAATATTGTCTCACATCGTTGTGCTTCAGAAATAGTATTTGAAAAAATATTATTAGAGAAAAATAACCTGTATTTTTTACTTCATGAATGACACGACTTCTGTATGAAGACTAACCTGGTTAAACAACCCAGTGCCATGAAAACATATTAAAGACTGAAAAACTGTCAGCCACCTTTAGAGAATTCAAATCTTTCTGTTAAAGTTCCAGTCCTTTTACCTTTTTCCATTTTAGATGGTGCTTTTGGAGCAAGTAATTATATTCTTGGAAATTCTTACAGAGTAAGGTTCTCCCAAAGGTGAATAAATGTACTGTTCGATTCAAATTAACATATAAGGATATCTTGAGAATAAAACTCCCATCCTTAAGAAGGATATTAATTAAGTTTGCATTATCTTGACATTAAAAAAAATGGCCTGGAAAGAGTTGCAGTAGTTTTCAGTTGTTTCCAGGGATCTGAGTATTGCAGTTTCCCATTCAATGCTCAGTATTTTTATCTGGAAGAATACTGTAAAATGTCTATATATGCCATCTGAAGGTCATGTCCTTACACTGCTAATAACTTGTAGTATTTATGCCATCTTCCTATTAGGAGACTTTATTATTGCAAAGTAACTGGAATAAAGTTTCCAGGGAGGAGGCAGAAATATTTATATAATCCCATTCCCACTACAATAAATTGGCAATTTGTTGTCATATATGACCATTAATGAGGAAAGCAAACAAACAAATATATAAACCCCCCAAAACAAACTGTCATGATTTAGCCTTGGTAATTACCACAAAATAAGGAGAGTCTCAAGAAAACAAAGAAAGTGAAAATTGTTTTGTGAAGAAAAGCAGAAATTGTTTTGTGAAGACATGAAAGAGCTTACGTAACTGAGTGAAGCATGCGGATTCAGGGGGACATTAAACAGGAAAATACACAGTGCAGAAAATGTTGCCATTTACTGATAAAAAATTGTGAGTTTGGCTGCTTGATAGGATACTGGAAAGAAATCAGCCAGGAATATTCAAAGCTGGAAGTGATTATGTAACAGGGACATGTATAAAGAAAATATTACCCTCATCTATTTCTCAAATATGTGATAAACCTTTGAACACATTTCTGAATTATTAGCAGCACTGGTATCTTCATTCAGACACCCAGTCTGAAAGTTCAATCACAAAGTTCTTGTGACTTCATCTGATAAAGCTTCTTTGTTCTCCCATATTGTGATGACACAACTGGCACCTGCCACCGGAACAAGGATGTAGCTTGGATTTGCTGGAAGATGGAGAGGTGCAGATTTAGCTGATTTCAGCACAGGCTACAAATGATCTGTGTGCCATTGCCAGGAAACATACTTCTTTCTGGCAAAAAGGAGAAAACAGTAAATTTTATTCTATCTTTATCTATATTGATTGTAAACTCTTGATACCAAGGGATTGCCATTTGGCACTGACATGTAGAAAAACTGGGCCATCACTTCCCTAATGGCTTTGAGGTAGTGTCATGGTTTACGACCATTTGGCAACTCAGCACTGCAGAGCCGCTTGCTCACTCCTCCCCAGGTCAGATGGGGTACAGAATCAGAAGGGTGAAAGTGAGAAAACTCCTTGGAATAAAGACATTTTAATCGGTAAAGCAAAAGCTGTGCATGCAAAGAAAGCAAGAAAAAGAATTCCTTCACTACTTCCCATGGTCAGGCAGAGGGTCAGCTGTGTCCATGACATCAGGGCCCCGATAAGCATAACAGTGACTTTTAGAACACAAATGCCACCCCCCTCAAACATTCCCCTCCTTCTTCCACAGCTTCATATGATCTGGGATATCTCTTGGGTCAATTTGGGTCAGTTGTCCTGTGTGTGCTCTCTCCCAGCTCCCCCTGCACCCCCGTCCCACTTGCTGGTGTGGCAGTGTGAGAAGCGGAACAGACCTTTGATGCCGTGCAAGCCCTGCTCAGCAACAGGTAAAACATTGCTGGATTATCAACACTGTTCGCAGCACAAATACAAAACAGCCACACACCAACTATGGTAAATGGTCTATATTCCTGCAAAACCAGCATAGGTAGAATTTCAGGACATAGGTTATCAGTTTAAGGGCTGCGTTGTTTGTCTCTGACTTACCACTGCTGCAGTTCCCACCCTCAATTTTTAAGGAGTTTGCCACTTCATAGCAGAGCAGAAAGGACAAGTGAGGAAAGAGTCCATTTATATCATCAGCCTACAGCACAGATGAAGCTAGGAATGTTTTCTCCTAAAAGAATTAATACTTATCTGTCTATTAAAGTCAACCAAAGGTCTGCAGTGTTGCGGACATGGGCTGTTTGATTCCTTAGCTAAGCTGAACTCTGGCAAGACCACATCCCAGAACAGCAGCCTGCGTCGTGTCTTGTGTTTTTCCTGCTTACTGAGCAGAGAAATTGAGATAGAAAAGGTTTTAGTCCTGTTTTGAATTCAAAGAAAGAGAATTAGTGAAGGTTAGGAGAAGTAATTGCCTACAAAAACCACAAGAGCATTCATCAAAGTGAGGCATCATTCTTATTCTGTTCTTAATGCTCTAATGATTCATTTATGGATATAACTCTTATTTCCCAGGACTGTCCTCTCTCTCTCTCTGCATCAGAATTCAGTCTTGTGTCCAAAGAATTTATTTTTCTCTGAAAAAAAAGCTACTTCTGTATAAGACAGCAAATACTATTGAGACTTCTTTTTAAAATAAAAATGTATAAATTCTCGTTATACAACTTGCCACTATTGGGAACTCCATAGCATCAGCATTTTGGGGAAATTTATTGATATACACTGCATATATATATTAAATCAAACTTATTACTGGTCAAATCATTAATGTATTTTTATCTTGTGTGAAGCTTCAGTTTCTGTAGACTTTGAGCTGATTTGACCACTTCAGAGAACAAAGTTCAGTGAGGATCCCTGTTCCTGACTGAGGTGGTACAGAGGAGAGGACTTGGGCCTTTTTAGATGGGAAAATGTGGCTGGGCTGCCTGTCCATCTCCCCTAGGAGAATATTATTTTTTTTAATCTCTGCCACTAGAGAGAATCTGTTACTTATAAAAGATGAGCCATTCGCTCCTTAAAAATACTGTGGAAGTCTCACAGACGAACTTTCTCAGAGGAGTGCTCCCAACTCAATTTTTGCTTTGGGTGAGAAGCAATCCATAACTTCCCCTCAGTGCATTGTTAGCAAGCCCTGATTTTAGAAGTCAAGGGCTGGCATTTCCAGTGTTCAGCATGTGCACATTACTGCTGTATGTTTATGGTACTGATGTCAACAATCCTATTGTTTTTTCACTGATTCTTTCCTACAAAAGCCACGGGACTTCGGATTGGGATGCTGTTCTTTGGGACTTCTGCCAAAGGACATTGTGTGAATCTGACAAGTCTTTCAGCCACCCAAAGTAGAAGAGTCAGAACGTTGGTAATATTTCACTTATCCTTTCAAAAGTGCTGGTAATTTTTCATATTGCCCTTTCAATACTTTCAAAGATTCAGAGTAGGCTTGGAGAAATGAGAATCTGTCTCGTAAAAGTGCTGTAAAAATGGAAGAAATTTTGATGAGCACATGAAAAAAATTGAAATAAGATGAGATATGGATGGTCTTGGGCATAAGGCTAAGTCGAGAAGAAAGTGGCAATTGGGGCTAAAGAAGAGAAGAGTAAAATTCTTTAGGATAGAAAAGGGAAAATCTAAGCAAAACAATACAGTTGACCCAGCAGAGTGAGAAGAGTATAGTGGAAGGAACTGAACAGAGAAATTCAGCTGAGCTCCTCCCTGTGGGTGGAAATGGACAGGCTTACTGAAAAATTTGCTCAAAACTTTTTCTTTGGGAGAAAGGAGATAAATGAGAACAATCAAATACCTATTTCTAACAATTAACATTTTTCCCATCTCTCCAGCTGAACTGTGACTAGATCGATTCCTCTCCTAGGATATAATTCAAAATTTAGTGGGTGAATTTAATTCTTTTCAGTTTCTGTATTTCTACTTGTCTCACTTATAGGCTAACTGTAGGAAAGCTCTGATTTTTGAACATACTCTTTATTCTATTGAAAAGATAAAATGGCTCATCAGTCATCTCATAGTCAGTGACTCTAGCTAAGCAAATATTTTAAACATTATTGTTGTCAGTACAGCTGAATTTAACTACCAAATAGATCTAAAGAACTACAACAAACAAAATAAAACTAGAATTCTATGAATGAAGGCAAATGAGAGTCATCAGTGAATGCCTTCTCTTTTATTGAACTGCTCAATAGGCATTTCTTATATAGGTTGAGATATGGACAAGTAAGATGCTGTGAGATCACCATCTGCATCACCTGAGGCCTTCTGAAGCAGACCATGTTAATTTATTTATTATTATTATTTTCACCCTAGCCTACCAGGAAACATGCCTGAAAGTAAGGTCCGGTTAATTATGACTCTTTTCATCTAAGCACGGAAAAACAGCACAGTGTGACATGAATAGTGTGCAGCTTGTTGTCAGATGTGATGGTTTTTCTGTGTGGTGTTGGTACTCATCTAAAATAAATATAAAAGACAATACAAAAACAAAAAAGAAAGAGAATCATTGCAAAACAGTTGGTGAATACAAATACATTCTTAGTCACCTCAGCAATAAAGCAGGATTTAATATGTTCCCAGGTCTGAAATTGAGTGTTTTTCAAGGGGGGGTTTACACCCAACAACCTGGATGGAAAGACTGATCTGTGTTTTGACCTGACCTCCAAAACTTGATAAGGATGTTGTGTAATAGCAGCAGTGGCAGGAACCTGGTGGTTTTCTTTAGTGTTTTCCTAAAGGATGGCTTCCTCCCCAGAAGTTTAGGCACACCTTGAACCAATCAATATCTTTGCTGAGGGAAATGAAGGTTCCAGTTGCAGATAGCAAAGCAGAAAAATAAAAAGCATCAACAAAGTATAAGTCAGGATCTTACCACTTGAGCATCTGGTTTAACAGATAAACTACACAGCTATACCCACTGGGAAACACACAGTAACAAACAAACATCCACTGCTGAAAAGGTTTAACTTATTCTAAGAGTTTGAGTTCTACCATTCTACTCTTCTTTGTTGTGAGATATAAGAAAAAAATTCTTCATCATGAGTGCAATTTCACATTGAAAAAGGTTACCTAGAGAAGTTGTAAAATGTCCCTCGTTAAAAAATATAAAATACTTGCATTGACAGAGCCCTAGATAACCTGATCTAAGGGCTCCATAACCTGAACCTAAAATAAGCTCTTGGAACAGTGGGCAGAGGGTGTGGTAGGATGCTGCCAATGAGGCTGGTCAAGGCCATTAAAGCCTATTTGTGGCCTCAGAGTCCTGACAGATTCTTTAATGTGCGACATTCCTAATAAAAATCTATCTTTTCAACTGTGAATAACATATCACTAAAGACACTGTTCTTAAACTGGTTATTGGTTTTGGATTTAGCCTGAAAACTAGAAAAAAATTATGCAGACATGTATGAACACACAAAGTTTGGGTTTTTTTGGTTTGAGATTGATTTATGACTATATTCTCCAGCCAATGGAGAATGCCCTGTGCAGTAATGTCAAAGAATCCTTTACATAGCAAAAAGGAAGACTACCTAGATTCTGCCTTTATCCAGCCCTCACAACTTTATGTGTTTAGTCAGGACACTTAAATATAACACTTCCCTCTCTATAAATGACAGAGAAAAAGACACATCTCTAAAGGAGATTCCAGTCCACCCAAGCTTTGGATGTCCCAAGGTAAGTTTGAAATACATCCAAGCCATGTGTTCTGTGGGGATTTCTTCACGTTTTGTGTATGACCCTTAGCTGTCTTTTTGTCAGGTATTAGCTTTCAAGCACAGAAATTCAAGCAGTTGCTGATGTATCAATCAGTATATCCAATACATAAGTCAGGGTGGAGACCAGCTGTGTCATACAGTCATTCTCCTGCTCTCCAGCTGATTCTTGAATTAGAGGGCCACAGGCCAAACTAGTAATGTTCCGTTATATCACCAGTTGCAGTAAGATTGCAACTAGTGAGCAATCTCTTCTTGGCCTTTCTGAGCATTTTATGCTTTGCAAACCTTATGGGAACATCTGGTTACTAATTTACTTCTGAGTGCTTCCATGGCCATTTAACAATTTCTAAAGTATACTAGTGACACTCAGGAATTAATATTGCCTGAGGGAAAATGTGTTTGGAATAGAATCATAGAATGTTTTGGGTTGGAAGGGCCCTTTAGAGGTTACCTAGTCCAAGCCCTCTGCAATGAGTAGGGGCATTTTAGGCTAGACCAGGTTGCCCTGAGCCCCACCCAATCTAACTTATTTCCAGAGTCTATCAGAGGATCAGAAAAAGGTCATAGCAAAATCAGCCCAGAATGTGTCAGAAACAATCTTCAGGTAGAATAATGTTGGTCATTCTTACGGTACTGTGGTCATTTTGTATAAAGTACCTAAACACAAGCTGGATTGACTCAGTGTCGGTTCCAGGGTCAATCTATGGTCAGACAAAGGGCCTCAATTTAAGACTTTTCAGCTAAAATGCAAACTAGAAGTTAAACCCTAACTTTTGCCGCCTGTATAACACAGTGTGAATTTGACTTACAATAACTCATGGATGATTCTTAAGGTGGTCTTGTACAAGGCCTGCAGCTGGACCTCGATGATCCTTGTGGCTCCCTTCCTACTCAGAAGATTTCATGATTCTGTGATCCTTTGACAATAAAAGAGGATGGAATGTCACTGTTCCTCAATCTGATGGAATAAGTCTTGGCCCATATCAGCAGATATCAAGTACAAATATCTGGGACTGCTTTTCTGGTGACATTCTGGGGTCTAAAGAAGAACATTTGTATAAAGATGTGTAAGGCACTTTTGACACTTCAACTATATCTTCAGATATCTAAGAGCTTATAAATTTGTCTTGGGATAGTATTCTGAAACGTATTATTCACAGTCAGTGTTCAGAAGTTTAGGAATATAAAATTACTTGAAAGTGTCAGTAAGTTGAAATAATATGTAATTCAAATTCTTTCTCAAGTGACTTAGTTTTCTTTTCCGTGTTTTGAAAACCCTCAAGCAACCTCTCATATTCATGTGGGTGTGCATCTTGTGGGCTAAAATTGCACCGATTTTTCTTTGGAGTAAGCTGTTGCCTAGAAGCAGTTGAGAAGGAAGATTTGGTGGTTAAGCTTGAAGATTCTTAGCTGGAGAAGACCTCTCACACCTTATAATTCAGGACCAAGATGATTCCAGACTTATTCAGGTAGAAAGAACTGACATAAAATACTATGCTCATTCTATTTCATTCCAGAAAACAACACAAGCTCAAGTGCACATTTAGTCAGCCTCAAACTTAGAAAGCACTTGAAAATCTCGACCTGAGCCACAGGGACCACCATAAAGCAGGAAAAACCCCTTAGCTTTAAGTGCAGCGGGGGTAGGATTTCTACCCAGCTGCTCTTGCAACCAGAGTAGCACCCAGTTCTCTACTGGCTGGTCAATGTGTTATATTTCTAAGTAAAGATTTATCCCTGAGGTGGCAACCTGTCCTTAACTACCTCTGCCCAGACTCCCACATGTCACATGCACACAACAAGGCCAGCTGCACTCCTCAGCTCTCTCCACATCTTCCCTGCCACAAGGAGTCCTGGGCATCTACAGTCACGTTTAATCTAAGGGTCATTATCTCGAAGCAGGAAGTAACTAATTCCAGTTAGTATTAAATAACAAAGTGATTAATGGTTTGTATTTGCAATGTGGTCATATAGCATCACATCATGAAATAAAGAAGCATTTCCAAACAAGCAGAGGATTTCTGAACAGTTATGGAGAAAAAATTAAAACCTTTGGAACAAAATACTTTGATGAAACATGACCTGAGAAACATTTGGAGTTGTTTCACTCAATCTAAAGCTTATTTATTTTCCATTCATCTTGAAATTTAAACTCAAATTTAAAAGTTAGGATATTTATTCTGAGTTTTATCATTGCCTAGTCAGTTTGGGTGACTTAAAAAAAAGAATTTATGAGGTTATCAGGAGTAAAAAACTGACCCTAAAGAGTAGCTTTCCTCCCCCTTTTACTAGCCTAATTCTTTTTCTTTTTCAAATCTCCTCTCAGCCTAACCTTTACTTGAAAAATGCTGTTCTTGTAAGTCAGCACACTCTGCTGGTAGACCAAGAGAATGTGACTGACAGAGCAAAAAAAAAAAAAAATTCCAAAAATAATGCAGGCATGCAATTAAAAGGTAACCAGTTGTATATTCTGAGAAAAGGAAACAAATCACAATAATATGTAACCCACAACTCTCCAACACAGCACAGTTAATTCAATAATACAGTTTGATTCATATCACTATACCAAAAAGGAGTTGGTTCATAGCCTTAACTCTGTATTGAGGACAGCAGCTGTTTCAGAAGGAATTATTTAGAGCACAGAACACGCAGTGCTCTAGTGGGCCTAGGTCCAGCTGTCATCATTTCATGCTTTAAAAAAGAGAAAGGAGCCTGAAACACATCTTCATATCCTGTCCTTGAATGTGAGGGGTTGGGGACAAGAGAAAACTCCCTGAATCCAGCTGTGACCATGGGGCTCTAGTTCTACTTCTGATCTCTAGTCAGCTGCACAAGGAAGAAGCCTTTGGGAGCTGATGACCATTGCTGTTCTTTATGCTCTATGTTCAATGGATGAGGAGATCTTGGTGCAATGGAACACCAACCATTGTCAAACTCAATCAGGAAGAGTTGAGTTTCCTGAATCTACATGATGAAATTCTGGGTAATTATTTATTATCGTGAAGCTGTTTATTTTAAAAGTTGATCATAGTTGCACAAAGCATTATCTCTGAAACTGCCGGAGACTTCTATAAAGTCTTCTTGTGTTTCCAGATTAATTTTGCTGTTGACAAAGAAGCCCCTGAATCTAAAGTCTTTTTGGTCTTATTTGCTGCTAGATATTATATACTTCTACCACACTTTGCTCTATTTTTGGAAAAGCTATTTCAGTGATATTAATCTATACTGAAAATGGCTTTGGAAGAGGCAATAGAGGAAAGGGCAATAACTGGCAAGATGAGTTGTGTATGTGTTGTAGATATTCAGAAATTCTTTTCTTATATATGCCATTTTACATTTTAAAATTCATTTGCAATGCTTTATCCAGAGAAAACCAATTCTATTTACTGTGGATGTAATAGAACACAGCCTCTTATTTGTATGTGCCTGTCCTAAGTCCCAGCACACACCGTTTCCATTTACCTCCTCTCCTTCCCATTTTCTCTATGCCCTTCATGACACTTGAGATTTGTCTTCTTGCTTTATTGCTGAACTCAAAAATGGTGTGGCCCAGTCCTGCCTGTCCCAAGTGGTGCCTTGCTGCCTGACCAGGCAGTACACATAACCCAGGTGACCTCACATGACTTTGAAAGTGTAAACAATACCTATTTTCACAAAACTTTTAGGAACAAGGCTGTCCTGCTGGCACAGCTGGTAAAAAATGGCCAGCAGGTTCATAACAGAAAAAAAAAAAAGGTACAGGAGCTGATGGACACAAAAATTACTAAAAGAACGTCCATATTATGCAAGTGGAAATAATGACAGAAATTCAAGTTATTAGACAAGGAATAGTTTCCTTCATTTCCTTCCTCAAGAGAAAGAAGTAAGGTTTTGATAAAAAATATTTTGTTAAAATGTAAAAGAACTTCGGGCTATGAGAAGGAATTAGCAACTGATTTAAAAATGCAATAAATTTAATGTTGATTTTAAGTGCATGAACCAGTTTTCTCAGCAGCATCAACTTTCAATCATGTTTAGTCCACAGTCAGCCATTGTAACCATTAACATTTTCCTGCTCAATCACACTGTCTGTAACCAGCCCCTAATAAGAATTAATGAGACGAATCTGCCTTGATTTAGTTTCAAGGAACCTGCAGGAGTTCTATCTCTTAGGAGAATTTCATTTATTCATCACCTGTATCCTAAATGTGTTTTCTCAATTTCTGAAGATTCAGAAAATCTGCCAGTCTCTTTGCTCCATTGTTCCTGCTCCTTGCATCAAACTTTGCGTTCCTCAGGGGCTTTCCTGTTAAATCCTCCTTGTGTATGCATCATATTTTTGAGAGGCAGACCCAGCCTTTTAAATCCCATGGACTCTGGAGGTCATGTGTTTTATGCACCCTCTTGAGTGAATAATCTTTGGCGTCTGCTGGAACTTGCCAAATGGGTTCAACTGCTTCCAGCAGCTGGTCCAGCCAGACAGTGTGGCGACAGTGAAGAGATGCAGAGCCAGAGGGAATATGTGGAGAATGAGGTATTCCAACAGAAAAGAAAGCAAGGTTACTTCAAAGGATGATTCTGCTTTCATAATCTTTCAAATAAGCTACAGAGTTTCTTCATCAGTTTCATTCATTGTTAGTACCCTTTTGGATTTTCTTTCTTTTTCTTCTGTTTTGTTTTGGTTTGGTTTTGTTTTGTTTTGTTTTGTTTTGTTTTGTTTGTATAGATATCGTCTTTCATCTTACACATTTCACTTTAGGAGCTAAGAATGGAATGATACAATGATATTACAGATTTCTGTGCTGGTGAGAGCATCCCTTGCTTGACTGTGGCAATGATTTCTGCTGTAATTCAGCTGTTTAGGCTTTGCTGTCCTAATCAGGACCAGAAAACTGTATCATCATGTATGTACAAAAGTGCCAAATTAACTGCAAAGTCATCTGTATTGTTAATGTCACAAATTTTCTCAACTAGAGGAAATACTGAAACTGGAAATAATAAAACATTGATTGGAAGATGAGTTACTTGCCTCTACCAGGAAAAGCTTACTTTTGAGTGTTACAGCTTCCTGACTCTTCAATATAATAGAATAAATAACACTAATACTCAGAAGAGAAGAATGCAGGAAAGAATGGAATTTTGCCTGATGTACATGGTAGCTCCTGGACATGCTAATGGTATTTACATGTACATTCAGAGACAGCTGTATTCCATGAACTAGAAAACAAATGGTCAACGCTGTATTTAACAAAAAATCACTATTACCATTCATCTTATATGCACTGTTTACAAAATGTCAACTATGTTTAAATTTTTAAGTCAGAAGACATAAAATAACAAAGGAAGAATGGAAGAAGAAAGTGAAAAAAAAAAGTTAGCAATCAATAAATTGGAGAAGTCATAAGAAGAATTAGAAAGTAACAAAGATATGCTATGAAAGAAACAACCTTGTGCTATGATAGGGACCTCTCAGTTAAAACTGATCAGATCAGGAAGGCATTTTCCCAGCACCTTTGAACAGAGTTTTACTTTATATAGAATATTCTAGTGTTAGGAAACAAAACATAAAACTATTCTCTGAAATTGTGAAGGGAAAGAACTGCTTCCATTCTGCATCTCTCTTTCATTCTTTTTGGTGAGGAGGGAAGATAAATAAAGAGAAGCAAAATGGAATGGACTGCTGCTATTCACACCATGCTGTTTTGCAAATAAAATTAAAAAAACAAAGGAGTCATAGAGCAATCATACCAATTCGCCAGACAGCTTTTTTTGCCAAATTTGTATTGCTAAATAGAATTCTTATTTTTAGGTTTTTGTTGCCAAGTACTGAAATACCTCAGCATCTGAACTAAACTTCTGCAGCAAGTGAATTAAATTGCAGATTTTGTACTTTAAATGAAAGTTGAAGGCAGCTGTTAAAGAAGGAAGAAGCTTGAATTTTTATAATCCATATCAATTCATATGTGAAGGACTTCTCTTTCCATTACAATAACTTCTAAGACTTTCATTTCACCTACATTCTTATTTTGAAATAATTAAAATCTTATTGCAAATATATTCTTCCTTGAAGTCAGTAAATATGTGCAGCTTCAATGCTTGCATGAAAATATAAAAATATAGTAAAATACAGTGTGCATATAGTGAAGGGTGATAGCATACATTGTTATCAAATGGATGTGATTCCTTCCTGAGCAATCACCCTGAAAATAGCATCATTACAGATAATAAAATATCCAGATGATAATTTTATTGACAGCTATGCACCCTTGATGTTTGTTCTCAAAATTGCAAATCTGATCCCATCAGTCAGGGTTCATGGGAAGCTGCGGCATTTAATTTCATACATTCTCCTCTTCCAGTACACCACTCCTCTTCACTTGCTCACCCCCTGTACTGCATCTTAAATTTAATTAGCCATGAAGTCTTTTCTAAGGTAAGATTGAATCTTGTATCTGACAGGTTATACAACCTTGAACATAAGCCTACATTTCCTCTCTGTGTATCTAGTGAATGATTAGCAAATGCTGATCTTCATCAGTATGCTATAAAGGGTCCCACACTGCCTTCTAATGCTAATATTCCTACATTATAATGTGGTGCTGTCTGTTTGCCTCTGGCTTTTAATTTCTTTAATAAAATGGTAATGCGTCATGTTTTAATATTGTGGTTGTATAATTGTCTTAGGATATGACTAGCAATTTCTTGACTATGATTTTCTTCATAGCAAAATGTAGATTTAATGAAAACTAAATTGTTCCTGAGAATCCTGTAGCCTAAAAAAAATGGAGAAAGCATCAGAATGTAATGTGACCCTTTATCAAGGGAAAACTCTCATTTTCCACTTAAAAATGACTTGCTTATGCAGCACAGTTGATTTACACTTAAAAAGCCACATTTTAAACCTATTGAAACAAGTTGCTTTGATATCAATGATTTGGCCTAAATATAGTTATGGGAATATTCTCAGGAATATCTTCAATGTTTTAATTTTCTTGTTCCAGCTGATGGATGGTAAATTCAAACACTGCTGAGTGGGAAGCCCTCTTTCTCAGCCACCATGTGTCCCCTTACACTTCAATTCTTCTTTAGTGTGTTTAATGTCATCCTTTTCCATTTCTGTGCAAAACCTGGTGATATCTTTTGTGTGAGTGCCATGTCTGACTGTTGCCATCCTGTGCTTGGATTACAGAATGCTCCTGAATTTTTATAAGCTTGACTTGCAACTTGATGTCCAACCACCACCTCTCTTCATCTGACCTCAGCAGAGACCACAGATACCTACAGTCTTCCAGATGCTCTGAGTACTTCTATTTGTATAGACAGCATCACTGGAAGGTGTATTTCTGACATCTTTTGTAAGTGAACCACATGTGAACATTTGCATGTGAGCCACAGACATTAAAAGCTGCTTTTTATTCCCTGGGTTGCAAGCTGGAGCTGTAGTGTGTGTTCTTCACTGGTGGTTATCACAGAGCTAGGCTGTACTGCAGAGGGGGCCCAGATGCAGAATCACAGGATCACAGAATGGGTCAGGGTGGAAGGGACCACAGTGGCCCAACCTCCTGGCTCAAACAGAGTCATCCCAGCAGACATTGCATAGATTTGTGTCCAGATGGTTCTTGAACATCTCCACGAGGGAGACTCCACACCCTTTCTGGACAATCTGTTCCAGTGCATGGACACCTGCACAGTAAAGCAGTTCACCTTCATATTCAGGAGGAACTTCCTGTGCATCAGTTTCTGCCCGTTGCCTCTTGTTCTATTGCTTGGCACCACTGGGAAGAGCCTGGATTTATCCTCTTGGCACCCTCCCTTCAGATACTGACAGACACGGATGAGGTCCCCTCTCAGTCATCTCTTCCTGATACTAAACACACCTTTCCTCATGAGAAACGTGCTCCAGTCCCTTAATGATCTTTGTAGCTCTGCTGGACATGCTCCACATTTTGGGCACAGCCTCACTAAGACTGAGTAGAGGGGCAGGATCACCTCCTTCATCTTCCTAATGCAGCCCAGGATACCATTGGCCTTCTTGGCCACAAGGGCACTGCTGGCTCATGGACAGCTCGTCCACAGGACACTCAGGTCCTTCTCCACAGGTCAGCCTCTAGCCTGTGCTGGTGCCTTGGGTATACTGTGTGGAGAAGTTTCAGACCAGGAAGGAGTTACGTGTAACAAGAGTACTAGTTGCAACACAGAGCAGTAGGCTCATAGATCTGCCAGAGAAAAGTGCCCTGATTTAATTCTACCTCAGTAAATGAATAAAATCACTGATTGACGTAACCCTTGCCCCTTCCCCCACACTCCACTATGTCCTCAAGCTTATTTTGCCTTTCAGAGTCTGTCTGACTCTGTGTCCTAGTAGCCAAACCCTGTAACTGCTCATGTTGAACATCTAGGAGTAACCCTGAAAAATACAGAGGTAGGAATTGCAAAATTTTGTTACTAATTCAGGTGGATTGATCCAAAAGAAAATAATCTACTGGAGAATCAGAGCTGTTCTGACCCACAAGATCCATACTCTCCAATGTGAGGTACCTAAGCCTTCCCAAAGCTAGTACTTGTTCTATTATCTGTGTGTGTATCAGATTTAACGTTTCCAGTGCGAACTCCTTAAAGTATGACCCCCTCATCCCCTGTGATAAAAATCTCTGTGCAAGATCTGCAGAAACTTAGAAATCTGAAATTGCTTGCTGCCTCCTCAGGGCACATGTGTGAATGCTAGTTGATTTAAAGAATAAAGGACAAAATGCCATTAGGGTACAGCTGACTGATTCCGTAGTCAAAATCCAGTGGTTTACAGTGCGCTTGTGTTTCTAAATCGGTATCGCTGTCAGCGAGGAATAGCCATTTCAGCACTCAGTATAATTTTAAGCTGCTAAAGGACTTTTCTTTGGTGCTGTGGTTTCACGATGCCATTTTTAGGAAGCAGTTGCATTTCTGATTGTTTCTTTTTCCCTTGATTGGGCAGTAATATTTCTGATTCACTTACAAATCCTGGTATTTTTGCTGATGTTAGGAGCTAATGCTTAACAACACAGCTCTCACAAAAAAAATCCTGAGACCAAATCCCATTCCACCTGCAAACTCACTATCTGAAATTGCAAAACATTTTTCTATTTCTAGACTCATTGCAAGCCTCTTAATTTTCTGTGGGACTGGTGTGAGAAAACCCCATCAAGCTACTCAAAGGAGAACATATGGACGACTGGGCTGCAAATGGACCAGCAGGAGACCCCTTTCATTGAGGAGTCTCACCAGGAGACAAGTCACCTTGAGGATCTATCATGCTGTTGTCTTCTCGAGCATGAGTGCCTGATTAATAATTATTTGTGAAATTAAGCATCATCACCACCCTAGTTGTCAAGACAATGCCTTCATCAGTAATGAGAGAAGTATTCATGGGAGCCTAAAGTAAGGCATGAGAAGATTCTTGCCTTGGTATCCCTCCTCAGCCAGTATAGTCAATTGCTAGAATCTCCTCAGCATGTCCAATACTCACTCAGAAACCAAAAGCAACAACAACCACAGTTGCCAGTTTCTGGGGCTTGGGAAGAAGTCCCAGAGCAGAGTCACAGCCCTGGCAAAAGTGGCGTCAACACCTCCCTCCCTTCAGAAATAACCAAGAGTCCCACTGATGCTTACAGAGGCTTTACTGATTCTCTCAAATTTTGGAGCTTTTTCTCCTTGCAATTGAAACATTTTGCGAAGTCATCTCCTCCTCCATAAAACATATCCCAATAACTTCAAGGGAGAGGGCTAAAGATAAAAAGCCTCAAGAAAGGTGAGCATACAAAGAAGTGCACTGATTTTGTCAAAAAAAGAGCAGAACATGATAGACTGTTTCTGTGTCAGTGTAAGGAGCTGGCTTATTTAGGGTAGAATCACTGTGAACCTCAAACTCCAAGCTGAGGTCAGGAGAGTAATATTGAAGAGACATTAGTAAAATGAAACAGGATTGCTCTAAGGCTTAGAAGGTGAATAATACATTAGGTAATTACATATAAAATTAATCTCACACATGAAATAAGGAGAAGCAGAAGCCACTGAATAACACTGAAAGTTAATAACAAAGTTCTCTGAAGTAGTTACATCAAGTAACATGAAGGGGTCTGAGGAGGTGATAAATAGCCGTGGGAACTTCCTTCCCAATCCACAGGAGCACTTCAGGTGGTCCTTGGTGAGATGAACTAACAACTAATCCTTGACCAGGACAGCTGAGGTGTGGATGAGCTGGTGGCACATTAAGCTGCCTGGGCAGCAGCCAGCGCTGGAGCTGCAGAGAGAGGTCACTGAGCACAGCCACAGGATCCACATTGAACAAGGAGGTTTCCTTCTTCTGGCACTGTGTGTGGAAGCAGTTTACCTCCTGCTCAGGAGCAATTTGTGGTTGCAGGGCCAGATTAAAGCCCTTCCTTCTTTATTTGAAGCTACTCACTCCTGGACCCTTACTGCTTCCTCAGTCACATCTGGTCACCTCTCTCTGTGACCCCTTCTGGAACCAGACTTTCACATGATGCTGCTTAAGTAAATGAAAACATGGATGGGATGTCAGAGAGCCAAACAGGTGTATAAGCACACACAGCAGAGCGAAATGCCACCTGCAGAGAGGAAAAACGTCTGGAGAAGGCAGGAGGTGACTAGGGTGAATCTGTTTCTATCTGCACTTCCAAGGCACCTAGGCAACTAGTTGACTAAAATGCCTGCCCAGAGGCTCCCACTGGACTGGTGCTGTACACTCTAAAACCAATAGAGTCCTGCTCTCAAAGTCCCAAGTGCCAGCTGGAAAAAAATAATAATCTCCAAAGTTCCAAAGCAAAGCTGATGCTTTTTTAATATGTGAGTCAGAGCAATAGGGCATTACTTGTGGTCATGATGTAATGATCATTCTTAAGCATGGCAGTGATTAGACTTTAACACTTTTTTTTTTGAATACCTATGCTATTAACATCTGTTCGTAACACCTATTTGCTCTTCATGCTCCATTAACAGTATGGGTATTTCTCTTTACAGCAAACACATTAACAAAGGATCCAGCAGCTGCTAGCCCTTCCGGTTCAAATTTCCCCTATTTTCTTGTACAAAAATTGTTAACTATTGATTAGGGATGATAACAATGCCTTAACAGAGTGCAGAGGGCCATAGTCTTTTGTATTCCTGACTTAACTTTCACTAAGTAGTCTTGTTGGCAACTTTCAGCCTTAAGACACATATCTGTTATATAAAAAGTACTATTTTTTTTGTGTACAACTCATCATTGCAGATGCTGACAGTACACAGCTTGACTTGCTGCTTTCTTCATTACCTGTTTTGTTGCTAGGAAACTTTTGAACAAGGGCAAATACATAATTCAACTTGTTCCTTCAGTGCAGTGGTATGGAAAAGGACCTAGGCTGATCATTACTTTAAAAATGCCCTCCAGTGGTGGGGGTTTTTACATGGCACTACTAGAAGCAGAGGATGTGTGCTATACAGTAACCTTGTTTATGTATATGAGCAGACATCCCAAAGTGGAAGAAGAAAAAAGGCAGGATTCACATCCAGCTTGGCTTTTTTGCACAGAAATCTCATTCACCTGCAGAGTGAAAATTCATCTGCATTGTTCTTGACCTCTTCATTTGGGCAGCACTATACACTTTATATTTCCATTATTTGGACTACAGTTTGAGGTGTGGCTCCAGCCAGAATGACCCTTCCAGTGTGTGACAGTGCCCCTGCTTTGAAGAGCTTACAGTGTAACACTGTGTTGACTTTTATTGGAAAGTCATGCCTTTCTCGCCTTCCACCGACCTACTGAACAGAACTCATGTGGTGATTAGGGAATACAATAAACCATGGCTAATGAGGAGGCTGTCACACTCTGCAGACTAGAGTGCTATGGATACTAACCCTCAGCTGCAGGAGAATTTCCCTGTGGCATTGCTCCTGTGCCTTCCAGCCTGAGTCCCCCAAGCTAGCAGGAAAACGGTCATGTTGAAGAGCCAGATACCCCATACTCATAAGGGGGTAACAGTTAGGAAGACCTCTGTTCCCTGCTCCTGATTGTTGTCACTGAGAAAGGCAATAGCTCTATTGGAGAATTCACACAAACTCATAAATATAGTTAAAACTGTCTGTACCTTTCTGTACCTCAAATATTGTCAGTTATTTTATTTAAATACTTGGTATATGACTTGTGCTGTGAAACAACTTTCAAAAATAGCTTTCAAAAAAAGACAGATTTTCCGCCATGGTCATATATGCAGTGATGACCCAGAAGCCATACAAGTGACCTGGTGACACAGAGTTTTAGTAAGTACTGCACTGCAGGAAATTCAAAGAGGAGGGATAAATAAAAAAGGGGTTTGTCTGCTCCACAGATGTGCACAGATCCTGAAGATTTTACTCTTCTAACATTTGGGTGAGCCAGATAAATTCACAGAGGCAGGATGGTGTGACACACTGGTGTGATGATTTGTGAAAGGCTTCCTAACACCACCACGCCTTCCTTTTCCAGCACAGCTCTTCAGGTCACTAGATGTGGTGGGTACTGAAGCTGCCAATCTCAGCTGTGAGGAATCACTTATTTTGGACCAGCTTTAGGTTACAGGATGTTTTCTGCCCCCATCTACCTGTTGCTACGCCAGGTTCCAGGTCTTCCATTTCATAGAGTTGTCTGCCATTTTATTGGAAGCCTTTAACCATGCAGCTCAGAATACCCAAGTTTTTTAGCATTCCTGAGGTGCTCACCTATCCACAGAGGCTCTTTAAAATTCTGAGGTTCATTGCAGATGCTGGTTATGGATAAACATATCCTTTACTTTTTCTCTCTCTCACTTTTTAATTTCACGCCATCATAACCGTAACATCAATGTTCATCGTACATAAATTACATAAACTTTGAAATAGCATCATCAGCAATGTTTCTTTAATGTTCAGTGTTTCACTCTGTATACCTAAAATTCTTCTAAAATAGATGTTGTTGGATATTTTTTATGTTTTATGTTTATGTTTTTATGTTTTATTTATTCTGTTTAAATATTCATGTTGCACTGCCCTTTGCATTTGTCAGAATATGTATCTGTCTTTCTCTCAGGGAGTGTAATATTCCATTATCTTAATATATAATAAGATATTACCGTTATAGCAACATCTCTATGGCAACATAACTTTGCTTTGTGCTATGTAAACCAGTAGTGTTTACTACAAGACCTTGCAAAGTAAGGTAATGCAAAGAAAAGAAGGAATAAAACACAAATACTAACACAAAAACAGAATGCTGAAATCCAGTATTCCAGAGCTACTAACCAGGCAAGAAGATGAACACTAACCTGAGGATATTGGTTCCGTTCCATATCAGCTTTTCAATACTGCTTTTTTTTTAATTCTGAATTTAATTTAGAACAAAAAAGAAACAGAGTTTTGATAAAAAATACATTCTGGCATTAAAAAATTAAGATTTTTTTTTGTGGATATGAAAATCTGATATTACAGACCAGCTTGTGAAAGCATTTCAAGTCTTTTACACTGACTAATTGTCCCAGCTAGGTCCAGTGAAGGCAGGGCAGCACAAGTGAGGATGTGCTGTACAATATATTCACATACACATATACAGTATATTATATACACACATGCCGTAACAGAAGTATTGATTGGTGAGAGGTTTTAGTCCAAATTTGACATGAAGCAGGACCATTGCAGACACAGGGTAAGACCACTTCCCTCAATCTCCTCACCACTGATCTCTTATGTTGCTCCTAGATACCCAGCAACACAATTGACTCCAATAACTCCAGGTTTGTGTATCAAGGAAAAAGGTTTATTTTGAGCAGAGTTGAACACCTTTATAGGAAACATTGATAGGTGTAACCATATTGGTTAAGTAAAGACAAGCAAGGGACTGATTGGTGAAAGAAAGGAAACAATCCTCTGAAAGTGAAACACCACGTACAACTGCAGGTGCAAAGCATTGTTGACAATCGTTTTTCATTCCTTTGGAAATTCTTTCACACAACACAGACTGAGAGAAGTTGCCTTTCTCAGGCTTCTGCAACTCTCCCCAGGTCAAGCCTGGGAAGAGCTGCAGGCCTCTCAAACTGTCTCAGGCTGTGTGTGACCACACTTTTATGCAGCCCCTACCAGTACACAAGTACTCCATAAGGGGAGTACCCCTTTAACTCACACCCCATTATCTCTGCAGCAAATTAATACTATCAAGGAAAACACTTAATACTGTAGGCAGTTTCAGAGGACTTGCTTTTAATGGTTCAATAAATACATCACAGTTTTATGTTCCTCTGTGCTTTCTTTCCCTTCTCTTTGATTTTCTTCTTATTGGCAAAGTGCATTTTCAATGTTACATTTTAATAAGCTGCTTTTTACAAATTAATAACTTCAAGTTCCTCTGTGTTAGAGAAAAAGACAAAACCACAGAGATAAAACCATAGGTGTTTGAGGTGATTCATTTATTCTGAAGGTTTTTTACCCGCTTAGATTGTTCATATTTTAGCTTTAAAAAAAAGTGATTAGTGTAATGTGGATGTCAATAACAGCAATGAAGAGCATTTGAATGTTCCTTTTCTAAAAGAAACAAAATTTGTCTGTAAACAGAGGCAAATTTTTAATTCTGGCTTTACAAATCTAAATAAGCATTTTGGATGGTTGGTCAAGAGCAGGGGCTGGGGCGTTACTTCCCCCTAAGTTCCATGTGTTAAACATCTGAAACAACTCTATAGCCTCATAAATTGTCATCTGGGTAACAAATGCTTCCAGTCCTGACCTTTGGCATTACTCTATCAGGATGGTTTATCAGGTTACTCAGGATCTGGGTTCAGTAAAATACTTGGTCCCACAGTTCAGTGTGGCAACACAGCTGTGTTGGGATGAAAGGTCACAGGTGATCCCAGCTGACAGTTTGAAGGGGAGCATCAGTCTTCAGTGAGCAACAAGAATGAAAAGAGAGGATAAGGCAGCAAGACCTGTATCTGTTCTTTAGCTGTCGTTAAGGAAATATTTTTACATAAGTCATTGCCAGTTAAATCACTCTCAACATAATAATTAATTTCCTTCACATATGAACTGTATTTTTAAATACCTCACCATTATTTTCTAATTGCTTATTAGAAGGTAAAAATTATGATTACTGCTTTGAATCCTTCAGTTTAACAAACCCTACCATTTCCTCAGTTGCACATATAATTAGTGTACCTTGGTTTCATCTTGTCCTACAGGAAGATCAAACAAATCACATTGGGCGACATAACTCCTCCAGAACGGTCTGTACATACCTTACTGGAAATAAAATCAATGTAGGGCTTTTGTGACTTTTGCAGTGTGTGAGAAACTTCAAATCAGTGTGGTCTGAAATATTAAATACACTATACACAGGAGACCAGACATTATGCTAACTGAACAAAGCACATTCAGTACATTACATTTCTAACAAAAACTAAGTAACAACAACTTCTAGTGTAAGAAGACCTAGGATATGAATTTCACTTCAATATATCAGGAAAGGAAAGTGACAACTGAGAGACTGCAGAAAAAGTTGATGTTTTACCTAGGCCACTTTCCAGAGTTAGTTGACCACACTGGTGAGTCACGTGCACTGCATGGTGTCTCATCTAGATGGGATTACTGTCCCCTGGAAAGAAAGACAGCTTCTGCTGTGATTCTTGTTAAGTATTCCTAAGGTCTTATTAAATATTCACATTTGAATATAATTTTGAAAACTATCCTCACCTCAGATACTTCAGTGGCCCTCATATTTAGTGGGGAGATCTGCAGGTGAAAATGAGCTGAGCTCCAACAACTAGTACAAAATTATTCTTTAAATTATTTAAACATTCTACTCAAAGTATCACGTGAGACCAGCCTTCATAAAATAACCTCCAGAAATAAGATTGTTTGCTTAATTAGGACCTACGTGGATGCTACAAACTAAAGGATGCAATTAACTTGTCTAACTTCTCTCAACCTGCATAATTTGTTTCTTTCGTATTAAAATGTCTTATGCATTCCAGCTAGTGGCAGCAAAAGTAGAATCATAAAATTGCTTAAAATGGAAAGGATCTCCAGGATTGTCAAGCAAACCTAACACTGCCAGGTCCGCTAACAATCCATGTCCCTAGGTGCCACATCTACACATCTCTGAAATACCTCCAGGGGTGGTGATTCCACTATTTCCCTGAGCAGCTTGTTCTGGTTCCTAACAACCCCTTCCATGAAGAAATTTTTCCCAACATCCAATCTAAATCTCCCCTCATGCAACTGGAGGCTATTTCCTCTTGTACTATCACTTGTTACTTGAGACAAGAGACCAACCACTACCTTGCAACAACCTCCTTCACAGCAATAAGGTTACCCTTGAGCTTCCTGTTCTCCAGACTAGTTTCTCTGGAAGAAAGCTGTGGGAGATGGTATCAAAGCTTTTACTGAAGTCCAAGTATACACATTCACAGAATTTCCTTCATCCACTAAGATGGTCACCTTGGCATAGAGGAACAGGTTGGTCAAGCAGGACCTAGCTTTCACAAACCCATGCTGGCTGGGCCTAATCTCTTAATTCTCTTCTGTACATGCCATGTGAAGGCACTCAAATGATCTGGCCCATGACCTTTCCTAGAGATGCAGTCAGGCTGAGAGGCCTGTAGTTTCCTGAATCCTCCTTCTGACCCCTCTTGTAGATGGGTGTCATGGGACATCCCCAGTTAGCCAGGATTGCTGGTAAATGATGGAAAGTGGCTCAATGAGCACTTCTGCCAGCTCCCTCAGCATCCTTGGGTGGATCCCATCTAGCTCCATAGACTTCTGTGTGTCCCTGTGTTGCAGCACGTCTCTGATCATTTCCCCTTGGATTATGGGAGCTTCATTCTTCTACCCATACCTGTCTTTCAGCTCAGGAAAAGTTCCAGCCAAAACTCTCTGTTCAGCTGGGCTTGGCTTCTTCCCTGATGACTCAGCTTTCAACACCTGGAGTCAGTCAGCTCCTGTGCTTTTTGGATTTCCTTCTTGAAGAATGTCCAACCTTCTGGGACTCTTTTGCCCCTCAGGACTCAGTCCCAAGGGACTCTGCCAATCTGTGTCCATAGCAGGCCAAGGTCTGCCAAAATCTGTTTCATTTCCCCTCTTCCAGAGGGGTAAGGGTTTGCCATTCTCATTGAAATCAAATGCTCTACACCTCACAAAATCAAGCCAGTGATATCTCTTTGTTTCTTACAGAACTTGTCTGAGATTCACGTGAGAAAGAAAAATTCTGTGGCAAGAGTAGAGAAAACTCTCATCAATAAAAGTGCCAATTATCCAATTAAAAATATTCATGTTGGTCATATTTATGATATAAATAATGTTAACTGGAAAAAAGGCACACAAATATTTCAAAGAGCAACTATGCATTATTAAATAGAATTAATGTGTTGGTATTGCCATCATGCAACATGAAGGATCCATTTGACTGCATGATGTCTGTCTACCGTGAAATTTCTCGGGCTATAGGTCTAAATTTTCAAGGTGGCTTGAGAAAAAGTTAACATTTTAGTTATGAATAAAATTTATTCTCTTACCTTTTACAACAAGGATACAATATAACTCATGATGGGACTTAAGAAAAGCTAGAGCAAAAGACAAAAACATCAGAAGTGTTGGAGTGCAGCAGCACAACCTAGAGTCTGATAAGCTCCTGGTGCTGTTGCATTGAGAAGGCTGAAAAAATCAGCAAAATAGTTTAAAAATTCAAAAGCAAAATATAAACTTCAAAACATGCAGGTTTCTTTTTAAGATTTACTTCATAAGAAGAGATATTTTGTCATTTAATATCATATGTGGCAATTAATGATATCTCTGATTCATTTTTTTACTGATTGTTTATAGAGGTATAACATGGTAGCTAGTCTGAAGTGGATTTCCAAGTGATATATCCTAGAAATAAAAGTAAAACCCACCAGGAAAACAGAATGGAGTTTGAAATTCACCGTGGGTGTGGGATTCTGTGGTTCACTGCAAGACGTTTCAGATGGTAAAGTTTTTGTAAAGAAACAGAACACACACATGTCCATGGAGAAGACAGCTCATCACCCTGAGATACATATCACTGTCTCATGGGCAAAATGAGGAAATGGAGGACATCAAGAGGTACAATAATGTGCCATAGAATAGTTCCACTTATTCACCTCAGGATCTTCTGAGGGAAAGTGTAGCTTCTGGAAAGAAAGAACAAAAGCAAAACTTCCCTCACCCAAGAGGACCCCTTTTGAAACTAAAAATAACCCTTTTTTGGCCCATGGTTATAGAAAAATGTAGCCAGTGGTGGCAGAAAAATAATTTTTCAGACACCTATAGCTAAATTTGTGGTGTCTGTGGATTTCATTGCTTAGTACAAAACTGGTGGACTTTTTTCTTGAGATGTCTCCCAAAGCATCCCAGGCTAAAGCTGCTTTTCAGAGGACTGAACGACAAAGACAGCAGGGGAAGGGGAAGGAAGGGAAGGTTTTTGAGGCAAAATATGATCTGTTATGTAGAGAGGATCAATGCTTCCATGACAGCATCCTTAAAATGCTCCCACATCCAAGGGCAAGCTCAGACCCAGCTTCAGGATAAAGATTAAGCACAGACCAATACACAGCTGATTAAACAATCTCTGGGACAACATTAAGATCTACTAGGAAGTGGGAAAGGTTGTGAACACCTTGAGTGTATGCAGATTAAATAAATTTAATCAGTTATGAGTTACACCAGGACCAAAAGATGGCAACCTGCTGACTGGAGTACCTTGAATTCTTCTTAGTGCAGTCATTTTTATCTTGTCTCACGAAGTTTAAATTACTGTCCTAATCCACTTGGCTACTTTTTGATGGAGCCAGTCTTTACTCTGAAGCATTCTGAAGTGTGGGTGACTCTACTTTTAGTTCTTCATGGTTCAAACAGAGCATATCCTGTATGGGGAAGGTAAAATTCTGATAAAAATCAATCTTCTTATCCTCAGGAAGGCAGTTAAACATAGAAATCTCATAAAACATAAATGCAGTCACTTTGGAGTTAAATTTCCTAAGTGATCCAGATTTGAGCATTGTAACAATAAGAGGAGTCTTTCTGCTGACTGCATTGTGTTCCCCAAAATCCTGAAAGATTTGCTGATACCCAAAACTATGCATTTTAACCATGTATCTTAAATACCTGAAGTGTTTTAAATATGTGTTTTGTACCTGTAAGTTAATCTAATTTAAAATTTTAAGAAATATCTATAAAAAACTTCTGAATCACTAAGACAGTGACAAAGAACAATAAATTCTGAGGAACGTTGTAGTTAGTAATTTTGAAACTGCATTGTTTCTCACAGCATTATTTTAAAATCCTAGGAAGAGTGCTGCCAGCAGAGTGTGCCATCTTTCCATTCAAGCTGTGTGAAGATGGGTCCCAACCAAAATTCCATCAGTGTATATTTGACTTCAGAAAGTAGACTGACACCGTTCAAGCAGAAATATAAGAGAAATGTTCATAAAATATGAAAGTTTAAAATGCCCTGATATTATTTTGCCACTGCTCTGTTTTATATGAGACTTTCATTTAATTCAACAATTAAAAGGTATATGAATTTATGGAAAATATACTATGCTTAATGTAGTGTGAGATACACCAGACTGCAAATTTTATAGCAGGTTAAGTCAGCTCTGAAAAGTTGTGAGATTCTATTAGCATAAACAACTGAGTATACGTAACACATTGAAAAACCAAGAGATTTAAGCTAGCTCCATTTGATTTCTGTGAGGACTGTGTTTTTTTTAAAAAAATTTATTGCTTTCATTTATATAAGAATGGAAATAGACTTTATTTTGTATGTTATACTTCTAAAAATAGAGTGCAAACAAAACATTTCCAAGCTGCATAACTGGTTTGGGGCAGGCATATCTTGATGCTCCTGCTCTCAAGATCTTCTGTTTCCATTACTAAGAACTTCAGAGTCCTTATCAAAACAAGGATCATCTCAGTCTGAAAAGGTTGCCTTGCTCTTTCTTTTCTTTTTTCTTTTCTTTTCTTTTCTTTTCTTTTCTTTTCTTTTCTTTTCTTTTCTTTTCTTTTCTTTTCTTTTCTTTTCTTTTCTTTTCTTTTCTTTTCTTTTCCTCCTTCTTTGAAGTACTTTGATTCAGGTGTCTTAGGCCACAATGCACTGATAGTTGTGTCTGGTTGATGGCTTGGTTTCATAAATTTACCCTAGCCATCTAATATTTGACAATGGCTCTGCTGCCCTACAGGATGTGTAAAGGCATAAAACAGTGCTCAATAGAGCCTTCAGTCTTCCGGTGCCTCAGTTCAGACATAAAAAACCATCTAAAAGTGGTTTCAAAGTAGTCAGAGCCCATCCATTTCATGCCATAACCATTATAGAAATGTCCTTCCTGACCCCTGCTGCTGCCAGGATCATCTATTCCCAGCAACTGCTATCTGGTGTGTTGATGGCCCACAGGTATTAGTCAAGGGCAGAGAAGTCAGATTTTTCATGTGACAGGAAGAAGACGGGCATGGCACCTCTTTGTTTCACCTTTCATTTGGTAAGGATGAGCTTACATTGGAGACATAAAGTATGATACGGGATTTGTCACTAGTGCCTATGGGTAAAGCTGCAATAAACTAATAAAGACCATGCACTTTGATCTAATAAAAAACTATGGGATATGCAAACACCCTCCAATCCACCCTCCTCTAGGTGACTTCAGTGCTTCTTCAGAAACCCCAGAACTTGAAAGTCATTACTACACCCGACTCACGTCCCCTCCAAACACCCTAGTCAGCCAATGGCCTGGTTCGTGCTGTGTCTGTCATTGCAAAGGACACTGGCCTACTCTTTCATTTCAACTCTTGAAAATACTTTCAAGACTAAAAGTCTCCCTAGAAAGGCAGCGGAGTGTGACAGAAAGAACTTACTAGCTTTACTTGTGTGGAATTTTTTAGTAGAGATTTATTGTCAGTGATTTCTTTTCTTATTATAATTTTCCTCATTACTATTTTCACACCACTCCAAAATCAAGCTTTCAGCTGTGAATGTGTTGTGGGTGGCTGATTAAATAATCTATTTTTACAAAAATTTTGATAATAAATCTTGAACCTTTATCTTCCAGGTACCAGAGAAGGACCCCCAAAAGACAGAAAAGCCCCAAAAGAAAATGTGTATCTTAAAAGGATCAGAAAGAAAATCATTCAACCACCAACTCACTAATAAAACAAATGCCTTTATTATTATTCATGAAGGAGCAAAAATCCTGCTGTAAATCTGCATGCCTTAGCATGGATCTTGCTCTGCATCTCTTAACATGGATAGAGAGGATATACATGCTATTTACAGGAATTAGGAGTGGAAGGATCAAGTTTTACTTCATTTTTATCCCTTACTTATAATTTAAATGATTGCACATCTCAAATAGACTTGCATAGGCCTTAAATAATGTGGGAGCTATTCAGGCAAATAATTTGTCCATTAAGTGCAAGTGTATTTCCAAATGAGGGATAAATTTCTTTCTGAATAGCAGTTACACTGAAAGTCTTGTTAAATAAGGGGAAGTGTGTAAACATGGTTAAAGTGCCAACACAAATCAGAAATGTAGAGGAGAATTAGGATACCAAACTATGTCTTGGAACAGAGACTGAGTCAAAATCTAACCTGGGATTAAGATACATATTTTGTAACAGGTCTTCAGCCTGTGTCAGCTATTCCTGCTTTCCTGCAGGTTTAGCCATTTGTGCTTGAATATGGCCATGGCTTGGCAAAGAATTGGTGAGATGATCTATGTGAACAGATATTATTTCACATAGGAATAACTTGTTCAGAAATTAGACACAAGACAAAAAAGAAGCAAACTTTGCTCTTTAAGGCAACAGTAGATACAAATGCTTTGATTTAGTTGTCGGTGGGTTCTGCTGGAAATTTTTCAGTGATGATTAATAAAGAGAAAAATAGACTTCATGATGCTGAGGAACGTATAAAGAAGATACTATGCAAGGAGGTGTTTTCTGTAAGCTCTTAGAGAAACATTCCCCATGTTACATGTTGATGTTAGTGGGTATCACTCAGATACAAACTAGACATGCAGTACAGACTTTCCATCCAGCTCCTGAAGGGTAGCTCATGATCAACAGGTGGAGAGAGCAACTAGAAGGGATGATTTGTCAGGTACAATTCTGATAAAGAGCAGAAAACGCCTCTCTCCAAGTAGAAGGTAACTGAGGTGAGAATCGCCATTAAATGGCAAAGTTCATTACATGAAGGTAGAAGAAATGAAAGAAAAGCCCAAGTTACAAATTTCAGAAAGGCAAACACCATTAGACTCCAAGGATTTCTTTATAATGTCTTCTCTCAGTGCAAAATGAAAAAGTTAGAAGGGAAGGAGAATAATAAGTAATTATTACTAAGGGCAGGTGTTAATTATCCAGTTGTGGAGGAGCATAGGGAGTATAAGATCATTTTGACAAAAAAATTAACAATCATGGAGTTCAATTATAAGGAAAAAACAAAAGAGAAAGGGTGAGCTACCAGGCATTAATACAGACATAGCTCAACTGCTTGGAAAGACAAGGAATAGAATGAGCTGCAATTGACACAAAGCACACCAGAAGAAAAAAAAAAAAAAGTTAAAAGGAAGAATAAGATAATGATTTTCACTAAGATATCCTTCATTAAAAAGAGCACTATCAAGTGAGGTAGCATAATTTATATGTGGCAGGAAATAAAGACTTCATCTTCGAGTATTTAATATACTTTATTTATCTAGTTCTGATGACTTCATACCCCAATACCTAAAAATGATTGGATAATTCTCTGCACTGTTAACAATTGTTTTTAGTTATTTAAGGAGAAATGTGGTATTCATTAGCATAAAACCTGCTTATCTTAAAAAAATTAAAAAAGGAGAGCCAGAGAATCAAAACCCCCAGTATCAAAACTTTAGTTAACCTGAAAATAATGCCAGTCATGATCCAACAAACTGTTTGTAAATCTCTGGGGGAAAAAAAAGAAAACAAACAAAAACCACAAACAACCAAAACCCAAACAAACAAGCAAACCAGGAAACAAATTGCAATCAGCTTTAATTAATCCACCATCAGACTAGATAAGAATAGCCTAGATTAAACTATTGGAGAGTGAGTGGAAAGTCATCCCTTGTGAGCAACTGTGAGTGACTAATTGGAAGAAGGGAAGACTGCATTGAGTGAAGTCCTGCAGAGATCTCAGCTGCATTCAGATATCTTTAATATCATGACTAGTGCTCAGGATCTGAAGACATGAGTGCTTTGAGAATAGCACCAGTCACTGCGAAGATTAGAGTCAATCATATCCTTGAAATTTGGAGATAAATCTCTAGCAAGTGAAGGTGCAGGGACGATGAGGTACTTCTTTTGATCCAGAAAAATTAATTGGACAAGAAACTAATTTTTGTCTGTTACACAGAAAAGGAGAAGAGAGATTTTTTTTTTTAGAAGTGGAAAGCTGAATAAAAATTAAAAATATTATGGAAATACAAACACAACCCCAAGATGAAACATATAATTTGAGCCAGCAAAGAACAAAAGTCATCACCTCCACTCTAGTCAGAGCTGGTAAGGTCTCCTTTGAAGATTTGAGTTCAGTCTGAGGCACTGCATTTCAAGAAAGATGTGGACCAACTGGACAAAATTCACAGAATCATAGTGAAAGAGTAAAGGAAAGATTTGTTCTCAAAGTCCATAGTGATGGGACATGGAGCGAGAAAGACTGAGTTTAAAAAAATAAATAAATCCAGTTTTCATTCTAGTGAAACCCTGGAAGAAATTCTTTGAAGAGGCTGGGAAATCTCACTTTATGTCTTCTTCTTTCATCATTCATGTGTTTTCTCAAATAGTTGCCAAGAGTGACATAGATACAACTGCAGTTCCAGACGACCCTTTGAGATCCCTCCAAGCCCTATCTTTCCATGTTTCTGGGTTCTCATCCCTGGACACTTCCTATAATGCACTTGTTAGAAAGCAGCAAATATTGTATAAAAAGAACTACTTTCTCCCTCTTTCTTACTGTGTGAGTGCGGTCAGTTTCCAAAAATAAATAAATAAATAAAATCCACTGCTAAAATATTTCAAGCTGTATTTCATATGAATTCTTTTCTTTAGCGCTACAGACACCATGTGGTGCTGCTGATAACTACACAAACTCTCGTAGCACTTTGCTGTTAGGAATTCACTATTGCAAGATTGAAAATGGTGAATCTGTGTGGGTATATTTTATGTACATCTCTGCATATCAGGAAGGAGAATTCTTCCAGCAACCATGTAAGACTGGAAAGAGACTCAAAGATAGGAATCATCGTGTTTGCCAGGAGAGTTAAGTAAGTACTGTTTGGGGTTACTCTGAGTTTCATTAACTGAGCCAGAGGCTCAGTTAGTCCTTTCTTTTACAAAATGCATTTTTCTCAGAAATTTAAGCTTTAAAACCAGCAGAGTTTCATATACATCATTTCCTTAAATGTTTTGCAAAGAACAAAGTCACAGAGTAAATCTATGTGTTTTTACGACAAAAGAGTATTCTATAATTTTCATTACTTCAAGTGCTTATAACCCTATCATTATAACTTAATGCTGGATAACATCTAGATCTTCATAATATGATTTAAAATCTGGAATAACTCCCTTGATTTGTGTTAAATAATTCATATGTGAGGATAAACAGAAAAATATTCCAGTCTGTGATATCTGCTGTAACTAGTCACTTACCTGAATCCCTGTGATTTTCACTAGTCCATTACCTGTGAGATCGATGCTTTGTACTTTGCTTTGCTAATATTCATCATATACAGAGGAAAAACATATGCTTCACACTCATTTATCACAATTTTATATGATGAAAAGGAAAAAAAATACAAAATTTATAAGAAAAACAGAAAAACAAACATTAATAGAGACCTTTATGTGTGTGATAGTTTTTTCTTCTTGAAGATAGAAAAATTGGTTGCCTTTGAAGGTACATTAAGGTAACAGCAGTCACAGCTACAAAACATTGTGTTTGTTTTTAAAAAACAGTCTGAGAATGCATACATCCCAACAGCAGCTGTGCTAATAGGACAGTTGTGCATTTTAAAGCACAGCAGTTTGGACTTCAGTTCCACTGAAGTCTGAAGACAGAGAAAAACATCTCTGCTAGGAAATACTAGTCCAGTTGCTTCACATCTGGCCTTTGGAAGTCTGCTGTTTTGGGAAGTTGAGGAACAGCAGTTTTGAAGGACAAATTTCTTTGTATTTATTATCTAGTTAATCAGAGAGCCTCATCTCATCCATGGTTACAATCATTACAGGCTGAAGAGGGCTGCTGCCATGGCCTTCAGGGGCACAGCACAAGCACGCCTTCATAGCTCAAAAGGCAAGATTGCAGCAAAACTGCACACAGGCAGCAGGAGCTGTATCCAACCTCCTTTTGGCAGAACTTCCCTCCTCAAGATGAATCCCCACTCCTTTCTTCCTCCTTCAACACCAGCTGCAGAGATTTTCCTAAACTGTCATAGACGTCTGACATGAACAGAGGTGTCAGAACTTCATAGTCCAGAAATGCCCCTTGTGCCACATTACTAAATAATTCAAATTATTTGGTCTGGCAGAACATGGCCACTAAAGGGTAAATGGCTCTTTTGAAATAAATTCAGGCTAAAGAGTCCTGGGCATCTAACCCTGCACACCACAAGCTTGTTTTCAACTTTCACACCTCTGTACCTTGTTCACATGAGACACATGAGTGCTGGTGCCAGCAGACAAAAGGAGGAGGAGGTGGTGAGAAATCACAGAACTGTTTAGGTTGAAAAAGACCTCTGAGATCATTGAGTGCAACAGTTTAACCCAGAACTGCCAAGTGCACAATTAGTCCTTGTCCCCAGGTGCCACGTACACGTCCTTCAAACACCTCCAGCAGTGGTGACCCAGCCACCTCCTTAGGTGGCCTGTTCCAGAGCTTGACAACCCTTTTTGAAGAAATATTTCCTAAGATCCAATCTAAAACTCTCCTGGTGCAACCTGAGGCCATTTCCTCTTGTCCTATCATTTGTTACTTGAGAGAAGAGACAGGTTCCCACCTAACACAAGCCACTTTTGGGTAATTGTAGAGAGCTCTGGGCAAAGAGCAGGTTTACAGTGAACAAAAGGGACTGTGGGATCTAGACACTGACACAGTGTGCCAGAGCACTTGAACATCTGCAGTGGGCTTAGCCTCACAGCCATCATAGACCTATTTTCCTTAAACTATGACTTCATGCAACAGCTTTTTCCATGTGACTGAGGCTACTCCCAATAACTTCTGAACTGGTAACTAACCTCTGCAAAATCTGAAGGAGTAGTAGCTGTGTCAGAGAGACAGTTCCTGAAAACACTAGATAAAGCACCTGGATGAAGAACACTTATATTAGGGCCTTCATGGAGGTATTTACCCCAGGAGAGCAAATCAACACAGGCTACCATGTATGCTTTGAAGACTTCTTTGCTTCTTGCCTGATAAAGGATGTGGAGGCAGTGTTGTTGTGGTGTTGGAAGAGGGAGGGTGTGGACATAGATCAAGTGAACACAACACAGTCACAGCTATTCATTTTAATGTGATGGATGCACACCAGCTCAAAACTGACAGTAGATGGCCTACCAGTGTGCTAAGTACAGCAAAACCTGTACTAAGGTACATAAGGTTTGGCTAAATCAAAGTTCATAATTTAAGAAATAAAGTAACTTTAAGAAGAAAGTTAACTTGAATCAAAATAGTTCACCAGAGAAATAATTTTTAACTATTAAATATTACTCTCCAAATAAGTTTGTTGTTCATTTTAAAGAAAAGTAATTTAGAATGGTTTTGGATGGAAGAGACCTTAAAGATCCTTTAGTTTCAATCCCTGTGACATGGGCAGGGACACCTTTCACTAGACAGGGTTACTCAGAGCCCCATCCAATCTGGCCTTGAACACTTCCAGAGCTGAAGCATCCACTTCTCTGGGCTGACAGTTCCAGTGCCTTACCACCCTCACAGTAGAGAATATTTTCTATAATCTAAACCTACTCTCCTTCAGCCTAATGCCATTTCCCCTTGTCCTGTGACTAATGTGCCTTTCTGAAAAGTCCCTCCTCTGCTCTCTTATGGGGCCTTTTAGGTACTGGAAGTCTGCTTGTAGAGTGTCCCCAGAACTTTCTCCTCTCCAGGGAGAAAAGCTCCAACTCTCTCAGCCTATCTGACAGGCCTCTCCAGCCCTTCTCTGGACTCCCTTGAACAGGTCTGTGCTTTTCTTGTATTGAGGGCCCAGAGCTGGATACAGCTCTGCAGGTGGGGTCTCATAAGAGCAGAGCGGCAGAATCCCTTCCCTTGACCTGCTGGCCATTCTTCTCTTGATGCACCTCAGGATGCAGTTGGCCTTCTGGTTGCAAGTGCACAATGACAAGTCATAATTGAGTTTTTTGTCCACAGACATCCCCAGGTCTTTCTCCTCAAGGATCCAGCCTCAATCCAATCTCCTCCCAGCCTGTATTTGTCCTTGGCATTGCCTCTCCCCAGGTGCAGGACCTTGCACTTGGCCTTGTTGAACGTGATGAGACTCACGTGACCCACCTCTCAAGCCCATGGAGGTCCCTCTGGATGGCCTCCCTTCCCTCCAGTGAGTCAGCCAAACCACACAGCTGAGTGTGCTCAGTGAACACGCTGAGGGTGCTCTCAACCCAATATCTGTGTCCATGCTGTCAACAAAGATGTTAAACAGTGCCAGTCACAACAGCAGGGTTGTTGTTGTTGTTGTGCCAGTCCCAACATGAGGTTGTTGTTTTTTTAACTTTTTTACTTTACATTTTACTGAAGTTCCTTTAATTTTCTTCCCTTTTTTCCTATGTCTTGGGAAAAAAAGAAAAAAAAGCTCTCACAAGTTTTTCTGTTACCCACATATCTATAAGGGGGTTTAAGTCTTTTTTTTACTATAATTAAAGATGATTTGTGGCTTGCTAAATGCATATAGTGGAGACACTGACAATATCTACAGTAAGAATATATCACACCTTAACGTGTTTACTGTTGACTTTAATACAATATATTTCCTGCCCTGCTCATGATTATGGAACACAAACTTTTGGACTAGAAATGAAAACTGTGTCTCAGTCTCAATTAATTAGAGTAAGTTTCCCAGTTTGGGAGCATGTGCTGGCATGGTGAAGGTTCAGGAAAGTTCAATTTCACAAAGCTAAAGTAAAAGAAAAGATTTTGAATACTCTGGCAAGATTTTAACCCTTTAGAAAAATGTTAAACTGTTACTTATAAAGTTCCATATCACACAGGATAAATATCATGCCTTGCTGTTCTATTCCATGGAGACTCTTTTATAGCAATTCACAGATTCCTTCCCAATTTAGTCTCTCCTGTTACCTGTGGGTTTTTAGGACATATACAGGCTTTCATTCTGTCAGAGAATCAACACATTAACAGGGTTTACATCAAGTCCACGAAGATGAGGTGCAAGTATAGGTATATAAGATGAAAAATACTGTATAAAATTCCTCTTAATTTTGAACAAATGTTTGGATTGATACAAAATAAAATATTTATTTATGTTTTGGACATTTTTTAAGTCCTTTATAATGAATAATGTTGATGTACAGGTGGAAATACATTTTGTTTTGAATTACTGGCTTTTTTTTTTCTATTTCCTCAGATATTCTGACAGTCCTTTCTTCCTTTTTTTGGTAGGCTGAACCTTTTTGAGAAAAAAAGAATGTGTTCCCAAACTTTTTTAATTGTGCTAAGTCTTCTTGTTTCAGTGAAAAAAAATCATCCAAATTAATTCTGCGCAGCAAAATCCCCATTAATCAGAGTTGTGGGGAGTGTGTTCCTTCTTTCCTCTCCCCCTCTCCCTCCCTCCATTGCCTCTAGATGTTCTTTGGAGGAATTTCCTATCTGCAAACTAAAATAGAGTGAACACCTCTATTTCCTTAAGACCCTGTGCCTCTTATTTTTCTTTTCAAGTGGGATGAAGTAGTTCTAGGATTCTGGCAAGACAAGTCACTATAGCCTTCTGTCCCATATACCTTTTAAATTCTGGAAATAATCAAGTGTCCAAACATGGAAAGCAACACTTCCACACTTCTGCTTGGAATCAAGACATAGATGATAATTATATTCTTAGAACAGGTATTATTCCCGAACTTGTTGTCCTCTGCAAAAGCCTGACACTCTGAGGGGCCAAATTTCTGTCTGCAAAATAAGAGTGGGACAGGAAAGGCAGTACCTTGTGGTGGAGGGGAAGGATAGCAGGATATGCTTAACCCTGGCTGGTGTGGGTGGGAATGAGGATTGTAGCAAGCACAGCCTTGACACTCTAAGCCCTGATTCACAGCTTCAATCCCACCCTCATTTTCCCTTTCAGGAGCCCAGCTTGAGCCCAGCCTGGAGTCATGATATGCTCCCCCTCATCTCTACTCCAGCATATTGGAAATCCTCTCTCTCTTCCATCCCTCAGCTGACCCAGGAGCATCCTAATTCTCTACTTTGACACTCCTAAATCTCATGGCAAGCCCATGTCTCTCCCACTGATGTCCAGCTCAGCTTTCTGTCACTGCATGTCCTGACCCTCACACCCAGGCATCTCAGCTGCTGCTCTCCGAGCACCTCATGCAGACTGGAGCCTGGGCTGTGGTGCTTTAGGGTGATTGTATCAAAGATGAAAACTTTGGACTTTCTAAAGCCAGGATTCTTTTTGTCCTTTCCACCCTCAACATGTTTTCTGCTTTGCTTTAAAAAAGTATTAGCTGAAAAATAGGGATAAGTTCTCTGTGAATATATTGAAAAATACAGTTCTCATTTTCTTAAGAGCAGAACACCTAAAAAGACCATTCAAAAGTACTTTTCTCATTTTCTCAAATAGAACAGCTGAAAACTAGTTGTGCTGACCTATAGTATTCAAGTGGTATTTGATTTCTTTCTCTGAAATATTAGATACTTAATCCAGCAGACTGCAGAACCTTAACAGCTGTGTTAATCAGATACAAGGCATTGCTACTGTGGTGGTGCAGGCTGAGAACACTAGATGGTCCCTGTGATCCAGTTTTACATTTCAGAGCCTCTATAGTTTTCTCAGCAAGTACAATCATGCCATATCCTTGCAGCCAAGGGGAAAAAAAAACGTCGGCCATCGGACGTTACCACCCAGAACCACATCAAGAGCTGCAAAAGTAACCATGATGGTTTGCTCAGCCTTTATAACTAGGGAGCAACGTGGCACTCTCAGTCTCCCAACACAGAGCAGCGCAGTCCTTCGGAAAGTTCCTCAAAAACAATTGGCCAGAGGTTTTCCCTGAATTTGGATACACCCTATAATAGAGAGAGGCAGTTAGACTGAAAAAGACAAGATGAAAAAAGAGAGTATGAAAATATGATAGAGAAGTTTTGAAAGTAATGGTATGTGGGGTTTTTTCCCACTCTCATTTGACTAAGTTTGAGGCTGTGCAGCACAAAGTAAGGATTTAATTAAAAATACAGCAGTTTCCCATCTTGTTTTCAGAATTAAAGCCATGTAATGGATAAAAAAATCAGTTGAACCTAATTTATTGTACAAATGGTCTTTCAGCCATGTTTTCAAGTCAGAATTATTTGCAGAGATCTGACTCAAGGTTTAAAACACTTTTTTTCTGATATCACCTGGTTTTTGCCATGTGAGAAGTCCTAAAAGATTATTACTTTTCAAAGCTATAGTGCTTGTAATAATGAGATACAATTTCCATTCAAAGTCATTCTTGATCTCAATTGCACTATGTGTTCAGACACTTTAAGTGTATTTCAAGGGTTAATGAGGAATAGGTATCCTAAGTCAACCCTTACTGAAATTTTCCAGGTATACCAAAGAGAGTTCTGTTAAATTGGGTCACCACTGAGTTTAACAGAACAAAGCAGGCAGGAGGAGCCTGGGAAGAGGCGAAAAAGCCTGCTGCCTTGCTACTGTGACAGCAAAGGAGCCAGACTGATGTTATTTATGAAAAAAGAGATTGGCTATGAAAGCAAGTGACCCCCCTCTTAGTTTCCTGGGGAGTGAGGGGAATCAGAAAATGTAAAGAATTACTTCTATTTCCATGTGGTTTGAGTATCAAAACTTAGGGAAGATGGTGAACACTGTTGTCAGTTCCTGCAGCCTGTCCCTCTCCCGTTTCCTACCTCCCTGTCAGCCACATTCCTCCTGCTCAGAACCAGCCCCACACACCATAGACACGCTGCTGCTCCCCTGCCTGAAGGGAGGAGGGAGGAGGGCTGGGCACCGGCTCCAAGAGCCGTCTCCAAAATTTTGGATTTCCTCTGGCACAGGCTGCGGCCAGCGTGGATGAATTTGACGTGAGCACTGCAGACAGGGAAAAAAAATCTTGCCTGGAAAGAGCTGCACCCTTTTGCCACAACATCCATAAGCTCACTGACAGTCACCACAGTGATCCCACGTGGAGCACCCCCACCCTACCCAAAGGTGATGGGTACCTTAAACTGTATTAGAACCAGGAATGACTGAGATTTCCTCACAAACAACAGGAACATCCCTTTGAACTCAGAAGAGGAGAAATTGCCTTGGTCAGCATTATGTCTCTGAGTCTGGAGAACTGGAAAATATAAGCTATATCCTGCCACCCCTTCCATCTTCACAAGTAGCTCAGTCAGAAAGTATAACCTACATTGGGAGATCCTCTCCAGTTAACAATTTTGGTCTTATTATGTGCAGCATTTTTTATGTTACAACCCTAAAATTGTGACCTGTTTCTTCCTTGGCCCATGTCACTATTCCTCTGGTTATTTCCTCTCACACTACCTGAAAGCCTTTTCAGCACAAGACCTCTCTCTACACCCTGCTCATGCCTCCTGCCAGCTCACTGTTCTTTGCTAATGAGTTGTCTGTGAAACATTCCTTCCCTGAATCACACCTCCATCATCTTACCCTGCTAAGGGTAATTCTTGACCCTCCAGGTGTGTTGATTTTTGTTGGCTTCTCCCTCCTGCCTTGCCCATGTCCTGATTGCCCTGGCATTGAACATCTCTGGTTTCTCATCACCATCCAGCGAGCACACCCAGCGTGGAGGCACAGCAGTCTGCATACACTGCTTGAGGATGCTTTGGTTGGTCTGTAGGTTGTCTGCTTTGTTTATTGGGTAGGAGCTTGGGAAGGCCAGGGAGAAGACAAGTAAGCTGTATATCTCAGGTCCAGTACAAGAATTTCAGGTGGGGCATAGGATAATGAACCATAGTGGAAGCTCAGGTGATACATGGCATTTCAGAAAGAACACAAGATCTGAACCACCATCAATATTTATAATAGTTGCCAGGTGTTCACACATTCACATCAAGTCTTAGTCCTCTAAATTTACATTTGGTTCATAACTGCATCATCACTTGTATCTTTTTAGGACACAAACACTACCATGTAAATGCACTTTCCCATACATGGTGCCTAAGAAAACATGGATGCTTTTAAGTGTATCCATAGATACTTTTTCAAGGCTATATTTTAGGCATTTTTTTTCACACACGAGAGTATGTGTAGTCTAAAATATCTATCCAGGGATGTTCAGATCCTTGTCTCTCATGTACATACAAGCATACACCATACGCTCATAGGCACACACATATGCAGACATATGCCAACACACTTTATACAAAAATTAGACAGCCACATTTTGGGGGTAAAATCTTCCCATTCAGTCAGACATGACCTCAAGTCTGTCTGTGTGTAGCTATTTAGTTCTGACATTGTTGTTGCAATTCAGGTGACTGCTGGACCCTCATCCGGGATCTATGAGATGGAAGGAGCAGAAAAGACTGGCTCAGTCATCCAAGGAGATGCTTGGGCATCACAGGGCTTGCACAGACCACAACCTGAGCTTAGATGTTGCCCACAGCTGTGCACTCCCTCAGCACATTGCAGCTACTAGTCCCAGAAGACAAAAACCTGCACCTCTGTATTGCAATGCCCTGGTTTTAAAGGCATGTTCCTTTTGCCAGCTCTCTTTATTTTATATGGAAAGGAATGTGCGGATGTTCAACAGGAACCTGTTGAATGCTGAAAGGCCTCATGGTTGTAATACTGTAACACTTGCAGAATGTTATCCAGAGGACCTAGAGAGGATCCAGTGCAGTAAACCATTCTGTTGCTCCTACCAGATGATCTGCCTCAAGATTACAAAGTATTAAAACAAGTGTGTGTATTGAGAAATAATTTTAAAAGCTAGTCTAAGAATCAGCTGATGGGTCTATGCTGAAAAAGAGAAAAAATTTCAAGATACTTAAAAGTAAATACAAATAAAATACAGCTGTCTGATTTGTGGAGAAGACTCAACTCAAAACTTATTTAAATAATAATAAGTTTCTATTTTTCAGCAGTATGCTAGAAATTTCAAAATGCTTTAAGAATGTGTCCCTGGATTTATAGATTTAAAAAATTTAGGCACAGAGAATGTTGGTGTCCTTTTCTTGAATCTAGATGACATCCTGTTTTTCCATTCTGATTTGCCCAAAGGCTCAAAGAAATAAAAAGGGTCTTCAGACAACCAAGCTGTATTTGTAGAGTATAACTCGGACATCTGCAGACTCTGGATCATTTCACCACTGTTACCCCTCTGTGGGCCAATTTTCTCATTCACGTTCTTCAACCCTTGCAGGTAAAACTCAAATGGAAGCAAGCAGGATCTTCTTCTAAGGAAGAAGAGCTGTGACCCTGAAAAATAAATAAATTTACATGATTCCTAAAGTTCAGAAAAATTGTTATAAAAATAAATGTAATAATTTGAAGCAGGGCTATTACTAGAAAAGCAATAACAAGAATTTGGTGATGTAGGTGCACTCTCAGAGTGCTATTGAATCACAAAGAAAAGTAAAAAATACTAGGGATAATTTGGGGTTAATGAAAGCCATCAGGCTTTACAGGAAAGGAGATGGGAATGTCTGAATCTCTAACCAGTATCTTCCATTCTGGCACAGTTAGAGGAGCTGATTTGCTGGTATCCAATCATATCTGAATTGATGCTCCCCTAACCCCTGGTTAAGCTCATTAAATGGATGCTGTGTGAGCCTTAGCACTGTTTTACAGTCAGAGAGAAAGATGAAAACTCCTACAGAGATACTCTGGCTGACTTCCCAGGAGCAGCTCTGTAATGTAACTGGTCTTCCCCTATACTGGCCTCTGCATTTTTCCAGCATTCTCTCTGCTCTCTTCTCTTCCCTTCCACCACCTACTCTTCTCAGTTTGAGTTCTGTTATCTCCATTATGTGCTCTCTCACTCTCTTGCTTTCCTCAAGCATTTATTTAATCATAGCCTTTATTTATCAGCTGCCCAGGGAACTTCATCCAGTCCTCCCTCCCCTCTCCTCATAGGAAATTAAGGTGGGTAGGAACTTTGCACGGGCTGGATCCATTTGGTGTGAGTGTCCCACTTCCTCAGTGGAAAAGGCATCAGTTGTTTTGAAGAGGAATGCTCCCTGAGATACCTTACCCCTGCTGCAAAGAGAAGTGACCTGGGATAAGGATGGAGGAACAGCTGCAGGAGGAATGTGGAGCAAGAAGTTGACATAATTCCACCAACAATATTGGTTAGAAATATTTTAAGAAAATTAGATGGCCCTAAATCGCAAGGTACGTCCAGTTTGAGGAACAAATACGAATTATGTTAGAACAAAATTGGTCCCTGATGAAGATACCTTGTTGGTTTTACTTTCCCATAAAAAACAAAGCAGCCATAGTGACAGGGCTGAGTGCTTCTTACTTTCATTGCTGCAGGGAAATCCAACAGAGACAGAGAATTCAATGTTTTAAAGCATCGTTCTTTCCCTCTACCTGTTTTTTACCTTTTCTCAGAATTTCTGAGAAACTTCTGCTGTTATTTGGTAATCACCTGTTCACAGATTCTGCGATATTCACAGAGTTGTGCTGAAAGGCCTCTGTATCTGATAGCATATTATCAATTCTCTCTGTGTTACTTGCCAAACTATTATATTGTTCTTCCTTCTCGGCATCTTCTTAAATATTTCACCAAATATCCTGAAGACAATGACCCCCGTTGTGACAAATCAAGCTGGAGGGCTCTGTTGTTCTTCCACACCACCCCATCACAGATTCATGTCCCAGTGCCCCACAGTCATCCACAATCCATTCCCACTCCCACTCTGCTTTTCCAAGCACAATCCCCCTAAGACTCCTATGCACATTACATGCATTTCTTACCTCAGCATGCAGCACATATATTTTTTTGGTGATGAGACTAAGACAAAAGAACAGACAGCAACAATTAAAAGTGCTCTTAGTGCAGCATGACACCTACGTAAAAACTTCTACAGTGATTTGTGTGTGTGTTTATAATCAAGGCCAGGTTGATTCCCAAGGCTGATTCCCAATCTCTCACCTTGGGTATGTTTATCAAATAAGCAGCAGGGTTTTTCAGCGCTGGGATGTGATCTGAGTTTTCCAAATATATTGTCTAAGAGATTAGGGGCTAAAGGAAAAAACATGAAAAATGGTGCTAAGAAAACGTTCCTGCCATACAGTCCAACTGGAATTAACTGAGGCTGAAGATGTGGGTAATCACTGGAGCTTCAGTGTGATTTGCATTAATTTGAATCTTTATTCCTTAATTTCTCTCTCATCTGGTAAATGCAGAGCTGCAAGAAGAATTGCTGGAGCTGAGATAGCTTTTTGAAAAGGGAGAAGAGCTCTGACAGAAGATGTGCCTTTCCGTGTCCCTTGCTCTGGCTCTGCTCCACAGTGTCCACGTAGTCAGAAGGCTGCACACCAAAAAAAAGAAGGGAAGGGGGGGAGAAAGAAGGATGGACTGAGGGAGGAGCCCAACTAGGCAGTTACTTAGATGCATAATTTTTCTTCACCTCATTCTAAGGACAGGAAAAACAATTCAGAAAAAGCTGCATGAAGCAGGACTAATCCCTCTCAGTCATCCTCACTTCTCTTCAGTCACGGTTCTAGCAGGGGGCCAGACACCAGCACCACACCAGTACCAGCGTGGCCACAGGCTCTGCTGAGAAATCCCAGCCCCTAGGAGCAAGACAGCCTGGAAGCAGGGGAGGAAGAGGGGTATGGACAGCTGGGAAAACAGTTCTAAATTCTGTTTCCAGAGCTCTGGCTTTATATATTTTTTTTTTCCTTTGTGCCTTGGAGGAATGGTGCTGGCCATACAGCTCCTGCTTCTGGATTAGCTTCTCATTTTCATTGTCTGGGATGATGACTGACTCCAAAGAGCCTCATGATTTTTATTTTAGTAAAAAAGAATGACTGCATGTTGCTGTTGTGACAAACTACTTCCACAGACACACAGCAAGATCTCTCCTGCTGCATGAAACAAAACTGTTTGAAGAAAGGGAGCACACACAGTTGTAGTTAAAGGAAAAGCTGCAAAAGGAAAAATCTGGAGGAATTCCTTTCTCCCCCTGCTTCCTCAGCCATGTACTCACTCGCAAGTGACTACAGGCTTGCAGCAGAGAGGTGTTTTCATTGGGAAAGGTCCCAGCAGACTGATTGGGTGGGCCATTGCCCTTTGAATCAATGCCAAATCCAGCAGTCTAGGAAGAAGGAAACTTTTTAAAAAAAATTTCTGCATCAAGCCTAAATCAACAAAAACTGGAATAGACATCCTGGAGGTAGAATTGTCGGGGTTCAGGCAGGAAAGCAGGTGTAACCACGATTTCTCTTCACTCCCCTACTCATCTGAAAGCTCTTCTTTCCCATTAAAGTCAATACTGTTTTGCAGAGGTCTGTTTCTTTTGCATTCAGCAACATTTTTTTCCCAGTAGAACCTGTACAACGCAGAGTTTTCCAGGGCTTGGCAGCAGTGCATGTGGCACCAGCTTCCTCTGCAGCCCTCCTGCCTCTGTACCTCACCTCAAAGCAGCCCTCAGACCTCTCTGCTCTGTGCCTCTTGGTAGGGAATGTGAAAAGAATATTTGCGTGGATAAGTAAGCAGCAGCTGGGGAGCCTTGGAAGGAAAACACTAACCACATATTCAAAATGTGGTAAATTGAAACAATTGGCAGCAAAATTATCTGTAACTTAATGATCTAGTTTGATTCTAGGTAGTCTCATAGCACAGGAAATGTTCTGGACATTGAATAGACTTCTTTCTGGTGCAGCTATTATTTCAACCTGGAATAGTTTATTTAGGCTTCATGGCCTTCCTGCTTCTTGCCTTGTCAATTGATTTTGGATGGACAGGAAACCAGTTCATGATTCTTCAAGGTTCAATTGTTTGCTATCAAGGATGTAGTTCTTTTTCTAATGTCTTTAAGTACAGTCACCTATGGAAAAGAGGCAGTTCTATAGTCATAACCAGTAGGGACTGGCACCCACATAATTATAGGTAGAAACATACATTTATTTACAGGATCATGCAAATACCTAGGATGTGCTCTAATAAAAATTGTGTTTCTCAGCTGTTTGTTCCTAGCACTTTAGACAAAGGTCATTCTAACTGACAGAACAAAGTTGTTGGAATATGGGCCAAAATCACAGAAATAGCTGTCATAAAAATCTGCAAATTCAAGGATGGCATGTAAGCCATATATCCTTATGACCAGGATCAAAAGACTCAATGCTTGGTCCTTCCTTGAGTTGGAGGAGAAATCTGTTCTTATCCCAGCTTTGTGGCACTGGACTAAGAAGTAGTCACTTCTTAGAAGGCGGCAGACAGAGTAGCAGGAAGAAGAGCTATCATTGTCTTCTACGCTTTTCCAGATTCCCACTAATTTTAGTTTCCTTCTACTAAAGAAGCTGGAGGAGAATACACTGCTCTTAAAGTCTGTTTCAATTAGATCCAACTGCTTTATTTCCATTTCTTTTGCTTTCCATCTATCTTTATTGTTCATACAAATCCTCACATAAAGCTCACATAAAACCTTCAACCTTCAAATTATATTTAAACTATTTGAACGCATATTCTCCACATGGAGAAAGAGAAAATTGAAAGAATGATGTACTGAACTTCTTTTAAAAATGCTGATAAAATGAGCAAAACTACCCTCATTATTAGTACTATTATTATTATTATTGTTGTTGTTGTTGTTGTTGTTGTTATTATTATTATTATTATTATTATTATTATTATTATTATTATTATTATTATTATTATTATTATTATTATTATTATTATTATTATTATTATTATTATTAGTGATTAATCACCTGGCTTTTTAATCATGAAAGGAAACTGATCTTACTGCAGGAGTTGTGCAGCAGAGGGTTTGGTATAAATCCTTGGTGTGGACTCAATGGGTTCATGTGAGGCCCATACCATATTGGCTGCTGAGGAATTAAAAAGCAGCACTCCTTAGGGCTTCTGGTAAACCAGCTAGAAGAGACTGTTATGATTCAGTGGGGCTGCATAAAAATCAATAGTCCCACCTTGCAGCATGAGTGAAGCAGTGGGTGTAGGAAGGTGGGCCGAGTGAATGAAACACGCCCCTCACCCACAGACGGACAAAGGAAGGTTTGGGCAACAGAGACCTCCCCACTGCTGCCATTCCTTGGTGACTGTAATTGCCATGCCTGGCACTGTGGTCCAGTGAGATCCGAGCAGACTGGCCAGAGCCTATTTGGAATTCCCACTCTATCATTTAGAAGAGCTGTATTTGGCATGCAGAGGCTGAGGCCTGAACTCCTCTGGTCGATTCTAAATAGCTGTTGCTACTGACAGCCACGTCACGTCTCCTACCTCAGCCTGCATTTTTCAGTTTCAGAAAATTCCCTGTCATCTTCATCCCACAGATCATTGCCTTGCTTCAGCAAAGCACTTAGGATATATTTTGCTTTTAGGTCAGTTGCATTAGACAGAAGTCACATCTCTTAATTGGACATTAGCTTGATTTTGCAGTTGGTTTTGCTTTAAAGGCACTGCAGTAATTTCTTTTCTAAACGGCCTATAGTCTAAACTAGGCTAGCATGGAAGGCAGACAGTTCTGGAGCTGCTTTGAGAAGAACTGATATGCCCAATGAATGTATATACAACAGGAGATTAATGATCCTCCCAGACTAAAATTAAAGTGCTTTCAAAGCTGTGAAATTTGAAGCTATTGTATAGGCTTTCAAAGCAGTCCTTTGCAAAAGGTTAAATTTTCAGTATAGCACACTCAGTTATTCTGGCAGCATTACACTTTCTATACTTCTGCCAATAGCTGAATTTAATTACTGTTGCGTTTATGGAAATACTTACCAAGCTAGAAGAGCTACACATGAATTCCATCAGTTTCATACAAAGTGAAGCAAATGCAGCGATGTTGGCCTATGGAGAGAATGTGGAGAACTTTAAAACAGAGCTTTGCATAACTGCCTCTGAGTTTCATTTCTTCCCCTCTCTGGTTCAATGAATTTTATCATGCATGAAAAAATGGGAAGAAATCAGGGAAAAGCAAAAAATTGGGGAAAATAAACTCTTCTGTCTATTGCAGTAGAATCAGCAGTCCCTCCCATGTTGTAAGAGGTGAAGTCACTCAGGGAGAAAAGGGTGCTGAGGTTTTCAAAAACAACAAGGGTGAACTGTACCCCCCTCTTACAGTGCCTCTGGCAGTAGTTTTGTGCAAAAAGTACTTAGAGCAGGCATCTTACTCATTCATCTTTAATCCAAATACCAGCTGCATCATCTCATTTTCTCTCCCATTCAGAAGGCAAAATGGCTCGTGCAGAGCTTCATGGTCATAGTCCTACAACCTAAGAGTGAGGTTCCTGAAAACTTCTTTCTGTTAAGGTTGTATTTTTGTGGATTCCTTTTTGTTCTCTGCTCATCTGGTATCCACAGTCTGTCCTACAGCTGAGTGCCTGACTTCTTGTTGGTCTCCAGGTATGCCCTGTGCGTGACACATGCAGTGATGCAGTTACCACCAGGGAAGGGGATCCGGCAAATAAGAGCACTTTCATTTAATTCCATTTCATCTTCAGTTGTTAATGCTCTAAAGAATAGTTACTTGATAAAGAAAAACATACTGAGGATGCATTTCTCTGGGGATTTAGGGTAGGACAGATTGTACTTCCTTGATGTTTAAAATGTCAGAGGAACTAAGGTAGACTGATAACACAATTCAAAATATGATTTTCATTGCTGGCTTGAGTTATACATACCATGGATCGATTTTTCTAGGTAAAAAGTCAATAGAAACATGGCAAAGCTAATTTCTTAACATTGATTTTAACTGGATTTAAATCAACCCTCTAAGCTAGGACTTCACTCCATTCTAGAGTGCAACTCAATCAATCTACAGGAAAAGCTTAGTCTCCCTGAAGCAGTAGAATTTTTTTTTCAATACTGCCATTACTTCTTTCTGTAAGAACTTAAAGCTTGTGACTGAAGCAGTAGAATAAAATCACTGAGTGCTAATATCAGTAAACGTGAAAGTGCTTAATGGCAGCAAGAGGTTAACAAAGAATTCAAGGCAGGTTTCTGGCACTGTTAGGAAAAGTAGTGACTGGAAGTTATTTTATTTTAAATCTGAGAACCATTACAAACAAAACAAAACAAACAAACAAAAGAGAGAGAAACAAACAAATAAAAAACTCCAAACAAAAAAAAAAGAAGAAAGTAATATAGAAAAGGCTGTAGTAAGGTGGAATAGAAAGATGTACAGGATTGAACTGTAAGTGATGATATTGCTATGGTAACATAATAATGAAATATTTTGACTGAATGATTTAGGTACTAAAATATTATCTCTAATGCAATTTGATTGATTGTTTAGAACATTTAAGATGATGCATACATGGCAAGCTGGCAAGCAAGTTCTCTTTCCTCAGCTCCCAGATAGGAAGAAAAATTATTTCCACCTTATAATATTGAACAAAATTATTCTGTTGTTCAGAAAGGCTGCAGGTAACTCTATAGATGTTTATTTCAATCAGGCTGAATTTTCATGTGTGAAAACTTTACAAACTGCCATTATGAAAAATAATGTAACCTCAGGTTATTATTGTCACTTCAAACACAATCTACTGGTAACTATTGGGATGGAAAGAATTCTAAGCATCCCTGGTAATTTTTTCTTCTTGGTTTTTCCAGCATTTGTACTTCCAAATTTCAAGTGAGGCTGACAGTTTTGCGATTCCTTAGATCTAAAAGTACTGTTATGCAGCCATCTATGAAGTAAGGTTTATAGAAGAGTTAATATCTTTTATTAGCATATCCATGGTAAAAATAGGTTGGGAAATGTTAGTTTAATCAAGTAGACAGTTTGAGGAAAGAAGGATAACTGCTACCTATGGAGAAAGAGGATGTTACCATGAGATGAAATAGGAGCCTTTTACCTACATATATGGAGCATTGAGAGGAAAAAAAGGTAATTGTGTATCAATGAACCTTTAAATATATGTGAAGGATAAGAAAAATTATAATGTGCTGCAAAGTCAATATCTCTGCTGGAGTTCTTGAATATGACAGACAATACCTTCACAGAATGCATTTCCCAGTCCTGTCTTTCAAAGAGATTTTTGTAAACCTTCCCATCAGCCCCACTTAATGATCTGAACTGATAGGTCAAAACTAGATCACCTGTATTTTGAAAATACTCTCCCACTGGCTGATGTATGTTCCTGTACTTGCTTTTCTGAGTTCATACTATTTAATGTACAGCACTTGCTTGGTGTCTGGGACAATGCTGTAAAGGCATTTAGGAAACCAGATGAAGTACATAATTCTCTAGGGAACTGCATGTGTTTCATCTTTGGATTTGCCATCAAAGACACTTTATATGTGCCATGTTTCCATTGTTACTGGCACAGAGCCACAAATCTCCTCTCCTTTGCAGCACTCAGGTATGGTAGATGTACAGCCATGTTTCCACGGCTCTTTGCTGCAGTCTGACAAAGGAAGGCAGCAAACCCACACAGCGGGGTGCCCACAACCAAATTCAGAACTCATGAATCCTGTTGGATCAGCAAGATCCAACAGTGCTCATATTTCTTTTTAAAGTGAATTAATGAGGCAGTTTTGCTAGCAACAGAGAATTCGCAGTCACGTGCTAAAACTAATGTTCTTTAAATGTGCTCCACGAGGCCAGCACACCCATCTGCCCGTGGGGACAAGAGAAGGTGTGATCTACACAGATATATATCCTAAGTGTAAATGTCTTGAACCACTTGCAAAGAGCAAAGATCTGTAACATCACATCTGCTGAAATGGATGCCTTCAGGAAGTAGACCCTACACAAAATTTCTTTCTTGACACTTCTGTTGAATTATAAACCTGGTCTTAAATATGGAGCTTGTCCTAATTTGGTCAATACTGAAAATTAATTGTACTTTAGAAATATAATAATATTTACTTATACTCTACAAATAAAACAGTTTGCTAAAAAGACAAA
>VXBQ01000937.1:337745-355565 GCA_013400175.1 Phainopepla nitens | reverse complement strand
AAAAAAAAAAAAAAAGAGCTAGAACCATCTCAGCTAACGTAGCAACATGTTGGTGTGCCTCTCTTCCTGTCCCAGTCTCTATAACTTTTCCTTAAGGAGCCCTCCTCTCTATATTCCTTCTCTGATGTTCTGGGATAAACACCAATATCTATTTTATTTTTTACCAGCTATGACACTCACTTTACAGCTTTGCCAATGTGTAGACAATTCTGAAGCCACTGCAGATGTAGTCCTGTCATAGTTCATACTCTGATTCTGACTGATGATGTACTGACAACATGCTGCAGTGAAATGTCAAAATACCAGCCACAGATGACTGTTTGGATCTCTTATTATAGCTGGAGGCCTAGTTCAGACACAAATTCCTTTGTTGTTGACATCTACCTTTAGAGAAACGTACTCTACCCTGGGAATTTCAAATCAGAAAATGTGCTGAGTGTTATACAGGGAAAGAGAGCATAGGAAGCAAGCATCAGGTTCAATGAGCCCAGTTGCCAAACATAAACTACAGTGTAGCAGGTTTCTATTTCAGGAAGATCTGCAGAACAATCACCCCGCATGACCCTTCTAAGGAAAGTATTTCCTCTTGAATTTTCAGGTTTTGTTGACTGCTGAAAATATTTTTCCCTATGTCAAAAGCAACATAGCTGACAAGTATGTATGTGACAGTCTTAAAAATAAATAAATTTAATTCCTCATCTTCCTTCTATTGATGAAAATCACTCGTTATTTATCTTGTAAGGCTTTCAAATGGCAGTTCTATCTGCAGTTTAATTTGGTTATGCCAGCTATGGCACTGAAAGAAGACTCATATTCTGAGACTTCTTTATTTGCAACCTAGTTGGATCCATCTTCAGTAGTTTCTTCTTGTTATATCTCATGGAGTTTCACAAAAGCTGCAGCTCTCTACAAGTCTCTCTGTAATAATATGTTGCAGGTAATTACTGGTTTCTTGGAATGCACTACCCTCTACTTCAAGCCATAATTAAAGGAATCAAATTTTGGAACAGTCTCTGGAAATCTGAAAATAGGAGTTTAATTTACAAATGTTAGGGTGGAATGGGAAATAAGCGAGCCAAAATCAGCACACTACAATGCTCATTTGCAATACTCTCTTCAGGGCATCACTTTCTTTTTGGCCACCAAGACTTATCCAAGGGGTCTTGTATATATATGGGGTGGTGAGAACAACAGCAGGTCCTCTTCAGAAAGTGCAGAGTGCATTTATTATGAAGACAGAAAGATATTGCTTGAAATTACATGAAGGTCTACCACCAAAGGGAGAATATTGCCATAGGGAAAAAAAATTGTTACAGACAAGGCCTCTTCTTATACCTGCTCATCAGTGTTGCTCACACACTGTGTGCTGAAGTCCACATTTTAAACAAGGATCTGGGGATGTGTTTTTTTTGAAGAAGTGGACACCTTCAGGGATGTGAAAGGGTTATGTGAAAAGATAAGGTTTCTGTTGTGCTTTCTGTATCTATGCCACCTTTATGCTAAATGGCTGATTTCAGAAAACTCTCAAAACTTTGTTGACAGACTCCTGGCTACACCCAGGCCATAGTTTATCAAGTGTACTTTTAACCCTTTTTCCAAAGTTCTTCAGATATGGTCTGTCAATATTTCTTCCTTACCAAGTGTTGGATTATATTCAACTCCAATAAAATATTGGCAGCTGCTTTGTGGGATGGTCTGTACAGATCTGGGAAGCTTCACTATGACATTAGGTGTCATTACAAGATAAGTCCAGAAAATTGAATTGTGCAAATAACTGAATTGTATTCATTCCTTGGGGTTTTGTTGTTTTGTTGGGTTTTTTTAAGATTTAGTATCACTGTGAAATTTTTAAGAATTCTCAGCAAATAAAAGCATAACCTTCTTTACTAAAAGTGGAGCAAAGTTACTTACCTAGATACTGATTTACAAGTAACTTTCTGCCTTTCTTCTTTCACCACTTTCTCACTACTTACTAGCTCATTTCTTCTTTTATGCCACCTTCTCCCAGCTGTATAGTTGGAGGACATTTTACCAGTTTTTTGGGATCTAATTAATTTTCTCTTTCCCCTTCCGCTCTACTATTCTCAGTACTTTTAGGTCATCTTTGAGTTTCAAATTAGAAACCCTGTGGCATCATGATTTACCCAGATCTTTCTCTTTTAATTTTAAATAAAGTGCTTTAACTTAAAGCTTCTTCAGATACGTCTCAGGCTTTTTATTCCCTCCAGTTCATTCACAATATGGAAGATGAAGTATTCGTTTTTGTCCCTTCCATTTTCCTTGCCCTTCTTTACAGGATAAAGGTTACTTTTTCCCACACCTTTTTTTGTCCATAAAGTCTCTTACTAATATCTAAGATGAAATATCCTCTCCTGTGCATCAAGCACCTTCCCATACTCTTAGAATTTCTCCCAATATCTTTCTGTAAAAATACTTCTGCTTGGAAATTAAGGGTTATATTTGTAATAGAAACATGCACAGAAGACAAAATTTCTATCAGTTTGTCTCAACATCTTGATTTTCTTTTCTCTTATTTCCTTTTTTCCTGTATTCTGTGACAGGACGGAAGATTGAGGGCTGATTCCCTAATCTGCAATTTCCTTCTGAAAAGGGATGATTTAACAGAGGAAAACAAGAATTTGGGGTGATGGATTCCAATATCCAAGTCTTTGTTTCGACCCTGGGCAAGAATCTGGGTCTTTGTTTCCCACATCACAGCTAAACGTCCAGCTTCTCAGAATTATTTTGGATTGCCCATCTATTCCTGCATCACCTTTTTTCATTTCTCCCTCCAATTTTTGGGAGGGAACACTTCATGCACACTTTGAACGGCATGAAACTCCCTGATTCTTCAGGACTGGAAAAGCAGTCCCCACATTCACTGCCTCTTTCCTGACATGAAAAACTCACTTCTGTGAAAAGTGGGTAACCCAGAGTAATTAATTTCTGAACCAGTGACAAAACTGCTGGTTATATTGGCAAATGGCCATTGTTTCTTGTGATTTCCACCTCTGGCCCCAAGGAATTGGATAGCTTTGCTCAAATGGAGGAAAATGTCTAGTCATTTGCTTACTTTATCACTGATACCTGATTACAAAGGTCAGGATGATATCATCAAGGCAATACACATGAAGCTGTTTTAAGGACGTTTTCTATTTCCTCAGAACATATTCCATTTCCTTTGGGAAAGGTCAAAGCACAGAGAATGAGGGAATAAATGATCACTGCGCTAATAAGCTTCCTGGAGCTATCATTTACATTAATTACATGTTTTCTCTGCCTCCTTTGGGTATGCTAACAGAAAGACACAAATTTCACAGGTAATTTCACCTCTATAAGTAATAACATGAAAGTTATATGAGAAGGACTAGAAAAAAAAGTTGGAATAAATAAAATCTCTGTAGTTACAGAGCAGCAAAATGGGAGATGTTTACGGTTTTCTTCTAACATCTGACATCTCCACACCCACCTAAGGCTGTAGTTCTCTTATATCAATGTCTGGAAAACCTAGCATTTTCGTCCACTATAATTTAAGTACTACTAATCACTGTTGCTCTTAGAGATTTTACCAAATAACTGAAAACAAGTATTCCTAATCCTTTTCTTTGGAAAACTACTCTGACCAGAATAATGATCATTAATGTTTACCTGTGATTCTCTTTGTCCTGGGAGGCTTACCTACTCTACCCATTCTCAAGTTCTGCTCACCTAAGGAACTTATTGATTTCAGCAGAGCTAGTCATGGAGGAGAGGAGTCCAACACTCTGCCTTGCAGAAAGGCATCTGGAGCTGGTCCCATGTGGCCAGAATTCATTTTCTTCCCTGTGTTTTCAGACTTCTCCCACTGTTGTACCTCTCACATCTCCTCTCATTTGGATTCTTTCACTTGCTTTTTGAGCTTTGTTAGAAAATTAAGAGAAATGTTACAGAAACAGGTTCTTACAAACTCTTTTCCAGGTGCTATTGCAAGCACTGGGAAATACTGTTTATTTTTCTGCTGCACCTGCACCAGGTTTCAAGCAAAACTTCTTCAGCCCCAGATGGTCAATTTTTAACGCTGCTCACAGCGGGAAGCAATAGTTTTACAGCTGACCCTTGATCACCGCTGTTTCTGCATTAAAATTGGGAACTGCCAAACAGAAAGGAAATACTAGGAGAAGAAAATGAGACATAAGCAGCTCCAAAGCTCAAAAAAGAAAAGAAGTTGGTGATTGTAAAGTGGAGAGCACTGATCTTAGGTTAAATATATAGATTTACCTATGGAGATGTCCAGTCCTAAATATTACATCGGTTAATTCCTATTAGCAACATTTTACTGACTTGTGTTAAGGCAGTAGGAGGCTGTAAGCACTTGTTCTTCTAACAGAAATGCCAGGCAAAATCCCCATATATGATTTTCCCACACTCCTTGAGGAGACACAGGGTGAAAAGCAAAATGGTCACCCAAGCTCAGGCAACACCTTTGTGTTGCTGCAGGCACAGGGCAAAGCACAGGTTGGTGGCTTGGCTGGTAGCCACAGCCTCCTGTCCTTCACTTGATAGGGCTCCTGCCAGGTGAAATGGCAGAAGCAGACACCTTCATATTATTTCCTATTTGCTAGTATACAGTTTTAAAGCATTGTAGGGTACAGGATAATTAATCACCCCATAAGAAGTATAAAATTATGCTATGGACTAATAGATACATTTCAGTGCAAAATATGACCTGTATTTATTTGTTCATTTTTAATGTTCTGCAATCATATCAGGCAGCATATGCCTTAGTGCCATATCACTCTCATAGCTGTATTTTTTGTATATCAGCATGTGCAACATTTCTGTTTGTGTAAGCCTCATCCAAGTGTTAAAAAAGGACCTCACAATACCTCTGTGCTCTGCTAGATATTTGTCTGACCACAGACACTTGCAGAATGAGGGGCTGAATGTCTGGCCAAGTCCACAGGACACCCCAGTGGCAGAACGCAGCCATTACTGACACCAGTACTTCCACTGGTCATTCCAGTTTTTCACTGGTTTCCATCTTTTGGATTCAAGAGCATTGAAAACAATATCAGCTCTCTTTTTACAAACAAAGTGGAGCACCACAAGCACTGCTCCTCCATCAGCTGAACGTCGTACAAACACTGTGCACAAAAATATGATGAGAGGAATATGAGAGGTCTTTTCTTCATAGTCTTTTCAGGTATTAGGAACAATGTCTAGTAATTCAGCTACTATCTCCCTGTTTGTGATGATGAAATGGGATCAATTGATTTTTCTGTATCACGTTGCTCCACATCTCAGACGTGGGTTCTCATATTTTTGACTGCAGCTGAGTGTAACCTCACAGTAGATTAGATTCCCTGCTAGAGACGGTTAAAGATGCAAGGAAAAAAAATGGACTTTAGGCAGAACAGTAAAGTATGAAGTCTGCAGCTTTTTCATCACCAGATATGCTAAGCAGAAGGAGGTCCTATGAGAGGTTTGCAGGTAGTTTGGGAAGGAGGACTCTGGCATTATTTAGCTGGCTATAACAGCTGCATTCAAGGCATAAATTGGCAGAAGCTATTGGGAGGAGACTGTAACAGCCTGGCCCACAGTACTGATGTCTACAGGGGAAAAATGGCTATCTATCCACAGACAAACAGATCTGTCAGCAGAAGAAGTTCAACAGAAGATAGATATTAATTCATAATTTGATTCTTCTAATTCTCTACAGGGATTTGGGTTTAATGCCAGATTATAGCCCTGTATTTTACAATGCCAGTATAATATTCTAGCAGTTGTTTTTAATATGAGAAAGAAGTTAGAATGTTCCAATGAAAACTGTGACAGGAAAAATAGGCAGAGCAAAAGTAAAGCTATTTTAACTCTCCTCAACAGTGCAGGGAAATGTGTTCAGAGGTATTACAGAGGGGTTTATTGGAATTGCCTTTGGGAGGGAAATGGAGTGAAAATTTTCTCGGTTGCATATTCATAAGACTTAAAATTGTTGGGCTTTGATTGGCTCTAAAGTTGTGCTGTGTTTGATTGGCTTAGAAACTGTAACGGGAGAAAAAAAAGCAGAAATTCCATCCTGCTTTAATCACTGCCCACTCTGAGCTTCCCTAATGACTTCCAGATGCATTCTTTTTATGCTATTGTTTTGGCACAGTTTCCAGACAACTTTTGGGTCTGTTAACAAAAAAAAAAAAGGAAAAAGGAAAAACTTTGCCCTCCCCTCTCTTCTAACAGAAAACAGATTTCACTCTAGTTATATAAATGTATGATGAGCTGGAGAATTAAAATGCCTGTTGCTTTCTCTCTTCAATCTCCAGGAAAATTTCTGATATAATGTGAAAGAAAATTATCTCTTGTAGGGAAATAGTTGAAAGCAGATTCTATAGAATCTAATGATATTTATGTAAATACCATGAAATTGAATAAACTAAAAAACTTTAACTCTACAAACCTAAATCTCCCCACCACAAAATAATTTTCATGCTGTCTCTGCCCTGTTGAGCCATCTAAAGCAAATTATCTTGCCTCTTAATGCCTCAGTTTTCCCCATGTGAAATCAAGACAATGGTGCTTAGCCACAGTATCAAAAATTTCTATGATGTGCAGATGGAAATCAACTTGTAAGGCAGCATCAAAACATCCTCTAACACACCTAGGGGATGACACAAGAGTCCTGATGCATCTGCTAATCTGGAGAGCAAAACAGCAGTCCCCTCTGCAGTGGGATGCCCATGAAAGTTTGATACCCATGCAAGACTGCCAAGTATTGTATTTGTAAGATACTCTGTTGCCTTTGGAACAAAATAACATATTAGTGCTAAGAATTTCTGTCTTTGAAAGCCAGCAAACCTCTGCCTCCTTCTCAGGTACCTCACCAGGCCTACTTTTTCTGAGGATAAGAATCAGGATGCATTGTTCCATATCTTATAAGAGAATTCCACCATTCCTCTACTCAGATATTCTTTCTTCCCCTTACACTGTTGTCCACATCAAAATGTCCAACCCCATAGTTGCTGTGTCTTCCAGCCCTCCCATCCACCACAAGGGAAGAAGAAGTATTGCTACATCTTGTGAAGAAGATATTATTTTATCAGTCCTGAACTGCCTCAAGAAGTCTGGGATTTAGGTGCTGGCATCTTCTGCACCAGCAGAAATTAAATGGCTACCAAAAACCCCATGGAGTTTCTGCAACGAGCAGGGACACCTTCAACCTGGATCAGGTTGCTCAGAGCCCCATCAAACCCGACCTTGAATGTTCCCAGAGATGGGGCATCCACCTCTCCTCTGGGAAACCTGTTCCAGTGTTGCATCATTTTATAAAATGTTTCTTCCTTCTATGTAACCTGAATATACCCTCTTTTACTTTACAAGCGTTATTCCTTCTCCTAACACTGCAGGCCCTGCTCTAAAGTCTGTCTCCATCTCTCAAACCTCTTTTAAGTACTGAAAGGCCACAATAAGGTCATTCCAGAGCCTTCTCTTGTCCAGGATGAACAATCCCAACTCCCTCAGCCTTTCCTTATAGGAGAGGTGCTCCATCCCTCTCATCACCTTGTTGGCCTCCTCTGGATCGACTCCACCAGGTCCATGTCCTTCCTGTGCTGGCACCCCAGAGCTGGATGCCGTGTTCCAGGTGGGGTCTCTCACCAGAGCAAGGCAGGGGAGCAAAACCCCCCTCTCAATGCCAGCCACGGTGCTTTGGATGCAGCTCAGGACTCTTTTGGCTCTCTGGGCTGTGAGTGCACATGGCTGGGTCATGTCCAGCCTCTCATCCACCAGCACTCCCAGGTCCTTCTCCATAGGGCTGCTCTCAATCCCTGCATCCCTCAGCCTGTGTTGATACTGGGGGTTGCCCTGACTCAGGTGGCCTTGTTGAACTTCATGAAGTTCACGTTGGCCACTCCTTGAGGGGAGGGTCATAAGTACTCCCAAAATTACCCTGAGGCTAATTGTTTTGTGTTTCAGAGGTACTTTAAGTAGTAGTAGACTAGATGGTCTCCAAGCAGCAAGCATTTTTTGAGAATCTACCTTCTTGATTATAAATTCTTGTGTAACATTATTTTATGCAAAAGTAAAACCAGCTGCTCCCGATAAGCTGGGAGAAGGGGAGTACTGGGGTAAACTGTCTCTAGAAAACTTTCGGAGTATTGGCCAGAATTAGACTGAGCTAAGGAATTTTGCAATGCAATTTTTGCTTAACTTTAAGATTTATTGTAGAATAAGTGGATCTGTCTGTTATGAGGTACTGAGAAAGAACCTATTTCAGTATTGTGCTAGTTTGAAAGCAAAAACCAGTGAAACTCCAAGTCAGGAATGCAATTTAATAAAAAAAAAGGTAAAATACATGCAATGGTACAAAAGAAAAACCTCTGACAGAGTCAGAATACAACCTGACACCCTGCTCGTTAGGGTGGTGGTAGTAGTCCAGATGAAGTGATCTTGCTGAAGTGGTGATCCTGTAGAAAAGCTCTAGTGGCCCTTGTCCTCTGGAAACCAGTGGATAAGCACTGCTGTTCTGTTTGAAATCCCAGATTATATCCAGGTGGGAATGCTTGGCTCCTCCCCCTGGGCGGAGCATCTCACAATGGGCTGATGTCATTTTATCAGTCATGTGGTGGGCCCTTGATTGCTCATGAAACAGAAATGGCTCTCCAAGGGAGTTATCTGTGACTCATGCGGCAAGGCATTGATGGCCCATTAACAGGAGATAGTCCAGGGGAGGAGACAAGAAAAACACTGCCCCTCCTGGTTTCAACAGTTCATGGAGATGGTGATTGAATACATACCTTTGGGCACATATTTACATTGTAACCTAGAACAAGTATTCAGCACACTAAATAAGTGCAAGTCAAAGACCAGTAACTCTCAGTAGGACAACAAAAGCAATGGTAACAAAAGGAATTTTGATTTATCCCTTCTTTTTCATCAGTTAATGAGTTTATATTAGACAGAGGAGATCTATGACAGTTCTTTATTAAATAAAACATTTACTAATAAAAGCAACATTGAAATTACCTGTATTTCTCTGCCATGAGAGTATCTAAAATGGTACAGAGAACATTACCAATCTGAATTGGTAAGAAGAAAAGAACATTTCCTCCCTCTGCAACTGATAGTACCAATCTGGATTTAAAATGAAACCTAGGTAATAGGCACAGATCTCTCCTGAGGAACTGGTTTAATAATTCCTCAATCCTAGTAAAATATACTCTTTATTATGTTTAAATTATAAGACTTTGAACCTATATTTTACTGTCTCTTACAATATCGCAACTTCTATGAAACGAAAGTATTCTCTTTGCCCATAGAAATATAAATGAGGGTACACCTTGGATTCACAATGAAGACAAAATGTGTCTGTCCCAGAACACCAGACATGTCCAGAAGGATTCTGTACACAGAGGTGAGCTTTCAGGTACTGGTTCTGGGCAAGGAAACCTTTTTTGAGTGTTGTGTTACATACAAGGATGATTTTGGGGCTGATACTTGGAATAGGCACAGTACCTCACAACTGTTTGGCATACTATGAGCTGGCATGGGCCAAAAGCAGCCCAGGGACCATTCTGACAATACAGACCATTTATAGTGCCCAAGAAGGCCCCCTATCTAATTTCACCACTGTGGTCATAGCCAGCATGGCCCAGATGTAAAGGAGGATGTAGGAATTTTGTGCACATCCAAAGAAACTCTTGGCAGAAAAGTTTCTGACAGCTTTGAGGTAAAATCAGAAGTTTCACACCTTTGATGTGCATAGGTATCAAATCATTTTGCACAGGTGGTTCTAAGATTCACTGTTTCTTGACATATTCTTCAGTACTTGATCACCAGTATTACTGTTGTCATGAAGAGTTCCCAGCTCCTGCCAACGTTGTCCATTGCTGAGCTCTTTGGGCAGACATTGAAATAACTCTTTTGAACAGCAAGACCATTTAAAATTTAAGAAACTCAGTCTATTAAATATAACAGAAATGTAGGTCTGAGAAATAAAAAAGTCAGCTTAATCAATCTCTTTGCTTCTAATCAAGGGCAAATATTTCTAGATGAATGCTTACTCATATTTAATATCTTTTTTAAACTTCTAAATAAATTATTTCTGTCTCAAGAGTGGCAGTAGGTAGCTACCAATAACAGAAAGTTTTTTTCTAGTAGATAATCCAAGATTTTGTCTTCTGAAGAATGAAAAAATTGCTTCTTTTGCCCCAAATTAAGTATGAGCAACCTTTCATATGCTGAAAGAACACAGATTATATGTTCATTCAGTCTCAATTTCCTCAAAATGAATTTGTTAGACCTCTTCTCTGCCTTGTTGAATGACTGCTTCCTCCTTTGCCTGCTCTCACTCTTGGACTCGCCAATTTTTCCCTCATGCATCTCAAGTGTGAAAAAAGCCGAGACCTCATGAGTGTGGAAAAATGCTATTTAACAGCTTACACACAACATTTTTATTGATGTACTTCTGAATGACACAGGCAAAGCTGGAAAGAGGCTGTACCACTGACTCATGCTCAGTTTAACCTCCTTTGTATTCTCCAGATCCTTCTTTGAGCTGTTATCACCCACCTAGGTTAACTGTTCATTGTATATTTGTGTATCTGTTTGCCTTCCTTAACAAATTTATTTTGCTAGTGTTTGTTTCTATGGAATTCCATGGTATTACTCCCTTTCTCTGAGTTTCCAAGATCACTCTGAATCCTAACAGTAATGGTTTTCAGCCCCTGCCCCCATGTAGGTCACACTTAATTGTTTTCCTTTTCTATTGAAATATGCCCTGAGAATCCTGGGCTGAGCAGAACTGACACAGAGCTCTCTTGACATTAAAAAAATGCCCTGAGTCAGATATTTACAATGAAAGACTATTTATAGGACACCACATTTATGACATTGTCTAAGACTGCAAGACTTGTCCCATTGCAAGGTTACTTATCCAAATCTAATTTCTAAAACTTGTTTTCAACTTCTTTTTTTCTCATCCCTTATGAATTCTGCCTTCAGCGATTTCTCATTAATAGGGTTCCCCCCTCTAAAACCGTAAGAATCAAGTGCAGTAGTGCAGTGACGTAATGTAGGCTAGATGTAGAGGGAGAGTAATTTTTTTCATGCAGATTTATTTTTGGCAGATGTTCTTGCAAAATTTTTTTAACATCTTCGCTCTCTATTCATTTGCCCTTTCTTTAGGAAAGGTCTAATGAGAAATATCATCACAGAGACAAAAGAGTAACAGCCCCAGGATATGAGTTACCTTTTCACTTAGAGCTGACCTGATACAGTATTGGCAACTCTGCTGGTTCAAGCAGGAAATTGAATTAACTGACTGATCAGAGATCCTGATCAACATACCTGACTCTTTGAAGAGGTATTTGCTACCACTGGAAAGAGTTTTTCAAAATTTTTCATATAAACTTTTTTTTTTAAAAAAAATAAGTTTTTCAAATCAGAAAATTTCCCTGATGATTAATCAGTTTTACTGTAATTTTCAAACATTTCAGGAATGGCTTTGCTTACATTTAAAAAATTATTGTTTATCAATCCCCTCCCCTCATGTATCATACTATATACTGAAAGGTTTTCGCAAAAAAGAGCAATTTTTAATAAAAGAATATTAAAATCCTTTTTTTAAGTAAAAGAGGTGGTTTTAGTAAAAATGTTGATCACGAAAACTATCAGAAACAAAAAGCAGTAAGAAAAACTTTTCAAGCCATGTAAAGTGGCTTTTGCTAAACTTTCAAAAAGTAGAAAACTCTTCCGCATTCTTTTAATTTAAAAAAAGTAGTTAAAAAATTTATTTTACGATACTGTTCTCTCATTTTGCATTGGTGATCTCATATTTTCTAGAATCTCAGTCATTTGAGGCACTTGTACACATACACGTTAGCCTCCCCCTTAGTTTACACGATCCTGAGCCCTGGTGCACCTCCTCCTCAAGATCCAGGGGGCAGTTTAACAAAGGCTATTCCTAGATTTTGCCCAGGCTTTGTGTTCAGCCTGGATATGGTCTGTCATTTGTATCTTCCCGACACGTCATGAAGTGAAACAAGCCAGCTTCTCCTAGCAGAGATTCCCCACAAGATTCTTTTTATCTTACTGTGTGCAGACTGTTTGAAGCCCTGCCTCTGTCCTCCATGTGTTCTACAGTTTGTTTTTTTCACTCTTTTGTTGCAGATATGTGAATCAGCTCAGATTAAGTTGAAAAAAAAAATAATGCAGCATACGGAGTTTATTTTGTGGCAGGGAGCAGGGAAACTTTTTTAGGCATAAAGGGGGAGAGCAGGGAAGTTTAGACATTTGGCATTCATTCAAACTGCTCTTCCGAGTGCTGCCGAGGAGAATGTAGCTCAGGCTCCCTGAGCTTTCCGAACAGAGACGCAAGCAACCTCTAGGCTTAGCTGCAAATTCCTTGTTATTTACTTCATGAGCCCAGTGACAAATTGCATCCTGTTCGAGGTATGGAACTGAGAACTGTCCTCCTCCTTTACGTTATTTCTTTGTGGTTTTTTTCAGAAACATTGGTACCTCCCTAGCATTGTGGTTTACAACCACGCGTCTTTGCATTTAAAAATGGAAAGCTTCAGAGGTGATAGGGCAACTTCTAACCCACAATAGTAAAGCACAGGCAGAGAAGAGAGGGTAAAATGCCCTTTTGCATGGTGAAAAGGAAAATGGTAAATTCTCTGGTGCTCCAAACAAACCCATAGGATGCAGAAATGTCATTGGGAAAGAATGTTGACAAAATTTCTGCTTGTGGGTTAAAAATGCAGATGCTTTAACAAGAAAACTTGCAGGTCAAAAAGCAAAGGATTCCCTTCCCCCCTGCCTGCTTGAATATTTCTTCCAGGGATTTGAGAACTGCCGGATGACGTGGAAAGGGGTAATAAAACCCTTCGAGTCTCCGGGTGTTCCACAGCCTGGCCTCACTCACAGCAGCTCTAGACACTTTAAAATTAAAAGTCCCACGGAGTGAGTCATCTTGCCTCCCAGCTGCTCCCGTTTCAGAAAGAGTGGGCAAAAAAGGCTGAAAATTTTCCCTGCAAATGTCTCGATCTTGCAAGCCTTAGTAAATCGTAACAGCATTTTTTTTCATGTTGCTGAAGAACTGCAGTAAGAAAAACTCAGACCCTGAGATCTAGCAATTCTCAGTCTCAGTGTGTCAGGCTGTGCCGCTACAAAAATTTTCTGTGAAAAGAAAAATAAGAAGAGAAATTTTTTGGTTTTCTTCCTGACTTCTCAGTTTTTGGGTTTTTTTTTTTGTTGTTGTTTTTGTTTTGGGTTTTTTGTGCTCTGGCTCTTAATTTGGAATTGTTGACTCTCTTCTTGTCCCGATGGTCACAGGGGACGTACAACATGCATACCATATAATTGGGAAGCGTTTCAGGAAGCTGCCACGTCTGTAGGGCTCCAGCACACAAAAGGAGGCGGAGGTAGCAGGAATACCTTCTACTTGACGAACTTGGAAATTCTGGTGCCACATCAGCAGGAGCATAGCCCAACACTGTGCTCTTCAGTCACTGCAGCACTGAAATGCACCGCCAAAGTGATTCAAGGCACAAAACTGCCCAAATGCCTCCTTATATCTGCCCTTCTGCCCCTCACCTCTCAGTCAGAGGGGGATGGTACATACTTTAAAACCCTGTTTATAAAAAAAGTGCCTAATTCTGTTTAGTATACTAGGAACTTCCAACCTCTATATCCGAAAGCCTCTCAGCCACTTCTCTGTGAATCAGGGAAGAACTGAGGCACAGAGAGGCTGAGGATAGATATATCAAGACCATTCAGTACAATTTCACATCCATGTACCTGACTTAACTTGGGAGTCAAAGCCTAACAGACAGAGAGAGCCAATGTTGCTCCTACCCTAAGGAGCCCCAGGTCCCGATGGCTTCTGGTTCTAGAATTAATTCAGGAGTGTCTGCATGATGCTGCAACTGCCATGAAGACATAAATGTCATTCCTAGCTAGCTTTGCTTCCATTGTGCTGGTATTCTGAGTAGCCAGCTTACAGAAAACTCAAACTTTTTTGTCCTAGAGTTTGGGAGAGGGACTTTGAGCCACGTGTATGAGACACCTTACCTGCATTTTGGCCCATTGGGTAGTTTTTAAACAGAGTAGGTTCATTTATAAACAATGAAGTGTATTTGCAATTCTATGAACTATGAAGACCTGATCCAGGAAAAATTCATGACTGTATTAGCAAGGCCAAGCAGTGACCACCTGTATGGACACTCCCTGTAGGAATAGCAGCACAAGCATGAGCATCCCATTTATCTGCTCAGCCCCTAAAAGTAGCAAAGTATGAATTAAAGAAAACCTTTGATTCATACACCTTTTTACACCTATTTAACCATATATCTGAAATAAGAGTGTGTGTTCACAGAGCCATGGCTCTACCTATCTCAGACATGATGAGTTTGAGAACAGAAGAGTCTGCTGAAGTGTCTGCTGTAAAAACCATCCTTGGAACTATTGGAGCTGGCATAGTATGCTGATTATTAAGATTCATTATCATGTGTATTTGATCTGGGATGTTGAAACATGCAGAAAAATAGAGGTATATATAATGACTTAACAGGGACAGTAAAAAGCTTATGTTGGGAGCAAAAAAGGAGAAACAAAGAGCAGAATTCAGAGAAAAATGTAAGCAATAAGTGAAGTTTCCCCAAAAAGTATGTTTTATCTAGACAGAAGGCAAGTTGATTTAGATGTTTAAAGGCGTAAATTAATGTAATCGTGTAGTATTTTAAAAATATTTTTGAAAAGTTTGAAGGAAACCATAAGCACAACTACCCAGATGAGTGTTGGATCATCTAGAAGATAAATACAATTACGGTCTATTCTCAGTTGGTGACTGATGTTCAGTTATTTCTTTTGCCTATTCCAAGTGTATTTTTGAATCATGTAAACATAATCTCCTCACATGGGGAATAGAGGCAATTTCCCATTTTCCAGAATGGATATTACTGAATAATTTACGCACTAATTACCTTACAAATTCTGTGATTGTGCGAATTGTGGAATGAGATGTGCTCACAAACCCAGCTGATGTCTAATCACTCTGCATTATATACTTACTATACACACATCCGTGTTTATGTGCTGAGCGCTGATATGAACTTAGCGCACTGATATCTATTTTATGGCAAAAATCAAAGTGGCATGAGGTGGCTGCAGTGTCATGGCAGGACAGCAGCCATCCCCAACTCTGTTACGTTAATACCCCCCTCTGATAGAGACCTGCAGGACTTAGATGCCAGGGTAGAGGAAGTATTGCTTTTTCTAGCACAACATCTGGCTCGTTAATGAGCTCCACAGGTGGCTATGCTGGTGGTTTCTACTCCCTTATGTGGTTAGGCTCTGTGGGGACAGCTTAAAAAGCCCATCATGTCAATGACTGGCTCATTCAGCCTGAACTATTTTCATTGGACTTAGTGATACTGTGGGATCTGTGCAACCTCAGCAAAGCCTCTCCTGAAGTAGGTGCTTAAATACACCTACAGTTCAGGCCGGAAAAAGAGATGGTATGTTTGTTTACACGAAGTTTAGCACAGGCAAGCTACCATCTGTACAGTCTTTCTGAAACCATTTATCCAATTTATAAGATTTGTTTTCTTAATAAATAAAGAAAACATATTATACACATAAATGGAAAGAGAGTTTTAAGGGTATAAAGCCAAGCACCCAAATTCAAAATACTGGAAGAAGTAAAAAAGTGTGGAAAATATTCAGAGTCAAAAAACTGGTATTCTTTTCTCTTCAGAAATGTTTTTGTATGCTTAACACAGATCTGGACAGATTGTTTTAGACTAGCTGCAATTTTCTGTAGGAAACTGAAATTTTGATCCACTAATGCAATATTGCCTCACACCATTTTTAGTGCTAGACTCACAATAGCCCATTGTTAGCAATGTATTTCTTCATACTTCCTGATTTTCCCCACTGGAGATTTAAAAACACTTGGATGCAAAAAAAAAAAAAAAATTAATTAAAAATCCTAGCTTCTTACTTCTTTCCACCTTTTTACACAGTGAGGAAGATAAAATGCATTAATAACTCCACTTAGGTAGCAGAGATCAAAGAAGAAGGGGTTTGTTCCATTTCTGGTTCAATTTAGGACAGTCAAATTGGCCCAAAAATTCAGCAAAAAAAAGCCTTTAGTCTCCTTTCTGCTGATGCTAATGGAAGTCACTGTGCAGCCTCATATGGTGTTAATAGAGCAGGGTCAAACTGGAATAGCCTAAATTCACCTGTATGCAGGCTTCAGGAGGACCCAGAATTTTAATCCAGAAGCTTTATCACAAGGGTGTAATGAAGTCCACAAAGTACTGCAACTCTGCAACTGAAAAAAGATCAAAATGCCGCATTATCTCTGAACTGATCTTTCAAAGACAAGGTTAATGTGTATCAGGAATTCCAGAGAAACTGTTTGTACTCAGTTGTTTCTTTCTACTTCTGTACAAAATCACTGTGAATCCCGAAATCCAACAGAAATTCTCCGCAACCAATACACAAATTCATCTGCATATTTTGAACTTATTGCGCAGTTTGTATGTAAATTGCCTGCCTGAAATTGCATCAACTAGATTTAAGGCTATATGTTCCAATTAACATGGAATTACAAGTGCTTCTGACGGTCGGAAGAACATCTTGCAGCATGACACAAAGAGAAATGCAGTGATTACCTGTGCCTGCAATGAATGTAATGGAAATCAGTATAATACGTGTTTAACCTATGATAAGGGTACTCTTAATGTACTTAATGCACTCTTCTGATCTGTTATATGAAATCCAGGAAGTTCCTTGGGTGCAGGGATGATCCTTTGGAATGTTCCTTTCTCGTCCTGGCCAAATTACCTTCCTTCTTCACTGGGACAGTGGTGTACCCAGACATTTGAATGCTCAGTGCTGAATTAGAAAAACTAGACTCAAGCCATGTCCCAGTACTAGCTGAAGGCAATCTCATCTCTTCAGTCCTCTGGGGCTGGGTTCCTTCCGCTGGGCAGTGACACATGGAAGAAATATGTGCAGTCCTTGAGTCCGAAGATGATGGAGAAAACCCCAGGCTTGGAATGGGTTGGGCTGGTGGAATGAGATGGATCACTAGCCTCTGGATGCAGAGTGTGAGATGTTGTACCACAGGATGTTCCTGCACAGCTGGGAATCCCCCCTGTCCTTTTCTTTCCCTATCCAAAGGGACTGCAAGCCCATCTGCACCTGTGTTTGTAAAGGCTTTTTGTTGTTGCAGTAGGGAAAGAAAATGAAGGGTGAATAGCTACATTCTGAATTGCAGCTCTGATTAACAACTTCCCAGATTGAACAACCTTCAAAGAATAAACCATGAGCACAGAAAGCCTCTCTTCTGAAAGCTGAGTTTCCTTCTGAGAGATAAAAAGGCAGAGAAAGGGTTTAAGTCTCCCACCTTGCAAGCATTTGCTTTAAACACCAACATATTGGAAGAAGGATATAAGTTCCTTGTGTGCACCACAGTCTGGAAGTACATTAGGTGTTCACAACATTTATTTCTTAGTTTACTTGACAAAGGTAAGATGCAATTGTTTACATTTCCATTCACTCTAATTAACATGAACAGTATTCTACACAGGCTTCCCAAGTAGCCCTCTTTACCCGGATTTTCCTTACACCTTAATTCATGGTATGTGACTTTAATACAATTCATTAACCTAATTTTTGCAGTATGTTACACATATTATTAAAAGTTATAATTAAAGCTTCTACACCATGTACACAGAATTTTCATGCCTTTGTTCCTGTTGTAAACCAGGTATTATCCAAACAAAACTATTTTGCTGTCCTCCTGGCAAAATAAAACCATTTTTCTTTGAAAGAAAAAAT
>VXBQ01000937.1:311870-337547 GCA_013400175.1 Phainopepla nitens | reverse complement strand
AAAAAAAAAAAAAAGCCCAAGACTGGAGATCAGAGGAATCAGAGCCCTTGGACCATTGGAGAGTGGTGACACTTGCTCTGCTTTCCTTCAGACATGGTTTGTCCAAGGAGCTCAGAACCTGGCTAGCACTGATGCCACAGTTCACCCCTAAATTGCCAAGCTAAAATGTTTTCCAATGGCTTCCAGCTTGGTCTTCCTGTCTCTAGTCCAAACTAGTAATAACAACAGTACATGTAGCTTCAATATTTCTTTTCTCTCCATCTAAGTCAGAGAAGATAACAGCATCATGACAACTTGCAAAAAAAGAAGGAATTAAAAAAAAAAAAAAAAACAANGAGTTAAAAAAAAAAAAAACAAACAAAAAGACACTCTGAGAAAGCAGGCTAAGCTAAGCAGGCTGAAACATGGTCGTTCTTTCCATAGGGTTTTGTTTATACATTGAAGCATATCTCTCAGGCTGTGGCATTCAGTTGGCTACAATTTCTAGGTTAAGGAGAAAGGCCTTGCATGAATTTCAGCTCTAACATGTGACTGCTGCTTTTATGGCTATGAAACAGAGGAGGGGGTCCCACGTTTATATTGGCTTTTCTCAGCTGGAGGCTGTATAGTGCCATTAATCCATAGAGTGAAGCCGCTTACAACTGGGGAGCCAAGTGTACTGCTAAGCATCATGAACTTTTGTTTCTGTATGGATGGGGATCTGGAGTGAACCCTCACCACTGCAGAGGATTCCCCATTTCAGAATCTTTAGCTTTACTCTCAAAGGGGGGCTCCTGGAGGCTGTGAAGGCTTCAGTTGATATAGCTGTACATTGCTGCCCTCTCCGAATTGCACACCTGAGAACTTGTCACTTCAATTCTAGCAGCACACAAACACTTTGCAGGCACACCTCCTCTTGTCACCAAGACACACTGATATCTTCACTGGTTAGCGGCAGGTTGGTATGGAAAATGAATTTACTCAAACAGCATTTTCTTTAACTTATTTTTCACATCATATTTAGAACAGCTGATGACCAGGCATCAATTCCTGCTGAGAAAAAAATCAGTAACCATTTTCACAGTAAAAAAAAATATTTCTAGCATTTCTGATTTTATCCAATTATTTCAAAACAGTCTAGTAATTAGCAGGGTAATAAATAGGTGTCATGACATTCTTCTAAAGTACTTGGCTTCTTTAGGACTTACTGTACTTCTCACTGCAGAAGGAGACTGAAGTTAACAGCAAAAAAAGAGATGTATGTGTAATGTGAAGACACAGGTTCCATAAAAAGATGAAATACAGTGCACTTAACTAATGAGTATACAGTTGCACAACACTGAATTTCAGCAGAACTCAAAGGATGGTTTCTTTACAATGCAGGGTATCATGGGAGTCTTTAGTTTGTGTGTGTTTATTTCTAGACATCATCTGAGATGTGGTTCCTCAGTAAAGGAATTCCTTTTTTCCCTAAATAGCTTATGACCATTTTTCTACTTACAGGTACCTCCTTGCTTCCTTAGCTAACTAAAGTTAAATATTTTGAGACATCCCAATATGACAATTCTCCTGCAACTACTCGCAAACCTGCCACTCAGGCTTGGTTTACTTTTTTTATTCCACAGTCAAATATAAATTAGAAATGTTTTAAAGCTTGTCTAATAATAGTTTCCAGAAGGGTAGGAGTGGATGACTACAACACAGAAGGCAGAATCAGGTGCTGGCAAGAGGGTCCATCAAGAGCTGGAAATTCAGCATACGTAGAATCAGATTCAGAGTCCTTCTGGGAAGTCCTAACAGAGGCAATAGGAGAAAAGGCTGCATTGTGGGTCAAAAGTTCTTGCAAGACTGAAGTTTCCTACTGCACAGGGCCCAAGCACATAGAGGAGGCAGAGCCAGAAGCAGGGCTGAAGAGAGAGCACCTACAGCATAATTCACGTAAGGAGTCATGGCCCCGGGCTGTGCTGAAAGGGGGCTCCTGGAACCACGGGTGAGGGGGGAAGCCCCAGGGTGAGATTGGTCACCACTCAGGCCTATTAGCAGCCTCAGAGTCCTGAGGCCTTCTTCCCTTCATCTGCAATGGCTCATTGCCTGCTAGTATTTTCACCATTTTGAAGAATCAGGCACTCCTACTTATGGAAGAGCATTAGGACATTTTTGTTGGGAACATACCCAGTCTGTCTCATTAGCCATTGCTTTGAACAGTCCTATAAGAAAGAGAACACAGAACCATCTCAGCCTTCCCACAACATACGCTGTGTATGTCACCTCTGCAGAACAGTACAATCTTCAGGAAATTTTTCAGAAATCTGGGGGCATTTCCTTTTGCTCGTGCTATGAACATAGCGAGATGAATGCTCTTTTCTGATGCAAAACCAGTCTGCAAACCAGCAGTGACACCATTACCCTTCCACAGGCACAGGGAGCCAAAGTAACTTCTTCACATTCCAATGCTCCACACAGAGATGGGACATACGTGGCAAGCTGGGCACTGCGCTGGTGCCCTGCCCAGGAAGCAAATTTCAACATAGAAGATTGGTCAGTAATTTCAGAGGCTGAATGTCTTGATTGCAAGCTTAGTCCATTTGACAGCCCCTGCAGAACTGTTCTGTAATGATGAAGAGAAATGGAATAATGAACACGTGGGCAGCTATGCTGCTTAAGGTTTCAGTATTAAAGCTGCAGAAGCCACTGTGCACCGTGAGGACTCAGCAGGAAATGCAGCCATGGAAATTCTCGCAGTGGGGAAACTGCACTCTCTCTTCACCTTCATTTCAGACTGAACAAATGTCACAGGAAAAAAAAATTGCGAGGACTTCCGAATCTTCCTGAACATTCTAATTACTCCTGAAGTTCAAGAAGTTAATGCCACTACCCATTCCTATTAAAGAAAGGTTATTTCCCTGGAAAAAAAATCACAGGAAATCTGATGGAATGATTGCAGAGTTAAGACAAGATAATTTACAGTGATCTAGTCTTGATTCAAAAGTGAACAACAGGACAAAACCTTCCATTAAAAACGGACTCTGAAAAGAGTCATTATTTTAGCTTCGGCATAGCCTGGTTTTGCAAAGGATTGCATCACCAGAAATCTGTTTATTCCTATTGTGTTTTTTGTTTGATGTTAAGACAAAGTTCCTGGGGTGGGAGGCTGGTAAAGAAAATACATTCCCTTGCTACAAACTGTTAGCAGACAGAGCTTTGCTTTGCTCACTTTAAGTATTTTGCTTAGTTTGGCCCATAACTCTGTTTTTTCTGGAAACCTCTCATTTTTCTTTTGGTCTGCCTTCCAAAACCACAGTGAGCTGAAAAAGAACTCTTACTCTGGTACTTCTCTACTTCAAGGAATGCTCACTTTATACATTCCTATACCCTTGTACCCTGCATTTTCAGGACCATATTTATACAAATTAGAATATTTATCCCACCACATTTTTAATTTTTTGAAAAAGACAGAAGTTTCAGCCAGTGTACGGGGGATGATCCAGCTGGCTTCTCCAGTGGAAATGATTACCACAGAAACATTTGCAATCACTTAGCTTTGCTCTCCCATGATCCTTAGCAGAAAAGGCTGAAAACAGCTCCAAATAAATGTAGTGGAATCTCAGCAGGAAAGGCAGAAATGAAAGATAATTTTCAGCAAATGAAAAAGAAGTCTTTCTCACCATTCAGGGTCCATTAGCGACAAGATTTTACAGTTATTTCAGCAATCCTGTTACAAATGCCTGGAAACTTAACACGTATGGAGCCTTTATATATTCTGCAGCTCAGCTACAGTCACCCACATCTGTTTCTGGTTAAATTATACCTTGCTCTGGCATGCATTCAAAGAGCAGCAGTGGAAGTGAGTCTGGGTCTGTGACTTGACTGAGGTAAATGGATGCAGTTCCACTGAGAGAAGTGCAGCTAAAACCACTAATAATGTGGTGCTACATTTCTGGAGACCTGTATTTCTAGAATTTTCTTCCCTTTCCCTTTCCCTCTGTGCCCAATTAACTCTTCTGTGCAGGAAAAACAGGGTCCCCACCTTAGCTATAGGATTCAGTTCTGTAACTGTATGTGAACCCTGTAATGCCAAAAAAAAAAAAAAAGAGAGCTTAAACATTATTTAGTTCAGAAAACAGTTCACGTTCCTATCAGATTGGTAAGTTTTGCATTTAAGTGAATCATTTATATATATTTATAAGTATAGAGGCTGGGAATACCATGTGATGTGTATGTGTGTGTTTTTGCACATCCGTACATACTACATCATCATATGTTTGTATGTGTGAAAAGTCTTTCATATAAAAATAACTCTGTAAGCAGAAAATTCTTTACCAAACAATTTCCTGTACCAGAGCAAGCTACATTTTCCCATTTAAGTTGGTAACTTCTCATGCTGCAGCATGAATAAACTGAAAAATAAAGAAAATAATGTCTTAGATTGCTTCAGCATTTTATCTCACAAGAATGATTCTGTAGATTCAGCAACTCCTCATATATGCAAGAATGATGCAATCATACTAAGGATGCACCAAGGTGTTATCATACAGTTCTGTCCTGGATATCCCAGTTTCACATAAGTTCCTAAACAAGCACAATGGGGTATTTAACTTCTGGAAGAGAAGCAAAATTTGGGTCATATTCTGATGTCCTATGCTTCCTCCTAATTGTGTGTAGTAGCACCTATACTAGCAGGTATAAGGAGCAAGGTCTCTTGCCTGGGCCTGTGGGCAAGAGGCACAACAGGGCTCATCTCCAGGTGGCTAAACTCTCTTGCACCTAAACTGAAACTAAGCCCTTCCTTTATGGTTTGGGACAGACAGCACTGGGTGAAGTAAAAGACCCTGCAACTCAGACCAGCAGCAGCCATCTCTTACGGAGCAGAGATGTGGCTCTTGAGAGAAACTACAGCCAGGAATACAAATGAAATAACTGTAGGTCACAGGAGCTGCACACCCAGTCAAGAAATCCATATCATCCAGGAATATGACCCACATTTCACTGTTTCTAACTACAGGACAATCCTTCCTCTTCCTATATTTGTTACCTAAAGGACTAGTCAAAGCAGATTGGGAACTATCTAGAAAAACAGTGCTTCCATTTTTACATTCACCATCAACTAAGCAGACATAAAAATCAGACCTATGGCAACCTGCTTAGGGAGCTCTTCAGTAAGTTTTATTTTAAGTCCAACACAGCTTAATGGGTTTCATTGTATGTTAGTTCTATTTCATTCAGGATCATAATTTTTGGTTTTGTTCCTTCATTTGCGACTGAGTTTCTATATTCCTAGGAAGAATTCAAAAAGACTGAAAACTAGTGAACATCGAACAAGAGAAATTTTCATTCATCCTAGAAAGAATGGTAGAGTGAAGCTATGTTTGGAGAAAATGGAAAGGAAAAAGTTCCCAATAATATAATATTTCTTAACAGATAAGACCTGGGTACAGGTTAGCTTTGATTAATTTTAATACAAAGGAAGTAGCAAAGGGATAGGAAGGTGACACATTGAGTAGAAGATTTTGTATATGTAAAATGAAGATGGAAAGTTTGTAAGTAGGGATTCCAGTGAGAAATCCCAGACTACAATGTAATAACTTTTAGTCTTCTTTTTGTAAATGCAAAAGTAACATGAAATAAAGATGAACATTTAAATGGTGAGCTGGTTGAAGCTGAGAACTTAGAGCTTGAATGGGGCAGTTTTGCATCACAATGTTTGTCTGAGGAATTTGTGAGGCAAATCAGCTTACTAAACTGCCCAAAAACAAGTACAAAAATAAAAATTTGTGGTTTTCAGCTGGTTTAGCGAACAGAGCTTCTTCACCAAGAGTTAGATCAACCTGGAAAGAAGGGACTACATGGTCAGGACCACATGGGAATGGAATCACATTTTTTGTCAGTCGTTGAGGTGTCAGACCAGCTCAGACGATCAGATGCAACTGTACCATAAGTAAGAGAGAACCAAATTGGGCCTTCAAATAGTTTGCCCTTAAAATCCTCTAAACCTACAATGCTTCTCACTGTCAATACACAGATATAGATGCCATATGAAAAGAAAACATCACATTAAAAGGAGAATATCTAGATGTTACAAAAATACTAAAGAACTCATGTTATAGCCTTTTATTCAAACTGCTTCACCTGTCCTCATAACAGAGAAATTCTGTAAAGACTATCTCACTAAAAGCAGTAAACCCCATATGATTTAGCCAGATAGAACACATGGGCACCTACAGGTGGAAGTAGCAACATGCTGCATCAATTGCTCCTAGTATCATCTGTATATCAAACAATAAACTTTGTGGGGGGAAAAAAATCACAAAAAAATACTCCTCTATTATTATTTTTTTTTTTTTACTTAAGTGAATAAACTTTAGATCTATGTTGGTTCCATATCTATAGATTTTTAGTTTGTCAGTCTGTAAAGACTTTCTGTCATGTTTTTTTTATGTTTTCTCAGAATCTTAGAGGTATGTAGAAGCAGCTAAGTACAGAGTGAGCACATAACCATGAGACTTTAATGAAATAAATTTTAAATATTTACTAGAATCAGAGAAAATTGATGGGGTTTTTAGGTTTTTTAATTCAGTCTTGGCAGTCAAAAGAATTTGCAGAGAAAAAATAAGTCTTTTTGTCATCCTTTTTAAAAAAACTTAGGAAGATGTTATTCATCTACAAGTATTTTACCATTATATGAAACACTGGCTTCTGCACATTTATGACACATCTAGTTCTATATGTGTTGATTTAAAAGCTTTTACCAAACTATGGAATATAGAGAAACAATAAATTTCTGACAGATTAATTGTGTTTAATTTGTCTTTCATAGATTAAAATGTGCTTCAGCACATGTCTGACACATGATAAAACATAAGCTAGCTCTTTTGAGGCATCACCACTGCCCAGGAATAGGCAGAAATAGCTAGGGTTAATCTGCACATCTAGCAGCAACTCCAATGTCAGAAAAGAAAAGCACAAGTCAACTACTCAGTCCCAAGGCGACGGCCATAGGAGGTTAAATCCAGGATGTGATTTCAGTGCATTAATCCTACTACCAGATGGGAAGGAAAAAAAATCAGGCAAAGTTTTTTCCAACTTTTGCCCTATTAGCCAGACTAGGAAACCCCCACTCATCATGTTCTGAACTGGGAATCTTCCCCAGAACCCAACTCTCCCCAGGCCCTGGGTGAACGTGGCTTCCCAGGTCAAGCACACAGAGCTTGCCATGTGCTTTCTAGGTACTGCAGGCACAGCATCAGAGCACTTGCAGCCTATTCTGGGGGGAGGCAGATACTGCTTTGTGCTTAATTTAATGCAACAGTCCCCTGCCTGCTCAATGGGAGCTGTGTGGCTACTGCAAATATTTCATGTTCAAACTACGGAGAGGGAGGGCAGAATGTGGCTTTTCTCCTTTTTTTGAGACCTCATAATTTTAAGCATAGATTCTGAGAGCTGACCTGCTTGTGGAGGCCAAGAGAAGAAACGTAATGGTGAAGGAATCCTATTGCAGCAAGAGCAGCACTGCCACATGGCTAACTAGCTGGAGCAAATCCTGCCACTGCTGTCCAGGCCCCTCCTTAAGACACAAGTAAACGTGGCTCAGCAGTGTAAGAGCAGTAAGCTCTTCAAACCAGGGCTCCAGTCCTCAGATGGAGGGATTTCAAGGAAACTGCCTAGGATTGGTAGGCTTCCTTATGGAAGTACTTCCTTGCTTTCTTCCTCCCTCTTCCTCTCCTTCTTCATTCTTGCAAGTCCCTTTCTGAGGGACTGGCTGCCAAGGCACTCCAAGACTCTGCTGATAGGAATCAGAGCAACTTTTTCTGGGCTTATTTCTTTTCAGCATCTATACCACTATGTTCATGGGCCAGACAGGTGTTTCTGACCATGCCTTTCTTTAGAAATTAAAGCACTCTTCATTTTTCAGCCTGTTTGGTGATAGTTACCATGTATTTACTCCAGACTAATAAGAGTGCAAAAGGAAACAGCATTATCTAATATACAATGCAATTAAAAGGAGAGGCCCGTTCAAGCATTTTTCCAAAGTAATTTCCAGCAGTTCACATCTTCATTCAAGAAGTATGGTGCACACAAAGCAATTACTCTGAATTGAATGCCACTGAAGGCTAAAATGGGAGTTTCACTGGACATCATGTTTAAATAAGAGAGAACTGCTAGATGCCACAACCAGAGACTATGGTTGAACCAGTCCTTCCCGGCTGCCTTTCATATATATGTCAGAGTAAGAGATATATTTAGTTCTCTAATGTGTGTGTTTAAAAAACTATGAGTCATGTGGATTTTGCTGAATGATAAATGGTTATTATGCTGACCAAAGGGTGTGCCCTTCTCTGAGCTTTCAGCTTTAGGGTCCAGGTTCATATGCTGCAAGTTAACACGAGATTCACTGCTTGTGAAATGCTGCACAGCACTAATGAGAGTTAGAGAAGCAGAAAAACCAAAAGGCTTTATTGCCAAAAGTGGGTTCTAACAAAGCAGGTAACATCTCTGTATTATTATAAGCCCCCTTCTTTTCAGGTAAACCCAGCATGCTGCTGAGCATTTCTGCTCAGTCTTCCCCTGAGACTAACAACCCTTTTCTTCTAAAGGGCTGTATGAAAGAAAAGAGTGGTTTAAATACAATTATTTGCAGCCAGTGATGACTATCTCACAATTTTTCGTAACACCAACAGGTTTTTAGTAGCTTCTCTCTCCCTCCTCTCTTTTCATTTTCACCCTCTCTCCTCACTATTTCATAATAGGGGAAATACTCAGCATGAACTTTGCCTGGATACTGAAATCGAGGAGTTGCAAGCAGTTTTAGTAAGAGAAAGTAGGAGGAGGAAATGGCTGCAGTTATAAAGAGCATTTGGAGGGCTGGAAAGATCCTGTACTTCCCAACAGCTGCACTGCATCAACGCAAACCACAAAATAGTTTTGCAGCAGCTCTCTAGAGCACAGGGGGAACAAAAGTCAGACAAGGCTGGTTTGGGTGTTGGATTTTTTAATGGTAGAGGACAGGAGGGAGAAGGGAACAGAAAAAAAACCTGTACCCTGTGCCAATATGACACTGTGTGTACACATCTGTAAGTATATAGGTAGCTGGCAATAGTCCTCATTGTCATATGTTACCCATTTGCTGTGATTTGCATGCTGATGTTTTAGGGTAGAATTCACACAGTGGTCAATTGCAGTATTCATCTACTAACAGAGACAGCACTACATGTAAAGGAATATCTAAGGATGTAGATAATTTTGATTCTTTGACTAGTGACACTCTGAAGAAATTACATTTAGATTACTCATTACTCCAGATTAAAACCAGTATAACTGTCAGACTGTGTCTTTAGTCTCTTCCTCTGACTCTCCACAAAAGTATAGACCCTGCTGTAGTAAGAAAAAGATGCATTGATTGTCTGTGACATTGCCTGAAGTTATTCAGAGGCTTCTAATGAGAGGGTTAAGAAAAGTAACTCCTCCCAGGACACAGAAAACTTCAGCTGAAATCATAAGAATGTCTGAGCTGAAGTCCCGTCTCCCTCCCTGCCCCCATTCTTCAGGCTGCACTGTTCTTAAATAAACTATTTGGGTTGGAAAACATTCCTTGCGTGTATTCTGAGTCATGATTTCTCTGCTGCTTTAGAACCTTTAAGTGCCAGGCAGCTAGATAAAACTCTGCCTAATCTGCTGAGGAAAAAAAGGCAACTCCTCAGTTCCTTGAGCACAGGGAGCCCAGTCCAAAGTAAGTCACCACTTTGGGTGCTGGCTGTTGCATGACACGTGAGGAGGAAATATGGGCTCTTTCCTAGATTTCCTAATTGCACTCTCAGACGGACATGAGATGATTCATAGCTGGCTATGAAGAACTCTTGCTTTCCAGATTTCCTTTATTTTTAAATAGATTTTGGGACCAACCCATCAAAAAGTAGCTCTCAACCAATCTTGAAAGAAAGGCTGACCACTCCATACAGACAGCAACAGAAAACTTTTGGTGTAGCAGGGAGAGCTTTCTTGATATTGAAACCAAAGGCAAAACATAATTGCGTTTATGTGTTTACTTACCAAACCATCACATGCAGTACAAATTTAGGTCCTCTCTCTCATAAAGAGAACAACTAACTTCCACAGGTACATAGTTCTAGATGGACACAGGTACAGATCCATACAAACAGTCGAATTAGTAAAGATATGTTTACATGTCAACTGTTGATGTCACTGTATATATACATGCACTCAGATCATGTAAACTGCACACTAATACAGTTTATCATACCTCTTAAGGGAGTAGAGATAAAGTAATCTCATTTTCCCGTGTTTGTCACAGGTTATTGGTCATGCTCAGAGACACTGATCACAGCTCAGCTGGTGACAGATAATTTGTTAGACCACCTATAGGCAGCAATTCACATCTTTGTGCTTATATTGTATATAAAGGCTTGTGAATACAGATAGGGCTCTGTGTTTCTTTTGCCAGTTAAAGTGACTACAGACTATTTTATTCTAAGGACTACTATATGCTTCACCTGCCATCAAAGGTCATGTAGTATGGTAAAAAAATTTAATATCTCATAACAGTGAAATACAAAGTCTTATAGAAAAGGAAGTGAGGAATATTCTGTGTGAGCTGAAGCAAGGCAATTCACTTTACATCCAGGACCTGCAGCTGTCAATTATCAGCAGTGCAGACCCAGTTGTGTTAAGCAGCTTGTAGAGAACAACCCAGAAATGAAGTGGAAGGTGAGACCCAGTGCTTTGCAGTGTTTGCATCCACTCCCCATCTCTGGCTGCTACTGCAGCTCCACTCGTGGCCTGCTGCAGTCTTTCCCACACAGCAAATTGCTCCTTCTTCTCTCACCGCTGCAACTCTCAGCCCATCAGAAGAGAGCCAGATGAACAGCAGCTTTCACAAAGCTCCTCACCTTCCCCTGTCTCTTTTCCATGCTATCTGAGTGAGCCTAGCTGTTTTCCCCACATAGAACCCAGTTAATTACACACTCAAGTACAGAGCAGGAAGAGTATGAAAACCCAGGTCAGATAATTATGATACAAGTCCTATTATTTATTTATTTATTTATTTGTTTATTATGAGGAAGTCCAGATGTTATGGACACTTCTGAAGTGCTGCTTTCTTTGAAAGGTGGTAATACAAGCAGGACCAGGCCTCAGGAAAGATTATATCACACATGCATGCATACATAAACGCAGGCCTACTTGGAAGGCAGAGGGGCTGCCTTAAGTCATCTCCTGACTTTGGCCATACCCCCTCTAGATCCCTCTCTGCATCATTTTCCTCCATTTTGTTTTCTATCTCTGTGTTGGAATACCAGATGTGTTTACATTATGCCTACCCGAGAGATTTCTGTAAATCTCTGATCAGCCTGATCATGTAGCATAATAGTGATTTGGTGATTCTCTGTAAACACACATATTGTTCAAATTAGAGCTCGAAGACAGGGGCTTCCTGTTTGCTCTGGTTCTTTTTACAGCCTTACTTGATGAGCAAAGCCTCTGCAAGTGACAATATAATCCTTCCCTGGAAAACTCATTAAGAAGCATATGTAAGAAATGCAAATAATAGCTAAAGCACAACCACCTTGCTGTATCAAAGCTAATGTCTCAGACCTTCAGAAACATAATGAGCCACAAATTTATTTAGAACTGACTAATAAAGAGCTGGTCATCCAGACAACATCTTCTAAGTAGCATTTTAATGGCCAGACAACCTCTGCAGACCTTTGTAGCAGGAAGATGACTGAAAAGCTGAATTATATCCACTACTGAATTCAGATAGGTAGAATGCCTTTCCCCAACCTTGTTGTTATACCAACTCAGTCATAAATAAAGCCCGTCTAGTGGAAGTCTAAATATTCAAGGATCCCATACAACTGTGGTGAGCAGTCTAACAGGAGTGTACAGGTGATGACTGAAAGATAGCTCTTGAAATAGTAATTACTGGAAGAGAGGTAATGCCCAGGTGCAGGTAGGGCTGAGTGAACAGACACCGCACCAAAAGCTCTGACTGGCATAAGGGCTCATCCACAAGGTCTGCTTGTGCCAAAATGTTAACATTTCTGTGTCACCTGAAATTAAGGCTGGGCTGACTAAAAGGAGAATATTTAGCACCTTTGTTGAACTGCATCTTCAAAGTCTGCACCAGCATGAAACTATTAGCATGCATAACACCTCTGCAAAGCAGGTAAGTGAAGGTTCTTGTATGCATAATATGGGGGCAGAAACAAGGACCCAGGAGGTAAACTCCCAGAGGTTAGCTGCCAAATCGGTGGCTTCAGGTGATGATAAATGCCTGTCTAATGGCAAATGCCATCATGTTGCCTTTTCAGATAACTTGTATGCAAACACTTCATTTGTTGGAAATCAAGAAATTGTCTGGGAGCTAAACGACCCCTCAAAATAATGAGATTCTAAGGTCTGTTAAACTGGCAAATAGTGCCTCTAACTGACCTGAGTCTGTTACTGTATTAATGGCCTGGAAACTGAATATTGGTGTATGCAACATGTTTATCATCTAACTCATTAGTTAAATTTTTAAGTGAAATTTGATTTAACCAGTAACCCGGAGCATAGTAGGTAAAAGAGCAAAATAAGTTCAAAACCAAGAGGAGAAAACTCTGCAACTTATACTACAGCAAGTGAATGGAAGGGTATTCTTCACTTTTATCTGCCTAATTTTGGCAAGGCTGTTGAGAACGAGAGCCAAAATTCTGTCATTTTTAGCAGTGTGATTCTCACACTGGTGAAGTCCTCTGGTGTGCTGCAATAGATTTCACCAGGTGTGAATGTAATCATTCTTTGGTTCTGAGTCTGTAATAACTTGTTACTTTGGAGAAATAAGAACTGAGAACCTGAAACTTTTGTTAAAATTGGTACAATCTGTTTTTTAATGAACAACCTTGCAACTGTGTAATGCAGCTCTGTATACAAACAAATGACCTGGTTTCATTGATGAGAAGTTTCCTCTGAAATCATTGATACAGAACTCCTCAGAGCCTGAAATGTTTGACATCAAAGTATATATTTTCTCCTGTTTTTGAGATACTGTTCCAACCTCAGGTTAAAAGAACAGAAAGCAAACTTAAATTTTAAAGACTGAAACGTAACTGTAGGAGTGTAGGAGTGAATTTGAAATGTTTTCTTCTTTACCAAAAAAACCTCTAAAATATTAATACTTCCCAGGAATTCCCTCTGTATTTTGAACTACAGTGGGAAAATCTAGCTGCTTGAATTATCATGTCAGCTCTTTCCTATTAGTTACTTAGCAATATTTCCGTGTAGAACTCTGAAGCGTTGCCCTCAAACCAGTTGGAGAGCTGTTGATGGAAGAAGTGAACCAAAGCATCAAGGCTGCAGAGGTAGAGGCTTACAAGAAAAAATAATATTCAAACTTCTGTAGCCCTGATTCAATTCCACCAGCAGATCATATATCTGATATGTGATGGTTTTGTTACCTATGTGTTACAGAAATTCTTTCTATAATTTAGCACCTCCCTTATAGTAGATGAGAAATATTACTGTTCCATGTATGATCAGCAAACAATAATCAAAACCTACTTCCTAGAATAAAATAATCATACTTCTTTTAGCTAAATAAATTGGAGGTTTTTCCTAATTGGGAATTGTGTTCTGTTTCTGTTGAATTCTTTCCTTCAGTATTTCCTCAAATGAGGATGAAAGGAACCTCTACACCATTCTTTAGGTCACCCAACTATTTTGAGTCAAATTTGTGAATCCAGCAAATTTCTCATAAGCCAAGCTAACTCTGAGAAAATTAACCTTTTCTCATCAGGCAGAATAGTTCGATTTTCATGGAGTTTTCCTGTTGATTTAAAATAGAAGAAAGCCACTGCTTCCCTACGGTTTTTTAAGGAAGTCCTAAGACATGAGTTTTATGACAAAACTCGCTGTTCAGATACAGTCTTCTGGGTTAATTCTGCATAAATATCAAGAATGTGTTTCATTTTGTCCCAAACTCATGTTTGTGCCTTAAAAAAGGGATAGTAACCTTGTGTGTTTCTCTTCAGCTGAGCTCTTCCCTGCAATAGGGGCAGCAGTTCCAGCAATTTGCAAAGAGCTGAGAAATATGAGAGTCTGGAAACAAAGCAATAGGAGTTCAGCTGGGCAACTCCAGTCAGAAATCATCTGGAATGTGGCAACACTGAGATGCAGGGTAAGTTACAGATTTGGAAGTAGCTAAAGAACATTAAATTAATTCAAAGCAAAGAAAGAAGAGAACTCCTGTGCAAATTAAGATGCTCATTCTCTGCTGCAGTTTTCTCTTTCTTTTGTTACTACTCAGACTCCTCTGATGATCAAGTATATGTACAGTGAGGTTGGAGTTTGCACAGGAGGGACAAACAAATCTTGTCCTGAGCTGATGATGAACATACATGAGGCTTGAATTTTGAACCAGGCATCTACCTGCCTAAGTTAAATGCACTTATTTTTTCAAGTATTAGAGTTTAGAATATTAGAATTTGCAAAGCTGAGTAAACTGATATGTCTGTATACACACAGAGATTGCAAATGTCGTTGGAGCTTGGATGCAGCTGATGCTGCTAATGCAGAACAATAGTATGAGCACTGATGAGAGCACAAAGTGTCTCAACATTTAAAATTAAGAGAGAAAAGCACTAGTCATCACAACAGAAAATAATAAATTAAGGCTCATGTAACCCTTTTTCATTCTGTGTTTGAATGCAAATAGCTTCAAGCAATAATTCCTAGAAGCATTTAAACTTTATAGACCAGTTCTGGAAGACACAAGTTCAGTTAGGCTGTAATGCCAGGAGCACACAGCAGCTTTCAGAAAAGCTGAAAGCTGCCTCATGTGAATGTCTTTCAGTTTCATGACAGGGATACAGAGGGAGGCACGCTTCACTTGCAACAGAAAGATATTTACTTCATTTCATGAAAATAGTGTTATTTGATGGCTAAGAGAGAGTTTGGCTCCAGTTGACTGCATAATCCACAATCTAAGTCTGCTAGGGTCATAAGATAAGAATGGATATAGTTATGAGGTCTCATAAAGGGTGATCTCATTCACAGTTCAGCCAAATGAAAGGCAAACACTCTCATGTGTTTGAGGGGAGTGTAGGAGGCATAACCCCCTATTTTTTCTCCATAGCAGTTTTATAACTAAGAGAGACCATCCTCTGTGGTTTGAGACCTTTCAGAGAAGCCTTCCAAAAGACCTTTTAAATGTATTTGCTTAATTAGCCAGTCTGGGTTTTTTCAAACTACTTTTACCCTTTATTGATTTGGTCATTTTCCATTCCATGAGACCTTTTTGGTACAAATAATTTAAGAAATTTTTTTTCCCATTTGGATAATCTATGGGGTGATGGTAGCCTGTAGCCCCAGTTCTGTGACCAGTGCAGGGGAGGCTGAGAAGCTGCTGAATCAAACCTCCTAAGGCTGTGCAGAGTACCTAGGCTACAGGCCTAAATTATCCTGAAAGGGCTTTACACTCTGGACTATCCACACAGCTCATGCCCTTGAGTTTCACAATTCAGCATTCCCTTTTAATGTACACCAGCTGTGGTCAGCTCAGAGCAGAGCAGCCTGCTCCCTCAGCTATAATCCCACTCTGCACCACTACCTTTCCTGTAGGGCAATAGAGCCTCATTTCCACTGAAGATCGTGCTAAATGCCCAGCATTGTTTCTGAGACAAAATCTGCTGGCTTCCTATGGTGAATCCACTGAGACTGGATTCCACCACACTGTTTCAGGAGTGAGGCCTTCATGCACACAGAAATTTCACCAAGACATCCTAGTACTTTCTGTAATTTCTAAAAGGATATAAAAATTGAATAACTTAAAAATAAAGTATCATTTGTAAGACAGCAGACATTTGTATGTGCACTGTGCATGTACTTGCACTGGGAGCTCTTCTGTCCAGATATTATCCATACACCCTACTGAGCATCTTGTCACAGATAAAAAGCAATTTACAAAATAAAATAATCTCCACCATATCTGTTTAGCATAATCAGACTAAGCACAGACAGTTTAACTATTGTCATGTACAGCCTGCTCCGTAATAGAGATTCTGTAGACATGATCCTACCTTTCTCAGAGTCCCATGGATATACCTGTCAAGACTTTTCCATTCAATTTTTCAGTAGCAATCTAAGGCATAATCTACTTTTCCCAAGAAAGATCCAGGAGAAAAAAAAAATGAATCTGCAAACTATATAGGAAACAAAAATTATTTTAAATAGACCAGCTCAGTACCAATAAAATTTTCAAGAATTTAATGGAATTTATTAACTTATCTGGTTTTATACTGTGATTCTGTGATTCTTGGGGTTGTCCTGTGCAAGGCCAGGAGCTGGACTTCAATAGACCTTGTGGGGCACTCAGGATATTCCATGATTCTGTGGCTCTATGTTTAAAGACACCAGCTTTCTTTCAATATTGTGGGGTTTTTTATTCATAAGTACTTAGGAACCTATCAGGTCAGAACAAAGTGTGTCTAATGCAGTGTCTTGTCCCTGATGGCGACCAATAAAAGACATTTAAAAATCAGTAAATATAAGAGGAGATATTTTACTAAAATAGCCTCGCTGCCTTCAGCTTCTTATGGTGCAGGAACTACAAGCCTAAACTCTCACTTGCAAATTTGCATTATGTAAACTTTCAAGGAATCCACTGATTTATTGCCTAATATTTCAAATATCCTATTAAAGTTTGACCCATGAAAATATCATACTATGAAAAAAAGTGGAGTACAGCATTACAACAAGGCTGCTCATTATCTCACAAGACTATAGAGGAGTACACCAAGGCAAGATGAGCAACTCTTTTCAAAGAGAGGAAAATATTGTAGAAGAGAGAATGGAGAGCTGCCACTATATATATATTAGTGGTATTTACTAACAAGCAAAGTTAATACTAAAAAGGTATTTTTTGCTGAAGAATGCCAACATTCAACAAAATAGATTTACACCTGAAGCCAAACAGACTTCAGTAAGGAGACACTTGCATTCTCCCTACTTGCCTGACCCTGCATTCCCCCATAACCTTGTAGCCCACTTCAGCAGAACTGATGGAAGAATCCACAAACATATAAAGATTCGGCAAGTTTCATGAAACTGGCAGGTTACCTAGAGGGAAAAGACTAAAATCAGCAACTCCAAGAAGAAAAGGCTCCAGTGTGAGTCCAAAACTGTCTGGTTTGGTTTACCAGCTGGCTAATCAGTACAAATATGCTGGCCTGCTTTTGTGGGCTGCTTTTTGCCCAGCTGACAGCTGCAGAATAGGAAGCTGAGCCTAGTGAGAGGAGCAGGTAGAGATGTGAGGGGGTAAACTAGGAGAAGGGAGAATCTAAGTTTTAGGATGTTTGCCACATCTGTTCTTCTGGAGGCATGTGAGACAGCATCACACAGAATCCCACACACAGAATATTCTGAGCTGGAAGGGACCACAAGGACCATTGAGATCAGCTCTTAAGTGACCTTGGCTTGGTTATGAGCACCATGCTCTGACCAATCTGTTGCAAGGTGTGTGTGTTCCACCTCTCACCCTGGTCTCTTTACAAAACCACATGCTGTTACAATGAACAATGGCCCATTCAACAGTATTAAGTGCTTTTAACAAAGCACAGTCAGCTTTAAAAATGTTTGTAGGGAGAAACAACACTGTACTGCATGCCATTCATTGACTCTACCACGTAAAAATAGGAATGTTGTAGTGTACAATTTTAGGGAACAGCAACATGATATACTCAGCCAAGCCTTATATAAGTAATTTCAGCTGTGGGGATTTCAGATCTGCCTCTGTGTGACACAAAAATATGCCTTAAGTCCTTGTACTCAGATGCTATAACATTTTTCCCTAGTCTGCAGCACTAGATTTATCTTTTCAGTGAATAGGAAACAGAAAGTTGTGAGAAGGACAGCCAAAACTAATCAACACTTAAGATTTCCTGTGCATTCTCCTTCCAGAATGAGGGATTCTAACTCCATGTGAAGAAGAGCAGAGATCTGTCCATAGTTGCTGTAGGAGATGAAAGCATTTAAGGATGACAATTGGTGAAAAGTTTTAGTAATGGAAAAGCCTGGACTGACCAGGCAATGTTGTTGCTGAATACAACTTAAATCTGTATGCTGCCTCATTTTTCAAAGTAGGATTTAAATGCACTTGAAAATTACCCCCAATGCCTGTGGGAATTTAGTTGCTTCAGAAGCTGATTTCAGTGATCTGCACTGTCTGAAACAAGCCTTTACTTGCACTGCTGCTTATTTTTGACTGTCAGTGTGCATACCAAGTGGTATCCATATGATGAAGGATCAGGTTGAAGATGCTTTCTTTACCGAGACAGATTTCTTTCCATTAAATTGTGGGTTATATGCTCTTTGTTGTAGTTGAAAATTACCACTTGATATGGAAAAACTACCATTTATTATTATACTAATTGAAACTCAGGGCATGGAGATAACAAAAACACTGATTCTTTTCCCACCTGCTGCAAACTGTTATAGTTGAGGGTTCCTTTGATGGTTTTGGTTTGTTTTTTTAATTCTAATTGTGCCGCAAACTTTTTCAGTGGTTAATTTCAAGACAAGGTACCAAAAATTTGGCAGTTTCCTCTAATATTGTCTGTCTGATTTTGATTGCAATAGTAATTGTATCAGGCAATAATTTGAGATTTATACGATACCATCCACAGCATTCCACGCACAGACATCTTCACACAGACCGAATGCAACCCATGATCGTGCGTGCTCGCTTTCAACTACTCCACTGATCTCCACCTTCTATATTTTGCAGTGCATTCGTGGTTCATGCACTTCTGAGTGCTTATCGTTCCCAAGCCTGTCGAGAATGTGAAGGAATTGATCTATACTGATCTTCTACAAGTGATATTCATTGCATTTTTGTTTTATCTCATATAGAAAATTCTGAAAGTTCCCAGGAGCCAAGGCTCTGTAGATGTCAATTCCATAAAGATACAATGCAACTCTGAGTTGATCCCCATTTCAGCAATATTCTAAATAATAGTGGTTCAAGCCTGGTATACCAGACCTCATGTGCACATCACAAACTTATTTACAATCTGTCTACACACATCCGTTTATGTGTGCTCGTCCAGAGAAATTATTCTCACCAGCACTGTGTTAATTCACTTTACTAGTATTTGCTGAGACTGGTGAGCATCTTGAAGGATCACCTGGCTTTATTTCATCTCACCTTCTGTTTTAGTTGAGAATTTTTATTTCCTTGAGTCAAAATTATAAGGCTGGCAAATAGAACAGGAAAAAAATCCAAACAATTAAATGGTTAAATGGCCTGGCTCTGCTATTACTGAAGTCAGTGTGAGTTTCCATTGTATTATCAGAGTGAGAACAGAATCAGAGCCAGTGTGGAAGGATGTTGTCCTAGGTTACAATGTAAATATGTAAGGTATGTATTCCATCACCATCTCCATGAACTGTTGAAACCAGGAGGGGCAGTGTTTTCCTTGTCTCCTCCTCCGGACTATCTCCTGTTCATGGGCCATCAATGCCTTGCCCCATGACTCATGGATAACTCCCTCCTGGAGCCATTTCTGTTTAATGGGCAATCAAGGGCCCACCCCATGACTGATAAAATGACATCATCCCATTGTGAGATGCTCCGCCCAGGGGGAGGAGCCAAGCATTCCCACCTGGATATAATCTGGGATTTCAAACAGAACAGCAGTGCTTATCCACTGGTTTCCAGAGGACAAGGGCCACTAGACCTTTTCTACAGGATCACCACTTCAGCAAGATCACTTCATCTGGACTGCTACCACCACCCTAACGAGCAGGGTGTCAGGTTGTATTCTGACTCTGTCAGTGGTTTTTCTTTTGTTTTATTGCATGTACTTTACCTTTTTCTATTAAATTGCATTTCTGACTTGGAGTTTCACTGGTTTTTGCTTTCAAACTAGCACAGATGTTTAAAACAGACATGCAAGCTTATAGCTGTATTAAATTAATTAGAGGTGAAGTCCAAATAATGTTAAAAAATTAAGTTTTTAAATTATCTTTCAGTTGTAAATAAGTTAGCATATTAATAATTTCATTATTTTCTTGGATAACCTTCAGAGCCACAGAGCAATAGATTGAGTTGATAATGACACAAAAAGAGGTCAATGTGTTCTGAATTTATTTAAACATGATAAATTGGTTTGGCTCAGTAACAACCAACTGAGCCTTCTATAAATAGGTGAACCTTGAGGTGAGCCTTTGTTTTGACCTCCTCGATCCCTAAATGTGTAACCTCTGAGAGAAAAAAAAAAGAAAAGGAAAAAATTATATATAATTTAATAACTTAAATGCCACCCTGAAAGCTCTCTGACTGCTGCTGTGAAGGTTTACCCATTTTGAGAAGAATAACTAGATATCTCAGCTTTAGTAAAGCAGCCTTGAGTTATTCTCTTGTTTGCCTTTACTGAAGTATAACTGAAGGAAATTTTCCATTAAATTTGTTTTCTGATCTCTCTAACAGCACTCCCACAAGGGCTGCCTATCAGTCGCTCCTTTTTGAGAATTCATGACCACTAATCCTGCTGAGGATAATGGATGATGACTTATTTCAGACACTAGACAGCCACTGGGGAAGAGAAACTAAACGAAGCAGCAGCCATAACTGTTCACATAGAACCTGTTTATTTCCCACTAAAAGTCAGTTTGCTGGACTACTTCTCAAAAGCCACTTTAAATGATTCTAAAAGAACTATCTTAAAATATCAAAAAATATAGAGGTCAATGGCTATAAGCTGTTTGCACAAAGAAAAATGCTCCTGCTTCCTTAACATTCACTGGCACCCCATGGACCCCCTCTAAATTATGATCCCTGGAGCAGCCAAATCATGACTCTGTGTACCTGTGCCATGCTCTCACATCTGTGTTACTTTAGTGCTGTACTGGAACAGTGGACACAAACCTTAGCTTAGCACACCCAGCCCCTCAACACTGGCTACAGAGGACTGCTGGAAGCTCCTTGCAGCATCTTGTCTCTCCATAGGATTTTTCTGTAACAGCATAGTGCAAAGTTTTTTTATTATTATTATTATTATTATTGGGTTTTTTCTTTTTTTTTTTCTTTTTTTTTTGGGGGGGGGGGGTAGTTGTTATTTTCTGTCTTTTTTCTGTTTTGTTGGGGTTTTTTTAAACTAAGCAGTCAAGAAGAAAACAGCAAGCCTGACACAATGAGTTGCAGTGAGGGAGACATATAGTACCACTTCCATATTTTCTCCACTGGCAATGTACTTGTTAATGCAAAATACTGACTAATCAAGCTAAGGTGTGAAGTCCAGAATCATTAACAATTTCATTAAAGATAGCTCTAAGGAAACTGATATGGCCACACAGCAGACATCAAGCAAAAAGTATCCAAGGTTCAGCTTAGTGCTGCATGAAATCATAAAGACCCTCATATATCCACATAAAGGATATACAATCTAGAAAAGGAATATTGAAGCCAGATCATGTCACTGAACCAGCCCCAGTACTCATCCCACTGGGAAACTACTTCCCTTAGGCACCTTTGTTGCTCATCCACTACTGCTGTATGGTGGGGCATGCATCCATCCTCTGAACAAATGTGTGAAAGTTCCTGCTGGAGTAGATGAAAATAAATGAACAACTTATTTGTACCAACCTCAAACTGTTGCTCTCCCATTCACATCAGCTGGAGGAGAACTTGGATCTGAGTGCACAGTTACCCACCCTGGGGTTTGAGGTTTGGGGACAGCCTAAAAAGACGCAGATCTTTCTCCAAATTCTAGCATTGCTCTGTGTTTTCTTGTGGTATGGTGCTGGCCAGATAGTATTAAATTGTTTAGCTGGATAATTGTTTGGTCCCTTTACTCCACTCTGGTGAGATCCCACCTTGACTTCTGTATCCAGCTCTGGGGTCCCCAGCACAGGAATAACATCAGCCTGCTGGAGTGATTCCAGAGCAGGGCCACCAAGTTTATTAGAGGAATGGAGCACCTTTCCTATAAGGAAAGATGAAGAGATTTGAGTTTGTTCAGCTTGCAAAAGAGAAGACTTTGGGGTGACCTAATTGTGGCCTTCCAATACCTGAAGGGAGCCTACAAGAAAGATGGAGAGGGTATTTACAAGGGCATGTACAGGACAAGGGGAAATGGTTTCAAACTGAAAAACAGTAGGTTTATGTTAAATGCTGAGAAAAAGTTCTTTGCTGTGAGGTTGGTGGGGCACTGAAACAGATCCAGAGAAGTTGTGGATGCCCCATCTTTATGAGTGTTCAAGACCAGGCTGGCCATATAATCTGATCTATTGAAAGGCATTCCACAGCAAGGGGATTGCAACTAGATGGGCTTTAAGGTCCCTTCCAACCCAAACCATTCTATGATAATGGCCCATTCATTGGCTGATAAGTTTTGAAATAGCATGCAGGGAAAATGCTTCCCAGTATTAAAAAGTTACAGTTTTCATAATTTTTGATCTGTATTCCAATGTTTTTTCAAACTAATGAAAAATAAATCTGAGTTGACATCACCTGGAAACTCCCCTCTTTTAAAGCCTGCCCTAACAGCAAATCTTGCAGAAGATATTTTTTTGTTATAATGAAAGTTTCAATTTAAATTGTGCCATAGGCATTACTGGCTTTAGTGTGAAATAGTTCCTTTAAACACATACGATTCAAAGGAAAAAGAATTCTTAGATGTTTACTTGTTTAAGCTGGCTGATCAAATCAATTCTGGTATGCTAATGGCTCCAAAAGCTTTTATGTTACTTCTATTACTTCACAAATACTTGTACTAGATATTTGCACACTAGCAACTATTTGCTGTAACTGTATTTTATGAAAAAAAATATTTCTGAATTCACACTATAGAACCAAAGTTACTGGGCATTACCTTTTTAAAGAAATACTTTTTTTCTTTACCCCAAGTTTCTAAGATTGTTTTTGCATGCTTAGGTAGAAAAGATAAGCACTATAGCCTGTCTTCACAACAGAAACTGTGACAGTGCCTGTATGACAGAGATACCTTGCAGGGAGATCAGCTTAATAGGCCTTTGTCACTTACCCTAAATCATATGGTGTGTCTTGAATAACTGCCAATGCTAGAGTGAGAAGAGATTCCTCTCTTTCCTTCCTGATCTTTCCTTGAAATACAAAGACAATGGATGACTGAAAGTGAAGAAAATGACCAAGGACTCCATAGGTTCCAAAGGTCAGGTATGCACCTGAGATTGTTGTGGCAAAGCTGTCAGTCCTAGGGAACTTCAGATATGGATTTTCAGCATGGTGGATTGCTGAGAAGAGACTGACCTGGGAAAAGAGCCATATCAATGGATTATTCTTCTGCATCTCTTTTTTTCTATCTATATGCAACAACCCTGAAATGGCTGGAGCATCCCAAGAATTAATCTCTTTGGAAGTCTAAGGAGTCTCATACCATCTCAACAGTTTCTGTGTGTTGCTGAGCTTCTGGCTCCAAGTCTCCCTGAGCCCCCTGCATTATGGGAGACATGGTGATTGAAAATCCACATCTTTGCAGGGGTTTTCTGTTCTTTGGGTGGGAGCTTGTCCTTCCTGTGTGAAACTTTGTGGGTAGGATGGATGGGAATAGTGGCTTAGCTTGATTTGGTCAGGATACACGTGCCTGCATCCTTGCACCTTCCACGTATTTTTCATTAATAGAAAAGGACTGTCACTTATTGAAAATGTGCATAAAATAGGTTTATACATATGCAATTAGAACAGGTTTGTCTCAGAAAGTCTCTAATTACTATTATAATCAGTCAATAACTATTCTGCTGATGCATCAGAGTCAAGAAAAACTGGCTACAGAGTCAATGATTGATTTTAAGGAACAAGTTTGGAAAAAAACCAAACTGTTCACTGAAAGTGGCATCAGGAAATACTTGGACTTGAGCCACAGTACTTTGGGTCTATAGTCATAAGAATTTATTTATTATTTTAACTTGTTTGAAGCTCACTGAGCTACTTTAGGTTTATGCTGGTGTAAACTTTCAAGTCGTTATCTTCACTGTCCGGGTTAATTTAAAGTCCTTCTTGGTCTAAACTGATACCATTCACATGAAAGATAATCTGAAAGAATACTCATGTACGGTTTATGCCATATACTTTTATTACAATGTTTCAGCCCCATCATTTGTTGTGCTTCCATTTTCTGGTCAGACGCACTTCCTTGGATCACCTTTTCCAGATGCTGTGGATTTTCCTACCCAAACTGCAGGCTTTTCCACTTTGTCGGCGCTCTTGCTAGTGAGGAACTGTCCTGCCTGCAGAGGCAGCTTCCGACAGGCTGTCCAGCCGGGAAGGGGGAGCTCGCCCGGACACGCGTGGGTGCGTGGCACAGGGATGCTGCTTTCGGTGCTGGCGGTGCCCCTGACACACAAGCCCCCGTGGGGTCCCCGCTCAGGTGCACATCCACGACCCATCTTTCCCATTCTCTCTGTACGCGTGCCCCCGACGGCAGCCGATAAATAGGGGCTGGATACAGCCCCGGCACCTCCCCTAAGACAGGCTGAGGGCGAGACGACCCCCTTGGCTGCGGGGTGGTCAGGAGGCGGTGCCGAGAGCCCTCCCGCGCCCGGGCTCTCCCGGAGGCTGTGGCGGCTGGCTGCCGTGCGCGGGCAGGGTCCGCCTGCTCGGCGACCCGCGCCTGGGGGAGGGAAGGGGAGCGACGACGGGCGGCCTCCTCGCCTTTTCCGCCCCGGAGAGATCTCCCCCACCCTGAGGCGGGGCTCCTCTTTGCCTTCGCCGTTACCTCTGCCCGGGACTCCCTTCGGCGAGCGGAGGGGGCCTGGGAGGGGGCGACTGCCCGCCTTGGAAGAGCTCCTGGGCGGGGAGGCGGGCTGGCCGCGGCTGCCGCTTGGCCGGGCCGGAGGCACCACGTCAGCTCCCCGCAGCCGCGGGGGCTGCGAGGGGCGACCCCAAGTGACTGCAGCCGCGACCCCGCTCCCGGGGCAGAGGAACGATGGGGCGGCCGGCCCTCGGGGGCACAGCGCGGGCAACTCCTCTCACGCCCACTCACCTCGGCCCCCTCCCCCGCGAAGGGAGAAGCCGTCTGCCGGGCAGACGTGGCAAACAAGCCCGCCAGCTTCCCCTGAGCTGGGTGGGAGGGTGGCCGTCGCGAAGGGGAGCTGCCGGGAGCGCCCATCCTCCTTCCCGCGCCCGGGAGCGCCCTTCAGCCGGCCGGGAGGCGCGGAGCGCTCGGGGCGGCGGCTGCGGGGCACTCCGGGCTCCCCTCGCGTACACAACACTGCCCGAGCGGCCGCGGAGCCGGGAGGGGAGACCGGCAGGGCTTTGCCCGCGCCCCGGACGGACGGAGATGCTTCCCCGGGGAGAGCAAACAGCCGGGACGCGAACGGGCTCCGCCGCGGCTGTCGGTGTCCCCGGCACTCGCTCTCCGCGGGGAAACGCCAGGGGCGTGGGACCGCAGTGACCGTGCTAGAGGGGTCGTGCTAGAGGGTCCGGGCACGGGGAGAGCGTCGGCTTTTGCCTTTGGTTACAGTGGGACTGCGGAGAGAGGTTGAGCTGGGATCCAGCTTGCTCCCGGCTCCCCCGGCCGCTTCCCCGCGGGGCGGGAGGCGCCGCAGGCCCTGGACAGCTCCCGCTTTGAACGCTTTGAACGCCGTCGGGGCGCTGCCAGCCCGCGGCCCGGCGAGGCTCCCGGCCGCGCTCCTAGAAAAGCGGGGCGAGAGGGGCGTGGGACGGCTGAAAGG
>VXBQ01000937.1:260321-311831 GCA_013400175.1 Phainopepla nitens | reverse complement strand
AAAAAAAAAAAGAAAGAAAGGGGGGAAAAAAATGAGACGACGAGTCAGATTTTCCTTCCGAAAGCCTCAGTGTCCACGTCCTCAAAGCATGGAACCAATTTAGCGTCCCCGCCCCCCCGCCGCCGCCGCTGCCAAAGCTGCTGCGGAGGGTTGGGGACAAGGGGCACGTGACGGCCGGGGCGGCGCCGGGACCCTCCTGCGGTATAAGTAGGGCGGACCGGGGCTGGGTTAATTTAGCGTCCCTGGCGGCAGGTTTCTGCTAAGGTTGGGGTTACTCCTCGAGACTGTATGCCTGCGTCCCACAGGCGATAGCTAACCAACCGACTCGGCACCACAAGGAGTCTGCATGTCTTGCAACTAGACATGCTCAGCTTTGTGGATATACGGATTTGGTTGCTGCTCGCAGTAACTTCATACCTAGCAACAGGCCAACGTAAGTGCTTTCCGCTTGTTTGTGGCGGGGGTGGTGGCAGGGGTGGCTGTCCGGCTCTGCGCTCTGTGCTCTGTCCCGACGCCTGCCCCACGCACGGCAGTCTGCGGGGAGTTTGTCGCTTCCCAAGCGATAGAGACCAGCTCATAAACTGCCACCTCCGTCCCAGATCAGACTCTAGGTTCTTTCTTTCCCTGAGAAAAAGATGGCAAGCGGCCAACGAGATACCCCTCTACGGAGAAAAAAAAAAAAGAAAGAAAAAAATACAAAAAAAAGGGACCACTCTCTCCCCCCAGGCTGCACTTTAGTGAGACTTTCCGAAGCAGGGAGCCGGGGGAGCGGNGCGGGAGCGGGGAGCCTCGGCAGGAGCAGGGCGGGAACGGAGCGCGGCTCCCCGGGGCCGCAGTGCCGCTCTGCCGCTCTCCTCATCCTCGGATGAGGCTGTACCATGCCCCTCACCGCTCGGCGAAGCGCGCGTACACACGCTCCCCGCACACTGAGATGGGAGGGAAGCGCGCTCCGCCACTCGGCTGGGGGAGAAGCGGAGCCTTCCTGCAGGGCAGCGCCCTGTGAAGGGCCCCCCGAACCCCTGGCCACCGTGGCTTTGACCCAGGATTTGGCCGCTTTCCAGGGCGGAGGAGGGAGGGAGCAGCCGTGCACTGCCCGCTCCTGGCGCTGGGAGCCCCCGTGATGATGCCCACTGGGATGGTGACCCCGGGATGATGCCCTCCGGCATGGTGACCCCGGCATGGTGACCCCGGCATGGTGCCCCCCGGGAAGGTGTCCCTCGGGGCCGTTCTGGACGGGCACTCTGGGGACATGCCCCCAACCCCGGTGGCGGGAAGCAGCTGCGGCTTCGCAAAGGAGCCGGAGCGGTTCGTGCGGGGGTCCGCAAACCGAGCGCCCGCGCGTCCCGCAGGGAGTTCGGGTCGGCGCCGTTGTCACCGTCACCTGCGGGCAGTAATGGCTTTAGTTTTGTGTCGGGTGGGCTCTGGCTGTCTGTGTGTACTGCCGCGGAAATGCAGTGCTTTCGGCATTTCAGCAGTTACCTTTTTCTGGACTGCGCGAACCATCCGGGTTTAGTGCGATCGTAACAGTGCCAAAGTGACACGTTGTGGAAAAACATCCAACAACCTGTTAATTAGTGGTAATGTTAAAATGCTGGCATTCAAGTGTGATGTAGACACTCAAGTATGGTGGGTTTAAGTGAAAACTGATCTTTAATTCCTTGAAATTAGGAAACTTAGAAAATTTGTTTCTCCAACTAATGAATAAAGTGCATACTCACATTTAGCAGTGCACAACATACAGAGATAGTTATTTGCAATTTGGTGTTTAATAGCTTCAAACTGTTCTCTGTTACACAGTTTTACAGGAAAATGTGGAAATAGAGATGTTTGGCTAGAACCTTTCCCCATAAAAAGTGGGATTCGTCCATTTATCTGAAAATTTCAGATTACTCCTACAATTTAGTATCTTCACATGTGTCAGTCTGCCTGGGTTTATTAATCTCTTGCATTAACACATGTGGAAATACATGGGTGCAGTGGGTTTTCAATGGAGGTATGTCGAAGCATATTCAGAGCATGTTTTTAGTTGATATCTGCCTTTTTACTGTATCAGCCATATTACTTGTCTTGATTTAATTAGCAAGTCCATTTTGAATTTGAAATACATGGCAATTTCGCCCATGAGTCTTTCCAGTCTAAGATAATAATCTTAACAGTAAGAAATTGCATTAGGAAAATGTTTATTGCTTTAAGGAAATCAACAAAATTGCGTTTCAAAGTAAAAGCAGCAAATTTAATTTTGAATTGAAAACAAGTTTAAAATTTAAAACTTGTAAAATATTTGAATCCCTGCTCTAATTATCTCTTTTTTTTTTTTCTATCCCTTCTCTTTGCAGATGTGAGAGAGGTCAGTATAATTTTTTTATCTAATATCTAACACTCCAATTAACAGGCTAGGCTTCACTTCTTGTGGCAGTATTATTTTCTAACATTCATTCCCAAGATGGTCATGGAAAAGTGGTGATTAAGTCCTGAAGGCACTGCCTGGAAAGGTACCCACCCCACTATCACAAGTGGGATGGCCTTTTAAAGAGACTGCCTTCATAGGTGTAGAGACCATGAGGAGAAAGTGACGGAGCAGTGCTGCTTGGACATTGTACCTGGCAGTTTGGATTTGGATAACTCTACTTGAAAGCCAGTTTTACAGTCTAAATTTCACTGGACATTAGGATTATGAAAGAGCTCAGGTGCGGCTTTTTTTTTTTAATTCTAATATTTTAGGCTGTAATAGCTATGAAATTGCCAGTCTTCAACACAACATTTTAATATAGTTACGTGCATCTTTGCTATATGTAACCTCCTAGTCTTCAAAGTAATTTTAAATCATAGAGCATAGTTAAATATATTGGACTGAGAAAAAGTATAGTTATGTAAGAAAAAGTCTAAGTTTATGCATTATTTTAGTTTAGAATACTGGCAGAAATTATAACTGTTTTTTTTTTGTTTCTTTTCCTTTTTTTTTTCCAGGCACCTGCAGGGCGCAAGGTAAGCATTTTTATTTTTCTTGCATGGAAATGAAGATTATATCAGGTAGTTTTCAGCAGATTAATATTTTGTTGAATTTTGGATGAAAGGAAAATTGACTACATTGCTTATTTTCAGTTTTCTCTGAAAATAGCAGTAACACTGAGATGAAAGGCAGGAAAAAAGGAGGGAATGATCAATGCAGCATTTTAACACCAGAGTAAATTCAAATATTGGATTAAAGGTGCTTTACCTATGAGCAGAACTAAGCCTACCAAGACCTTAAGGGCATCAAGGTATCATTCTTGTTAAAACAGAGTTCCTTTGTAAAGATTTACATGGATTGAATAGTACAGCAATATCCATACAGGTCTAAAGGCTAAATTGATTCCATAATATTTCTGAAAATCACTACTGTTAAATTAGAACTATTTATTCAGTAGAAACATACCCCAATTTTGTAAGTACTTCTGTGGTCTGTGCAGTGACACTTTTAATTCGCGCAACAGTGTCAGTGGTTAATCTATTTCCAGTAGATTATTGTGGACAAAAATACACTGTCTGAGGAAAATAGCTGTTGGACCTATATGTGCAGCCTTCTTTTCCTTTTTAAGGCACACTAATTTTTCTTAATGTATCTGTTTCCTTGTGTTGTCCTGGAAAATTTCCACAGTAACTCACTGAGTGTTATTTTCTTCTGGCAGGGCCCTAGAGGAGACAAAGGGCCGCAGGGAGAAAGGGTAAGGAATTAGATTGACGTTTACTTGTGGTATTTGAACAGTAGTTGTTGGAAGACCAGTAGTAAAAGACTAAGTTTAAGCATTGCTGTGAGATTAAATGATTGTACCTGTAGAAGCTTGCACATACAATTTCATTAAATAAAGAAACAAAGTTACCTATGTACCAAATTCAGCCTAATTATGGTCATTGTGCCTGAGCAGATGGGGTTGAGGTCACAGGGCAGCCTAGCTCTTCAAGTGACGATTTGAAAAATGTTTTTCCAGCTGTTCACAGTGGAAATAACACACAGACACGCAGAGGGAAAAGCTGACATGTAAAGATGTAATCTTTGAATAATGTCGTGGATGGGCAAGCTCTCTACATAAAACCTGAATAGACTAAGCTGGTTTTGAAAATAATTCATTGTCTGTGCCTCCAACAATGTTCTAGAAAAGCTCTTTTCTTGGCAGCTGGGCATTTGTTGTTCACTTTCTGCTAGTCAAAGTGGGTGTTATACTGCTGAAGGCTCTACTGTAAAGGTAGCCATAAATAAGGGCAGTTGAGTAATTTAATTGTAATGTTCATTCATATTGCTGATACCTGCTTTTCTGGTTTGCTTCTGCATCGTTGCTGCTTTTTGTAAAGTGGTATTCTGAACTTCACATATTTTGTCTGGGTTGTGTGTAGTTATGTGTCTTTTTTTCTATCATCTGAAAATTAAAATGCCGTAGTATTGATGAGGGAGCTCTTGAAGATTTCTGAGATCATAGTGTGCTGACACATATAATGGAAACTATTAGGAAGACTATATCAGTGTGGTCCGCTGGATATTTGCTTTAGGCTGCCTCTAACTAAATTTGTTTAATGAAATGAGATGCTTTCTTTGTTCTGAAGGGAACAAGCCTAATTCTGCTCCTTTAGAAATCCATTTATTATGGATTTCATTAAGTACTGAACTGAGTCCAAAAAACTCAGCAATTAAATACCTCACATAAATTGCCATGATGCCAAAACTTGACCAGCTTTGTGTACTGGGGATGAAAGAATGCAAGGACAAATGTTACTGGACTGAACACAGGTAATTTCAACCTGTTGTAAAAGAAGTTCTCACAGTAGTAGCAGATGGACAGTATCAAAAATCTGTAGAAGAGCACTGCTAAATTTTAATTGGATTTGCAATTATACCAGCAAATAATCTATACTGATTAAAAACTGGTATTGGACTTACTGTGTATTCATGGTAACTAATATCGGTAGGGCTGGACTTTTCTAATCCTCAGCTGGTCAAATTTTAGGCTCTCACTAACAGGATCTGCCAGGCTGTGTGGGCCCACGTGGGTCACTTGGGGTTTGTAGGTCCAAAGTTTGTCACTTCAGATGAAACTTCCCAATTTGGACTTTACGCTTTGGTGGCGTAAATCCAACATTGCCCCCATAAATCTTCTCAAATACGAAGCTCCGGTACATATCTGATACAAGGTGTAGCAAGGTAACATAAAATCAGACTGTGCTTATTTTCTCAAGTTAAGAATTTATTGAAACTATCTAATGAGACCTGTAGCACTGCAGTAGGGTGTGCTGTGGGTGCCTGGTCATTAGTGAAGTTACTACATCCAAGAATTTCTTCAGCCACTTCTGATTTTCGCTGTATAATTCTCTTTTTAACTCTAGGGTCCACCAGGTCCACCAGGCAGAGATGGTGAAGATGGTCTACCAGGTCCTCCAGGGCCCCCTGGTCCTCCAGGACTTGGCGGAGTAAGGCACTCAAACGTTCTATTACCAGCACTCATAAGCTGTGCTTTGTGACCAAGATGAAATTTATATCTGCTGGAAAACACTGTTGTTGAACTGAAGAGTGGAAGAAACATTCTCTTGCGAGCCATAAGAAATTGATGGTCCCAGCTCTATTGAAACCCTCATTGGGGTGTATATATTCCGTGGAAAATCTGGATTCTGTATTCAACAGGGACTTAGGAAGAAGAGCAAATCAACCCTGTTATTTAGCATTAAACTTACACAGTGATGATGTGTATGGGTTAGGCATCAACTAAATTGAACCAGTGCTGTTAGGCAGATGGGGAAAAGAAACCTTTGTGGCTGGATTCAAGAGACAGCAACTGTATTGGAATAAGTGAAGAAGACAACTCCTTAAGCTAAAAATCAGTTAAAAGTGCTATAGAATTTGAGAGTGTTGTCCTTTAGAAATTTTTCTTTTTTTTCTGTATTCATTCTGCAGAACTGTAAATAGCCTGTTGTGTACACACTTTGTGCACTGGTGTCCATCATATATTCTCTGCAGAATGCTGGATTTAACTCTTTGCTTGACATTAGCTTGCATAGGGAGCATGAAGACATGGAAGTGTTGTATTGATCAAGTTTAGTAGGTCCTTCTGCATGGAAGAATATTCTTTTGACTTCAATGTGAATAGCAATTTTATACTTTATTTTGCTAGTTGCAAATATCAAACTGCTTTCATTGTTTGGCTTTTTTTTTTTTATTTTAATATGTTAATGAAACAAGCAAGAAAAGGGGGTTTGATTGTGTTGTGAAGAATCTTTTCCTATTTTGATAAACTATCAAAAATCCATTGCAGTCTTTCTGAGGCTGTGTGCTCCTCAGATGTTTCTGAAACCGAGGCACCCACCTCATGCAATAGCTTCTAGGGGCTGGTGCATGAATTTTATTTGTGCATTTTTTTTTCACTGCTTTGCTCAACTTCCCTCATTGGAAATTAGGCAGAATAATTTGAGAGTTTCAAGAAAGTTTTCAGTTTTAAATGAGCACTGAATTTGCATTCCTAATTTTCAGTTCACACTATTGAATGCCTCTCTATCCTTTCTGCAGAGATATTTAGATTTGAAAGGGCCTTCCTGCTAAAATCAAGTCTTTTTGGAAACAAGTGAATAGAAATGTATTTCTAATAGGGCTATATTTACTGAGTCATATGTATGCTGCTTTAACAAACTCCATAGGCAGTATAACAAATCAGATGATATTTAGATATAGAATGTTGCTTAAAAATAGTTTTTGAAGTAAAAGTTTTAGTATTTTGATGTCAACCTTTTTATTATCTACAGAACTTCGCTGCTCAGTATGATCCATCTAAAGCAGCAGATTTTGGCCCAGGACCTATGGTAGGTATATGACATAGCAATTGATAACTCACATGAATAATGTGTTTAGGATTTTCCTCTAACTCTAATTCAGCTGCATTAATGGAAAAAAAAGTGTTCAATTTAGTGGTTTGATCATGTATTGACTCAGACTGGAAACTGATCCTTTAATATAGGATGATGTTTTAAACAGTCTGAGGACTTGAAATATGGTCTTGGATCTGTATATTGTCTTTAATATAGCACTGCTGGGTCTTGTGCTTTAATTCTGTTTGCTGACCACACTTTTATGAGTCAATGAATCTCATAATCAGATGTTAGATAACACGTGTGCTTTGATATAGTATTGCTTTACCCATATTGAGACAGAAGATGGTGTTTCAGGAATGAGATTAACTGTAAAGCTGCTCTCTAAAGCAGACACAGGCCTAAAAAGTAACTCAGCATCTTGGCTTCACTTGGTGATGATTTTTCCTCCATGGCTAAAACTTAAGGCATCAGTTTAACTCTTTTGATATCCTTGGATTGCACAGGTTTTTTAGGAAATTTGTCACCACATTTGGTTCTCAACATCTGAATGTTAGTACTTGGTACTGTAAGGCTATTCTGAGGAGGACTCTTTACAGCTCACTGTATACTAAGTACAAATGGAATTTAAGGGGCCTATTGCCACTCCATATGAATTTCTAACCCTTCCTTACATTACCAGATATTTTCAGTGTACATAGATAGCAGAATATGGGTTAAATTCACCACACACACTGATGTCACAGACAGGGCATCTGATGGGTGAGCAGCAGGATGAAGGCTGATCAGGATTTTTCTGGGTCAAGTGCTTGTCTCCACTTCCAAAAACACTCTAACATTAAATGGATTTTGGAAAGTACTTTGGCATCTCTTTAGTTACAAAATACGGGAAAATAGGAGTATCTTTAATCAAGTTCTGCCCTCAGTGTCTGATGATTAATCAGAAAACATGGATGAGGATTTATTTGAGGTGTCACCATTTCTATGTTCCAAATTTTGAGTCAGTTAGGTTCATTTGACAGAAACAGCATATAATCTACCTATTGTGAGGAAGTTTAAGTTTCACATATTTATTTCATTAATAGTATGTAGAAGATCAGGAAGGAAAAAGTAGTTATAGAATATAATTTGTGAAGAAATTCACAGGGTTTATGCAGCACATATGATTCAGACTGTCTAGAAACTATTTTTCCTAGAATTACTGCATAATTTCATATCCACAACATTGCTTTAATTTCCATGAGTCAATGCCTGCAATTAATGTGCATTTATTCCTCTTAATAAAAGGTTTTCAGTCTTATGGGATAGCTACATAAACTACTAAAAAGTTGGCATATGATTTTAATCTTGTAATGAGAAAATCTAAGACTTTCTGAGAAAACTTTAAACCAATTTAAAACATAGTTATTTCTGTTGAAACATCTCCTAAATCATTTGTTTAGACTATAGAAGTCCAAGTTAAAGTTTCATTTCACAATTATTTGCTTGCTTAATAAACCTTATGATAACTGTTAAGAGAGAGCACCGATCTATGGAAATTTTCTTTTTAGAAGTTATTTTTTCCACCCTGTGTTTTCAAGAAGTATGTAAATTTTAAATAATATCAAGGAGAGTATATTAGTGACTTATTTTGCAAGTAATATGAAGAGAATTTAATCAACACCAGAAAACAATGAAATATTCAAATAGAAGTAGATAATTATTGGAAATAGATATACACACAGTATATATAAGAGCCTTTCATAATGTCTTATGACCCTCATCTGTAAACTCTGGACGTTTCTGCACAGCAAGGGTAGAGGGAAGAATTCAAAAAAGAATGAACCAGTTCACTTGCTAACAAGGCAGAATGGATTAAGAAGACAAATCATAAAATTCACAGCCATAATGGTACATTTCTGTTCATCCCACTGGATTCTTTGCTGGTTCCTTGCTATTAGAAAATGTTTGCACTTGGACTGCCTGTGCAAATTCATGCAAATCACTTCCTCTAATTTCATTTGAGCATTGCACAATGAAAACTGTGATGCTAACCAATATTTTAGGAATGCTGGGAATTGGTGCTATAGATGAGTGTGTATAACTGTGATGTTTTTAATAAGTTCTTGTGATTTTTCTTCCCTAGGGTTTAATGGGACCCAGAGGCCCACCTGGAGCATCTGGACCCCCTGTGAGTACAGTCTTCTCTCTCCTACTCTCATTGACATACCAGCCAAATTACAAATTATCTGGTTTGGAAACCAACAATATCTCCCTCGTTTTCTAGGGTCCTCCTGGTTTCCAAGGCCTTCCTGGTGAGCCTGGTGAACCTGGCCAAACAGTAAGTACAGATCACATACAGACTCTGCTTAGCATTAGGGATAGCACACCAAAGTAGGCTTGTAATGCTTAGGCCCATTTCTCCTAACCATATGCACTTCTCTGAATGTTTGGATACTCCTGCTTGATCCTGCTACAGAAACAGAGCTGAACACTCATATTCAAGCTCTCTCCAATTGGAATCATAAAGTGTAAAGTCAATTAAGCTCCACTTACGCCCCAACTGAAGTCAGAAAGTAGTGGGAAGACATATATGAAGACTGATGCTTCAAGTAATTCTCTGCCTATTTTTAACAGGGTCCCCAGGGTCCTCGTGGTCCCCCTGGTCCTCCAGGAAAAGCTGGTGAAGATGTAAGTGGTTATTAAATGTCTCTCATCTCTTTTGGGGTGGTGATTCAACTCTAACAACCAGATTATTGTTAAGCTAAACATTCTATGGCCATATTTTTTACATTGTTAACTAAATATGCAAATGAAATAATTATTTTATAGTACAAGAGGTGCAGTGTGCTGGAAATGTATAGAAAGTTGGGTAAATTCCAAACCACTCCAAATACATTATTTAACTTCCTGAACACAGGGAGAAGAAAACTTAATAGTTAAGAATCTCCCTATACTTATGGAAAAAGAGACACCTTGCCAATGTATTTTCTTTCTTAGTGGTTTTTATTGCTATTTTATGAAATAAACTTTCCTTCTTAGTGCCTTTTTATTGCATTTTTTAGGGTCACCCTGGCAAACCTGGAAGACCTGGTGAGAGGGGTGTTGCTGGCCCTCAGGTGTGTAGTGATCCACTGGATAGGATACAAACCAGTTCAGTAATTAATGAAACCTAACAACCTTTCTGAATTTCACCTCATTAATGGTCTAGTAATATTCCTTATATGCATTAATACAATTTCAGCCCTTATCTGCATGGATACCTTATATTTTTCTTTTGTTTCCCTACTCCATTCCCACTAAAGCTAGTAATGAGTAACAGAGATGACATAGTGAGGAGTTACACAGGAGAAGGTAAGCAGGCACCTTGGCATAGAAAGTTAAAAAGCTGTGCTATCACACAGTAATGCATGAAGTTTCTGAGATTCAGAACTGGAAAAATCAGATTGATGATTACTGTTAGTCCTGAAACAAGTCTGGTCCTGAGAGGTTAGAGTCTGGATTCTATTCCTTACTTCAGTGATAATGACCCAAATCTACTTTTTAATTTTATTGAAAGACTTATTCATCATCTTTCCTTTTAACTGCACTGTATAATATGAGAGATAATCATTCATGCACTGTGTTTTTAGGGTGCTCGTGGTTTCCCTGGAACTCCTGGTCTGCCTGGCTTTAAGGGAATTAGGGTGAGTGCATATATACTTTTCCCTAAATATTTAAGACTAACAGAACTGCAGCATACTGAAAACTGCTGGAAATCCTCTAAAAGTGAAGAAGAGTGCATGAACCTCTTCAACGTTTTTAATATCATCTGATAGGAAAGACTAATTATTTCTGAAAAATCAGAAGATTATATTAGGAAATAATTTTGTGGGAGGAAGGTTTTATGTTATAAGACTAAGAATTTGCATATAGCCATTTGGGAGAAAATATGTATCAGTATTTGTTTTTCTACTCAATATAGGGACACAATGGTCTGGATGGTCAAAAGGGACAACCTGGTACTCCTGGCAGCAAGGTAAAGACAAAATCTGAAAATGTTGGATGCATTTGTAGCTCTTCCTAGCAAAAGACGTGTGAAGTCCCATCCAGTCAGTCTTCCATGTTGCCATTAAAGATTGCCCAGCTGCAGTAATCTAGAAGTCAGTGGAGCCATGTAGAACAAATACATGCACCTTGTCATGAAAAAAAACATTCTTGGGGCCTTAGTTTTGAGCCCTCAATCAAGCTGTAATCAAGTTAGTGCTTTCAGTGAATAAAGGCTGCAGAATTGGGTTCTTAATGATTGACTATTCAGCAGCACTTCAGACTGATTTCGCTATCTCTGCTCTTCTCTGGATTGTATTCTACATTTGGATAGGTTTTTTAAAGCATGCTAAAATGAAAACATCTCATTTTTCTACAAAACTCCATTGTGTGAGACACATAGTCAGTGTAAGGCTTCTTGCTAAAAATTTGAATGGATGAAGTGCTTTTCTGAATTAAGGCTATTTGATCCTCACAGTCTTTTTTCTTTTTTTGATCTTCGTGTTAGTGCCCATTTGAACACTAGCCTTAAAAAAAATCCCTTAAAAATATATCCTGAAATATAGTCTAGAAACATCTATGGTAAACTCTTTGCCTTTTAGGTTTTTTCCCTTCCATTCCACCTCAGTGCCTGATATCAGTGTTCTTGAAAAATTCACTGTTGCATCATTTTACATACATACATACATACGTATATGTATGTATATATATATGTATATAGATATATGTATGTGTGTGTATATATATATATATATATACACACATATATATTGTATTAGAGGCAATCCTGACTGATTCACAGGAGATTTGTGTTCAGAGACTTATAATATAACAATGAAAACTCAAGTACTTATTCTCCATCTTGCTTGTTTCTAAGAGCTTAGCACTACTAGGTTATATTGTTTTTAACTGTAACATAACATTCTTCAATATCACTGCAATTTGTTGACCTTCAGAAAAATTTTAGATGGCAAACTCTGTCCAGTCATTGGAGATTTAATGCAGATTAAGCACATAGGCAAAGGATAGAACAGTTACTAGTAAGAGTGCTAGAAAACACCAGCATATTAAATCAAGGTTGTTCATGATATAAGTGTGCTGAAAGCAGCAATGAAGGCAAAAACTTGCTCTCTTTTCAGCATTTAAGACTAGGTACATTCAGGTATATTCAGGATACAGGTGCTCTAAGACAAATCTTGTCACTGTCGACCAGCCTAGAATTGCTGATGAGGCTGTTGAGAATACAGTACTGAGGGTAGAGGAGCCATGTATTAATGGCTATTACTCAAATACTCAGTATTATTGGTCTTAAGTTAAGAATCTCTGAGGCAGATCCTTATTTTAAGCCATTTGAGAGGACTTTGTCAGCTTATACTAAGGCAAAAGAAAGCATTATTCTGCTTATGCTCTGGCTAAAAAACAGCTGCTGATTGATCTGGATTTGTAGTTGACTATCCAGATCCAATCTCTTAAATGTGTACTACAGAGTAAATGTCAGCATAAAGAAAGGGAGTAAAGAAAGCTGGGCGGGTGACACAACTTTCTCTGGCCCTCCACTTCTAAAAGGATTCTATCTGGCTGTGTTCCAATATATGCAAGGGACAATTGCAGTCTCTGCACCCTCAGGACTTGATGTGCTATTATTGTAGAGAGTGATGCAGAAACATGTGTTTTAAAATGCTACAGAAGACACAGACAGTGGGATCCAGTAGCTGAAAACCTCTCTGATAATGTTCCTAAAAACATCCTTTAAATAACTCAAGCCTCCAAACTTTCTTTTTCATAGGGAGAGCCTGGTGCCCCTGGTGAAAATGGTACCCCAGGACAACCTGTAAGTATTCACTGCTGCTGTGGGAAATTATAATCTGGTAGATTTAGTTCAGCCAGCATTTTCTTCAATATTTGTCATTATTGACACTTCAGGTACCCAGATACTCTAATGTAATAGTAATATGACTTAGCAGAAGAAAAAGTCTCTCGATTTCTATGTTCAATGAAAATATATAAATGAGTTAATTTAATTTTTCTTTCAAGGGTGCTCGTGGTCTCCCTGGTGAGAGAGGAAGAGTAGGTGCCCCTGGACCAGCTGTAAGTGGCTTCCCATCTGTCTGTTGTCACGAACCAGCCACTTACTGTGGCTTCCTCTGATACTCAGTTCTCTTTTCAAACTGTTTATCATGTTCTTTCCTGACAGGGGGCTCGTGGAAGTGATGGCAGTGCTGGCCCCACTGGACCTGCTGTAAGTTTCAGTCTTGCTTTTTGACAGCCTGGTTCTATTAGGCTTTGGGCTTCTCTCCTGCTTTTAAAGGATTTCTTGGTTTTTAAGAAGTTAATCATGTTGATGTTTTCAACATAGTTCTTTGTTGCTTATCAGACTGTCACAAAGAGAATTGGTGAAACATAAACCATTTGCAGACAATATCATGAGAGCCTCAGGATTTACATTAAACACATCCATATCAAAGGAACCAAATATTCTCTTGTTTGCCCTGGGAATTTCATGAGAAAGAAGGTTTTCCAGCACTTCTCACTGGGAAATACCCAGTGCACAGAATTCTCATTTCCAGCAGTCTAACAGAATAATTCTCATCCAAAACATAAAGAGACTTTCTCCCTTTTAACGGACACATACCATGCATGTGTTACAGATGGCTACAATTATAGTTATCCTGTAAATTGTATATGCACAACAGGACATAGCTTTGCCCTTGCAGCATTGTCCTATCAGCCTAACAGACCTAAACTTTTTCATTCACCACTGATACCTGAGTTGTGAGCTAGTGTGATAGGCCAGCAAGATCCAGCTCTCATGATCTGACTGGTAAACAGTAATTATTCTAATAACAGCTAATCCAATGCAGATTTTTCTGTTTAAAAGGAGTTAGTTTTGCCATAATCTACCCCTGACTTCAGTGAACCTCATTTATCTCAGCCACATAAATATGAATACAAGGATGTAGTTTTGAAACTGTATAGCAAATCTTTGGAATCCACCAGAACAATAGTCATAACAGTTAATAGTTTCCTTTCTTCCTGTCTTCCAAAATTGAGTCTATGGTGAAGCTGTACTTGGTTCTGTTTTGCCAAAGTTGATTTTAATACCCGTTGTCACTTCAAACACCTGTTGTGCTTTAACAGAGTAGAATGTGAGCATGGCTGTGAAGTTCTCTTAAGTTCTTCCACGTGGAGTATTTCAAAACTATGTGATTTGGCAGTTAAATTGCAGGCAAATAAAAACCTTACAGCTAAGACCTGGTGTAGCAGAACCAAAACATTCTAGGTGAAGACATTTTGAATGAAGGCAGCTGAGTTGCTGTAAGAAAAATGTTCTGGAGCTGCTGATTGATAGGTTGTTATTCACAATGGGAGCAGTGTTGCATCATGTCCCAGTGTCTGTCCCAGGCTGAAGTTATTTTTCACATACTTAGGTTATGATACCTTAAATGTTCTGCAAAGCGGTTATTAACACTCATTTTTTTAAAACTAAGACAGAAATAATGTTTTATCCTTCTTTCCACTTGACATTTAAAATGTAAAAAAGTCATTGCAATGAAAATTCTGGAGGTTTATGCTTTCAAACATATCCTAAAGGGCATTGGGTCTTTTTTATTTCTCCTTATGCAAAATTAGTGACAATTCCAGGTACACCCTTTATAACACAGTAGGTTATAGAATGTCTGAAGCAAATTCCTCTTTGTGAAACCAGCTGACATGTTTTATTACCTTGGATTTGTGAGTCAATTTTATTATAAATATTCCTAATTGAAAGATATTAGCTCACAAAAAAGTAGATATCAATTCCCAATGTCAATTAATGAGTTGGATTTTTAATTAATAATTGAAGAAAAACAATCCCTTTTTTATTTGTGTGCATTAAAAAATTAAGGATATGAATCCATCAGTGTATCTTCTCTTGTAATTTCTGGTACATGGGTACTTTGTCCCAATGTAATTATAATTCTCACAGCAATAGGTAAACATAGTAGAATCAGTCATCTTGCCTTGCAGATGCTTGCCTCTGCTCCTCCTCTGTTTGTTCTTTCTCAGGTGTTTGGCCTCAAGGCAAGGTTTTACCAATTCTTGCTTAATTTGCACGGCAACTGTTGTTCAAGCATTGACCTGGCTCTTAACTGTTTGTAGTGAACCAAATCTGTCAGTTTAGAACTGCAAAAAACAACTAATATGCTGAGGTGGTAATGTGTGGAATAAGTAAATGTGCATTTTTTTAATCTGTTTGCTTCAACAAGCAAGATGTTTCTGTTGTCACTGAATACCTTCACACAACTGTTTCCCTCTCACTTCCCAGGGCCCTATTGGTGCTGCTGGTCCCCCAGGCTTCCCAGGTGCTCCTGGTGCTAAGGTATGAACATCTGCTTCCAACTGGTGCATTTAATAGTGAAGATGAAATGTACTAACCAGTTTCTAGGCAGCAAAAAAACTCCACCCTCTATGAACTAGGAGTGCTTTCTTATTAGTCACTCTAGGGATTCATCCTCATCCTAATCTGTATTTGGAGAACATCAGATATGAATGCTAATTGGAAATACAGCTCTTACATCACAGCTGAAGATAGATGCTGGGCAGGTTCAGGAAGACACATAACCCTTTTACTGCTTCCTATGTGGTACACTTACATACACTTTCCAAGGGTGACATGAATCGTGATAAATAAGCAAAGCAGCAGTTAACATCACTTTACAGAAATAGTGGGGGACGAAGAAGCTGCATTTGAGTATTGAGTTACTTCCAATCTAAGTCCTTGAAATTACAATGCAGAAATTGCATTTAAATTTTTTAGGTTTAGGGCAGTACCATTTTGCTCTTGCAGACTGTGATATAAATTACTCACTTTATGCTCACATCTTACCATATTTTACCTGGGTAAGAGCCTCAATATTTTGAGCATCCAAGAAAGGACAGAGAATTTGAGGGAAGAGTATTTCATATACTTCATTTACAAATTTTGCTGACCAGTTGCCACAAAATCTGTGTCATTCTGTGTATCAGACAAAACCTAATCCGCTTTTAAAAGAAGAAAATAGTATTGTTTTCTAGACCCTTCAATTTTAACTGCAGGGAAGATGAGAAAAAAATTGAGATCCCATTCTAGTTATTCTTTTCAAAAGGCGAGACTTTTGAAAACCACTAAGTCCCCAGTGCAGATGTAAGCGTGGTTATAGCATGCACTTTCAAGAGAAGTCTGTCTACATATCCAAGGTGAGCTCTGACTGAACTGCTGAGGAAAACTTGTCATTATATTCAGATTCTTGTAGTCAGCTTAGGGAATACAACCTTCCGAAAATAAAAGCAAGAACCGTTTTCTTGTCATTTACTCCATTGTGAACACTATCCCACAGCACTCTGATCAGGTATAATTTTGCATTTTGCATCTGTGCAAATGGCATCTGAAAGTCCAAGATTAAAGTCCATTAGGTCTCATGTCCTGTGGTACCTCAGGCCAATTCTGGAGGCACATGGATGCAAATGAGACTGGAATTCTCATATTTTTGGTCCACCTTCTGGGATAGCATCTGTTTTTCCTGTCTTAGCCATTACCTTAGATGGAGCCTAAATACACATCCCAACTCATAGGCCTTTAAAATCCCTTAAAAGCTCTCAGTTGCTTGGTTTCCTGGCCTCTGAAGTAGGAATACACAAATATGATTATCTTCATGCCAGGCTGATACAGGATTGCTTCGCTATTGCCATAAGACTGTGTACATGGATAAAGGGTCCTCTCCTTCTCTCCAACAGGGTGAAATTGGACCTGCTGGTAATGTTGGTCCTAGTGGTCCTGCTGGCCCAAGGGGAGAGATTGGACTTCCTGGTTCTAGTGGTCCTGTTGGCCCTCCAGTGAGTAACTTGCCAGGTTTTATTTATTGTCAGATGTGTGCACTTTTGATTCTGCATTAACCAGTATTGTTATCTTTTTTAACAGGGCAACCCCGGTGCTAATGGTCTTCCAGGGGCTAAAGGTGCAGCTGTAAGTACACCTACATCCACACGTGTTTGCTCAAAAAAAAACCCAATTCAGTTAATGCAGCAGAAAAGACAGTGGGTTCACAATTCCTTTTTTCCCCTCTGTTGAACAGGGTCTTCCTGGTGTTGCTGGTGCTCCTGGTCTGCCTGGTCCCCGTGGTATTCTTGGTCCTCCTGGCCCTGCTGGTCCTAGTGGTGCTAGAGGACTTGTTGTAAGTGACCTCCTCTATTGCATGTGTTGGAAAACCAGACACAGTGTCCACAGTTGTAAAAGTGCTCTTCTGGATATGTTTTTGTTATAGTCCAGGCATTTTTTCTTGATGCACTATAATTGAACACTGTAGTTGATTCCTGTTTCTTGTTACTTGCTTTAGATGCTGAGAATGAAAAGGTTCACTCTGCACTCCCTATGAGTGCAAGGAGTAGTTGGACTCCAGGATCCTTGTGGGTCCCTTCCAATGCAGAATATTATGTGAAGCTCTGTCCATGTTGATAGCATTGAGACAGATGTGGCAGCAATCTCACAACTAGGCCCTCAGTGGATATCCTCAGTAGAGGAACCAGCCCTAAATGTGTCATTGTTCACTACTGGAATTTCTAAGCATCTTTAAAATGTTTGATTTTGTGGCTTTTAAGTAAAAAATACAGTCATGCTCACTGACCATTTTCATAATAGGGGAGGCATGCCATGAGATGATAAAAGAATTTTTTGATTCATCAGTAAACTCTCCAGGTAGAGAGAGAGATTTTTGGGATGATACCTAATTCTGTCTCTTCTTTTTGCTTCGGACTCTAGGGTGAACCGGGCCCTGCTGGTGCCAAGGGAGAAAGTGGTATGAAGGGTGAGCCTGTAAGTATGGCAAAATGTGAAGGCTTTTTCAATCAAAAGCCTGATGATATCTGCAAGATGGCGTCTGATATATTTTTTTTTTCCCTCTTTGTCGAAAATAGGGTGCTGCTGGACCTGCTGGCCCTCCTGGCCCTAGTGGTGAGGAAGGCAAGAGAGGCAGCCCTGGTGAACCTGGCTCTGCTGGTCCCCCAGGCCCTGCTGGTCTGAGAGTAGGTTTTCTTTTCATGTTCCAGACATAGAAGCAAAAAGGAAAGTGGAAATCAATCTAGAGTCCCACAGGCAAATTAAATAATTATGAGTAATTAAATGTTCATTAATGCTGCTAAGCAGTGATAATTTTCAATTCTGAGCCTTTTGATTAGCAAACTCATTTTTGCTTTGCATTAATGCTTATTTACTATTTTATCCATGAAGTATTTAGAGACTGCTTTGATTTATCCACTGTGTAATATTTAGTGAATTAGCTTTTGATTACTCTGAAAAGTTTGTGATGGGATTTAACTGCTTAAAACAGATAATGGGCTCACACGTAATGGGGGACAAAAGCTTTCAATTCAGCATCTTCAAGGATGCCTAATAAACTTTTCACTCGGTGGAAAAGCCACTCCATGAACTTCAGGAGGCACATAGCTTCATAAAGGAAAAGAATTCACAGGAAAATAATAAGAAAAATGGCAGTGCTTCCCCCAGATTTTATTTATTTTTTTTTTCAGAGATAAAGATTTCAGAGTCACTAACTATCTACAGGGAATGTGGAATTGTGTGAGCCAGGTTGTGGGATCCTAGCTGCTTGCTAGAGCAATGAACCCTGAAAATGTTACAATGAACCCTGAAAAATGATACAAACAGATTAGAATTTAAAGAAATCTACAGGAAGTGAGAGAGATTTCTTTTGCAATACCTGTTTAGACTGAGGTGTGTGTGCTTGAAGCTGCACTTACCTCAAATTCAGCAGACCTGCTTGGAAGGCTGAAATCTAGTAGGCACTATACACCTCACAGGAACAGATTTCTTTCTTTCCCTTTCTTGATTTGTTTTGTGTTGACTTGCAGGGTGTGCCTGGATCTCGTGGCCTCCCTGGAGCTGATGGCAGAGCTGGTGTCATGGTAAGACTTTCGCCTGGGTCACTATTTCACCTTTTATATACAGATGTGCAATGCTTTTTGCTACCTCTGCCTAATTTTATTTATTTCTTTTGATAGGGACCTGCTGGTAACCGTGGTGCTAGTGGTCCTGTTGGTGCTAAGGGTCCTAATGGTGATGCTGGCCGTCCTGGTGAGCCTGGTCTTATGGGTCCAAGAGTAAGTTCGAACTCCGTGGATTAAATTTGAACTACATAGAAGGAAAATTACTTACAATTAATGGTGAAAATTATTCAGAAATCCAAAATCCAACTGCAAAAATTCCTCATGTGTTAACCACAGTTAGGGCACTTCCACAACTCAACTGAAAAAACCTCATTAGGAATGATTAAGAAGCATCAAAATGTTTATTGAAATTAGTTGCTTTTGTTAGAGTGGCGTTTGATCGCTGTGGGGTGGAGCACTGTTCTCTTGTGCTGGATACTGCCTTGACTTCTGTAAGGGCTTTCCACTTGTGATTATTTACAGAATATGATCATTATGATAACAAATGAGGTGTGTGTGTTCTCTTTAATGAACTCAAAGGAAAGCAGACCCTACTGAAATGATCTGAAATTGCTGATCTCAATTATTTCTTTTTTATTTTGCTAATTATTTCATTAAAAACAGCCATTCATTTGTAGTGGTGTTGGCTGCAACCAGATTATGTTCATCTCATTACATTTATACTTCTTATTCTTTCTCTTCCTACTCTGTCCTTTGAAGTGAAAGTTTGCAATGCACATATGAGTATTAGGCATCTGCAAACATTGAAACACACTATCCTCCAAAGCAGAGCCTAAATTAGTTTCTCTGAGTAATATAAGTACTTCCCTACACTGATTTTCCACTGGCATGGGAGCGCACACCACCAAATTAACAGTCAGTGTGCTTCAGGTGGAAATGTGGTAGCACCTACAGTCCTGTCTAAACAGTGTGCATTGATAACTTGGCACTTCTGTGTGTGCATGCACGTAGGAAAAATGGTGGTTATGTATCGGGTATGTATTATTTCTTCTAAAAACATGGAACTTTTTCTTTCTTAGGGTCTCCCAGGTCAGCCTGGAAGCCCCGGCCCTGCTGGCAAGGAAGGTCCTGTTGTAAGTACCTTGCTTTTTTATTCTGTTCTCCCTTTGCATGGGAAAGAATGAAGTGCAACTGAATAAAGCAGACATCTCAGCACTGAGCTCTAACACAGCTATGTAAAACTAGCAATATTTTTTATTGTATTACTCACAAGATCAGTGTGAAGCTTTCCATTCATTTCTGTGGGTCTCAGACCAGGCCTGTGTCCTGGAAGGGGAAGAAGAAATACAGAGTTCTACAAAAAGGAGAAAAAGGGAGGGATGCATGAGCATGCAATGTATCAAGAATGGTGAAAAGTTAAACATCATTTGCTTCCTGTCAGTACATATTTCTCCTGAAGCTGAACTCAAACTAAATTACCTCAGCCATTTAAGAGTATGATTTACTTTTTCTAGGGTTTCCCTGGAGCAGATGGTAGAGTTGGGCCAATTGGTCCTGCTGGTAATAGAGGTGAGCCTGGCAACATTGGATTCCCTGGACCAAAAGGTCCCACTGTAAGTACAGTACAGAAACTTTCTATTGCTATGAAAGTATTTCCAGACTAATCTGTAGGTTCCCATCTCTATCATTAATCGAACACCTCTCCCTGTATCCTCCTGTGCTGCTCATTGGATGGCATCCTCTTACATTCTAGAGTTCTGTTTCAAATCATTTTCCAGTTATCTAAAATATGATTAAAGAAATGAAAAAGCAGTTTAATTAGCTTAGGGATATTTAAGAATAGATTAGAATAATATATGTCTATTTTATAATTTCATCGTGTCCATTTTTATCATTACTGTATATTCATATCCGTAAAAGTTCTGTCAAGTTTGGCAATTAAACCAGTTCCAGAGTACTGTTATTTATGAAGCACTATCCAAAGCTCACTCAACTTAGACAAAAAGCTACCTGTGTCTTCAGTGGAGTTCTTTACATGTTCCACTGAGGCCACAGATAACAATCATGTCCTGGACTTGGATGTTGCTGTACATACACACACATGCAAACATATAGAGTATTGCATAGGATACTACATGGAGCACCATGATTCCGATCTCAAAACATAAAGGCATCGAGTTTTGAAAAGAAAAGACATATATTTTTGAGCTAATCTAAGTGATACAAAAATACAGATGGAACTTGTGTGTGTTTTAATTGGGATTAAAGAAATATTACGGTAAATCTTCTGGCAGTGAGAGTATAAGTCTCTGCTTAGTAGTTTAAACTGAATCTAATATGAATTGTTGGTTAACTTTTATATTTTTTTCTTTTAACTTCAGGGAGAACCTGGCAAACCTGGTGAAAAAGGCAATGTTGGTCTTGCTGGCCCACGGGTATGTGAATATATTTTCTTTATCACCTTCCAGAGAGAGAAAAAAGTAGATTTTCCAAACCTCTGTTAGTAAGATAGCATTGGCCTGTGCAAGAATGAATATATGATGAGATTAGAAAAGCCCTTGGGGGAATGCATTCTTTTTAGCCTCATGTCAGTGGGGGCTATTACTTAAGGGATAAATGAAAACTCCCCTTCATGGGTATTAGTTGGGTAATTAATCATGGAGTATTATCCTAAGAAGAGGGAAAAATAGCACTCTCTGTCCTTAATTCTTAGAGCACACTCTATGGTTTCTAAATCATCCTGTAAATTTCTGACTTTTTACTGATAGTTGAAACTTACTAATTCTTCCATTTGAGGGACCCAAAGAACAGGCTGCTGTGGGTAAAACACTATCAGCAGGGTTTCTATATTCTGTAATTACAAAAGAAGTTTTCTTATATATGAATGTGCTGCAATAGCTAAAACTATAATGAGAATTTAAATTTTAAGCATCTTTAGTACCTCTGGCTGTGAAGTTCGTGCAAGTAAATGGTGAAGTTCAAAATACAGAGTCAGAGACCTTTGGTTTTGGCACATAATCATATAGAGATATTACTCATATCAAATCAAAACTTTAATAGTATCTTTCTGCTTGCACATACATAGGGTGCTCCTGGTCCAGAGGGAAATAATGGTGCTCAAGGTCCTCCTGGAGTCACTGTAAGTAACAGCCTCCTCACAAATCAAATTTGTGATTTACTTTTCATTGATGGGACTTCCCATTTTAAAATCCACTTCCTTGTACTTCTTCTTCCAAGTTAATCACTTGTTTTTCATTCCATCCAGGGCAACCAAGGTGGAAAGGGTGAAACAGGTCCTGCTGGCCCTCCTGGCTTCCAGGTAAGTAACTGTGTGCTCAGTTCAATCTTCTCTATGGTTCCCAAAGCGTGAAGAGCTTCTGCCTTAACTATATTTGTGTTCTTTTTTGTTTACACTTAGGGCCTGCCAGGTCCCTCAGGTCCTGCTGGAGAGGCTGGTAAACCAGGCGAGAGGGTGAGTGACAGACACAGGATGCCATGGATGGGGCAGGCACTGCATGAGGGCTGTGTTTGCAATGGCACACGTGGTGAAGCCAGAGCCTGTTGAATCTATTTGCCAAAACAAAGCAATCAGAGGAACATGCAAACTTTTATAGTCCCTTTTGCATTGGAACTTGCATCATACTTCCTTTTTCAAAGTTTTGGTATGAAGCAGTGCAAAGATAGTCCTTTGCTTTTTGGGCCTTAAGCAGCAAAAAAATATGCTTCTTTCCTCAGAAGAGACAGTACATGAAAATTGTCTTTCAAAATCTTCAAGGTTCAGTCTAACCTGCACTGCTCTGACTATGCTTTTGCACCTCAACTGATTTCCAGGAATGTTCAATGGCATCCAGCTGAGGTGGTTCAGTTGTAATTCATGCTCTATCTGCTGCACAGTTATTGTGAGATCTAGTCTGCAAATTGTGCATCCTTTGTGTCATAATCACCTTTAACATTTATAGTTACATCTGTGTGCCTGTAAAAGAGTTTAAATTGCATATACCTGAAAAAAAAAAAGCTTGTAATTTAATAACTAACTCTTCAGATAAAAAAATATTATTTAATGTGTACCTTGAGATACTGTGCAGCTGGAGGAAAAGGGCTTATTTCCATATATATTTTATAGACTGTCTGAAAATTTGTCTGAAACTTTTCAATATACTGCTGCAATTCGAGAATTTCCATTTGTTGCTATGAAACAAAGTACCATTCAAGCAAGTAAAATAAACTTTACCACTATATCTACTCTCTTCATCTAGGGTCTTCATGGTGAATTTGGTGTCCCTGGTCCTGCTGGCCCAAGAGTGAGTAACTCATTTGAAATCTGGTACAGACTGTCTTAATAATGTGTTCAATAATAATAGTAACTATATACATTTCTGTGCTCCTCAAGGCAAAAAGCTCTTCTCTGTTACAGAATAGTGTATTGCAGCAGACTCTCAGGAATGAAGAGCACATTCTGTGCTCCTTGCAGGTGTCAGGGTATTTGAGTTAGGGTTAACACAGTTGCCAGTGTTAGTAAACTTCTGTATAAGAAGTATGAATATTACCCAAATAATGATATCCTGTACTAACTTTACAATGAGACAGTGGATGATAAAGGACTGATCCTGCAGTGTTACACTGAGGCCTGATGAATATGAGAGTTTTCATCTGCAGTGCCTATGCACAGACCTTCTTAGCCTGACCATTAATTTCACTATCCCATGCTAGGCAGCTCCTACCTCCCCAGTACTGTCTTTGAGTAAATAGTGGGCTGAGTTCAGAAACTGGAATAGTCCTTAGAAGGTATTGCCTCCCACTTCCCTTTAATTCTGAACTGTCAATAAACATCCTCAAAGAGCTTTCTGTGCACACCTTCCTCATGGCAGGAAGATCCCATTTACATAGAGCAAGGAGTACTTTATAAAGGGCTCAATTAATTATTTGCTTTCCAAGTCCGCCTCTAAAGAAATTGATGTTTAACCTACTTCTGTCATTTCTTCTTTTCTTCTGACTTCCAGATTAAATGTATCCAGTGACAAATATTCCCATTCGCTCTTATAAGTTATTTCAATCAGTTTAAACAGCACCTTCGCTCCCTGTTTTAGTGTTCTGAGTCTGCTCTAAACTCTTATTTTACCAATGCATCCAAGCCAAGTTCCCTTTGTCATAGCAGTAGCAGTTATTTGCCTCTACTCTGACTTGCCCTCAGCATCACATATCCAGCCCTCAGTGCATTTGATCCAGTATTCCAAATTAGGTCTTACTGATGCTTTATACACAAAACTAACACTTACTCAAAATACCCCACTGCTTGTGCCAGATAACATTTTTCTTTTACATATCTGTGTCATATTGTTGGCTATTACCTTTGCCTTTCAGCCATTTTCACCATTGAAACCTCCATGTACAGCTGAATTCGCAGTTTTGATGCCTAAATAAATGGCCTGGTACTTGCACTCTTGAATTTTATCTCTTTGCTGTGACAGCCTTCTAGCATGTTACTCACTTCTTCCTATGTAGGCTGCCAATCCTTCTTCCTCCTGACAAATGCTTCCACCTTTGTGATATCTGCATATTTCTTCTTTTTCTGGCTCTCTGTAATTAACAATATGTATGAAAAAAATTAATTTAGGAACATAAATACAATATAAATTAATCTGTTGCACCATTGGTGCTTTCTACTGTGTATGCTATCTCCCCTTAAGCCAGTTCTTTGACCACATTATAGTTCTTAGACAAGTTCCAAATTCTCCAGCATAACTAAAAACTTCATTATACCTTATCAGATTATTCATTGATAAGCTTGATCACATGGAGATAATTTCAGATATCTTTAGTAAAACTAGTGTTTCTATCTTTGATAGATCTATTGTGCATTTAAGTCAAGTTTCTGGCTACTTCCATGTCTCCAGATCTGTGATTCAGAATTATCCTTATATCTGTTATAATGTACAGGTCACATTAGTAGGCTTTAGGTGTTACCTTTATTCTCCTGTCACCAGGTATTTACCACTGTAAAAATAATTGTTTGGCAATTACCATCCCTTTAATTTCACTAGGATCCACTATTTGTCCTAAAGCAGAATCTCCATTTGACAGTAGAATGGCAGTGACTGTCAACAGAACAAGCATATTAGCCAAAATCCGTGTTTAAGAAGTATTAATACTTTAGTTGTCAGCTGTTGTCAGCCTTTATTACTTCACTTTGATATATTTTTGTGTCAGAGCGAATTCTTGTGACCGATTTAGTTAACAGCTGCACAATTCTAATCGAAGGTTTGTTCAGACAAAAATGTGCCACCCTGTCATTGCTGCTAGCCAGTGCTTTCAGCTGCAGAGCAATTCAAGGGAGCACTCAGATCAGACTGTCTCCTGCAGGGTGAGCGTGGTCCTCCTGGCGAGAGCGGTGCTGTTGGTCCTGCTGGTCCCATTGGAAGCCGTGGTCCCTCCGGCCCACCAGGCCCCGATGGTAACAAGGTATGCCTTTCCAGCTGCCATTGCCTTACTGTTGGATTCCTGAGGAACACAACCCAAAACCTCTCTCCAAGCGGTGAAGTTCCATCCCAGCTAGTCCACACTAATATTAAATGGGTTTATGTTTAGTATTATAGATGATGAGAGCTTGAATACAGGTTGTCAGCTGGGTATGCTGTTATTCTCTTTGGAGATAGGATCTGAGATTCTGACCAAAATTCATGCTGACTTCTATTTATACCCACACCTACTTGTACACAGGAAGCTCCTGTGCCTAGTAAGCAATATTTTCCCCCAAATATTAGGGTAATAATAAGCGATCATCTAGGAAATGATGATGTTGGCTTGATGCTAAGTGAATCTGGGTCTTAGTTTTCTGGATTCCCTTGGCTAGTCTTACTACAGAAGTTTGGTTTGGAAAATGGACCTAAAACCTCAGGAGTCCACAGAGTCGGAGAGAGTGTTCACATCTAGCATCTTCACTAGCTGGAAAAGTAAAACAGGTGCTCAAGACAAAAATGTTACTACTCACACTGTTTACAACCAAGTAGAATGGTGGGCAGAATAGTAATGAGGACTTTGTTCCAAATTGTGTGAGTGACTTGACCCTGACTTACACGATATGCCCTTGCTGCTAGGGTGAGCCTGGCAATGTTGGTGCTGCTGGTGCTCCTGGTCCTGCTGGCCCTGGTGGAATCCCAGGAGAGAGAGGTGTTGCTGGTGTTCCTGGAGGCAAGGGTGAAAAGGTAAGATGGACAACTGGTTTTTTACTGCATGCACAGGTTTGAGATGCCTAAATTTCATTAACTTGGAAAAGCCTGCAGGTTACCCCAATGTGATTTTTATTTACTGTAAAACTGTATTACTCAATAGTCAGCAAGTAGAGGTTTTGTTGGTCTAATGGACTGACTGTCTTTTCTAAGGTGTTATCCTAAAACTTTTTAAAAAACACTATGTATTGACATGGAGATTAATACAGAACACTAGGCTGTATTATGAAAAACAGAGTGCTGATCTGATTTCTTCACAGAGTGCTGATCTGATTTCTTCACTCTAGTGATGGCCTGAAAATAACTTTTTGTTATATGAAACATGTGGCACTTTATGTGTCCACCCATATGACATCATTGTTTTTATAGCTGTTTTCTTGCTTCATATAGAAAGTATAACATGAATACCCAGAAGAATTTTTACAGATGGATATCTCTTGACCAAAAAAAAAAAAAAAGAGATTTTGAAGGGAATTTATATTCATGATTTGTAATATACCTGGACATGTTTTTCAATTTCTAATTCCATTCAAAATTCTTGGGAGAAACCAAGGTTTCCCATGACAGAAGCAGGTTTATTCTGAAAAGCATACCAGTCCCCATTCCAAACATTCACGTTGCAAGTCAGCACCTACTCAGCAGTAAGAGCAAAATAATAATAAACACTCATTTCTCCAGAAAACCCAGCATGATAAGCTTTTTGTATGATGTCTGAGGCACAGATAGTCAGCAAACAGCTCAAGACTTCTTTCATACACACTACTGTGTTCACTAACAACACAGTTTTTCCCACTGTGTGTTCCAGGGTGCCCCAGGTCTTAGAGGTGATACGGGTGCAACAGGAAGAGATGGTGCTCGTGTAAGTATCTTCTGGTTCTACTTGACTTTACCTTGCTGCACCTCAGAACTTAAATAACTGAAAAGGATGTTCAGAACTTGCATTTCCCACTCTATTGCATTAGTGCTTGTATCTGCTCATTTTTGACACAAATCTATGTAATTTTGTTGCCCCTTGTCCAAGGATGATTGAATTCAGGGGGAGAGAGAGAGAGAAAAGTGATCACTTTTCATGCATCCAAGCAGAGAAATTACATGAGCAGAGTATTGCACAGACATTGCACAACTGTTCAGTATAACAGTGTCCTCTTTAATTTCATGGGCTCAGCCCAGACAGCTAATTTTAAAGGCAGCCTGCAAAGTTACACGAAACTATCCTTAATTTGAGATTTCAGGTGCCTTTCTTAGAATTCATAATTTGGGAAGGAAAATAACAAAATAGATTTTGGTTTATAAAATCATGTATCCTTTATATTGAGAACATCTGAAAGAAAGTTAGTTACATGCCTTTCTCCAGGAGGAAAGAGAAAGCTTGTTTAAAATAGTTGGTGCTACTTACATTTTGTTTGAAAGTGTCCTATCTCTTGGCCTCTAGGGTCTCCCTGGTGCTATTGGTGCTCCTGGCCCTGCTGGTGGTGCTGGTGATCGGGTGAGTCTACTCTTTGAATGAAAAAATTGCCTTGTTGATACAGCTTAGTCCCACATCAGTATTAAAGATAAGTTCCATAAAAAAACAATTCCATCTTTCTAGTTTGCACCAATTCTTTAAGTTTTTCAGATTCAGGATGCAAGGGCTGTTGGGACTATTCAGTGAAGCTTGCCATAGGACCCCAAACCTTTTTTCTAAAAGGGGAGGGAAAAGGATGCACATCTACATGGCAGTGGGTTATATCTGGACAGGATTCTGATTCAGGTTTGGGCTGAATTTTTCCCAGCTGAGGTTAAACTCCACAATCCTACTCGCACAGTGAGAGGAGGTTCTGATGCAATGATGAATAACCACACGTCAGCTCAGAATGATACTTTATGTTGTCTGAGAATCATTAGAAATTATTAATCAAAACCAGAAGCATTTTCAGTAACATTCAGTAACATTTCAGTAACATTTTCAGTAACAAGGAAAATCACTATATGTATCTGTACCACAGGAGCATTCCTGTTCTGGCTGCAGTAAGGCCATTTCCCAGTGACAAAATGTTTTGGGCTGTCTTTTAGGGAGAAGGCGGTCCTGCTGGTCCTGCTGGTCCTGCTGGTGCCCGTGGTATCCCTGTAAGTAGCAATTTCTACAATTATTCTGAACACATGATGTTCAGAAAACTGCTCTTTTAAAAACCATTCCAACCAGTTGTCTCTTCTTTGTCTTTTCTCTAGGGTGAACGTGGTGAGCCTGGTCCTGTAGGTCCCAGTGGATTTGCTGGACCCCCTGTGAGTTTTGTTTGCACTTCACTCATATTGATGCCATAACCTTCCTCCATTTCCTCTGCAAGGTTTTCAGTTCCTCATTTTGTCCATTGTTCTGCCCACAGGGTGCAGCTGGTCAGCCTGGCGCTAAAGGCGAGCGTGGCCCCAAAGGACCTAAGGGTGAAACTGGACCCACCGGTGCCATTGGCCCAGTCGGTGCTTCTGGACCACCAGTGAGTGAATTGTGTCTTTGTGAAATGCAGAGCTCTCAGCTGTGCCATGCAAGCAATACATTAGCCTGAAAGCCTTGAATTCTGAAAAGGTAATGAAAGAAAGAAACAGAACTTCAGGCTAGGCTGTGAGAAAGTTACCATGCTGATTTTTACACATTACGTAAATTTTATCGATCTATTTATGTGGGCTCAGATCGTGAGTCTGTAACTGAAATGAAGAGAAAATAATAACTAATTTTCAACTTGCTCTGAAGATCAGCAAAATCATTCTATCTTGGACCTTTCAGGGGGTGATTGTGGGTAAGTTCTGAGCTGAGGACGTTGACACTTTTCTCTCAAAGACAAGATGTGCTGTCACAGTCTGATTTTCAGACTCAGTCGTCCAGAAGCTTATGTGCAAATTTATCCATGCAGCCATTTGCATGCAGGCTTCTCATGTGCTAACACCTTTACAGCCCAAAGCTGTATACTGCTTCACATGCATGTTATTGGGGAACTGGTAGAAATGATGCAGCAAGTCAGACCCGTACACTTCAAATACCACAAAGTGTTGCAGGATAACGTGCCTTGGGTTACTTATTGTATGTTTTTAATAGACCGATGCCAGGCCCTTTCATTATGTATTAGTCACACAGTGCAAACAGAGGACTTGATGATTTTGTCCTGCTTTCACATTTTGACTTCCAGATTTGTTTAGATGCAGGTAACATTTGCAAGGATATTAATCTGAATCATAAATGCTTTATGCAACTTTTCTTGGGCCTTATGATATCAACTTGAAATGTCTGTGAGAATTTAATACCCTATTATCAGGATAGGAAGCATGGTTTTGGGCCCAGCCCTCCACCTGCTGGTGTAAAAATCACCCTTAGCTTTCACAAGAGTGAGACTGAGCCCTTATTCTAGATAGGGAGAATTAATTGTCTTTGCTTGATCCATCTCTCTTTTTCAATCCTTCCTACTTAGGGTCCCGCTGGTGCTGCTGGTCCCGCTGGCCCTCGTGGTGATGCTGGTCCTCCTGTAAGTCTTCAGGCTTTTAGTGTTGACGTTGTTGCTTGTCATGAAGTCATTGTTTCCTTTAAATCTTACCTTAATTTTCAAACTTGTTTTTAGGGCATGACTGGTTTCCCTGGTGCTGCTGGAAGAGTTGGTCCTCCTGGCCCTGCTGTAAGTAACTAATGAAGAATTCTAATGGGAGATAAGTCAGAAGTTGCTTTGTTTAGGGATAATCCTAACTCTTGTTTCATTGATGTTAATTGTAATTGGACTGGAATAACCTCACATCTTTATAGAATTGGATGAGAAAAAAAATCTTATTGTTCAGACTCTCAGAGTACAACCTATGCATTTAATTTGTGAGTTTTTATAATCTGTCAAGCATCCCTGTACCTTTGAAGTACCAAACCATTTCCAAAAAATCTGTGTTTATTTGCTTTTGCTCAAATCAATGGGGGGCACGTCCAATCTGCAGAAGAATGTTAAGGTTATCATATGTCTGATTTTTTAAATTTACTAAAGTACCTGGAGTTCTAGCCCTTATCTTGAGCAGGGCAAACTCACTATGTTTTGGAATGTGAATCTTCTTTTATTTTTCAGCAAGAAATTCTAATTCTAGATTAATGTTTGTAGTTTTTCCTTTTCAAAGGTGTTTCTAACCTTTATCAAAAGGCCCTTTTCTTAGATGCACTAGATCTAAATAAATTTTAAATCCTGGTATCCAAAGCAAATAATCATCTTGCATTGGAAGATACTGGGGTTTTTTCTCATGGATTTTATAGTTGCAATTAATGTCTCCAGCAAGAGACAGATCGATATTTTCCCACCGAATATTGCCACTTTCACCTGCCCAGACCAAAAAAAACCAAAACAAAAAAAAAAGCAGTCAAATAATTGCACTGCTTCCAGCTCTCCACTGCTAACAAAGCAATAGAAGTTGCTGCTTCGGAGCAGCTGATGACCTGTTTATTGCAAGCGACTATTTTTTCACATGGACTCAAAATGAAATTTATCTATGCTATCCCCAGGTCTATCTTGTAATGGTATTGTATTCATACTCAATCCTAGGGCATCACTGGTCCCCCTGGTCCTCCTGGCCCAGCTGGCAAAGATGGTCCTCGAGGTCTGCGTGGTGATGTTGGACCAGTTGGCCGCACAGGTGAACAAGGTATTGCTGGCCCACCTGGTTTTGCTGGTGAGAAAGGTCCATCTGGAGAGGCTGGTGCTGCTGTAAGTTACTGAATATCACATCTCATTAAATATGTTTCTCTTCATGTAAATGTTATGGCTTCTGAGATACTTTTGGTGTTTGTGAAGGACTTTTATACTTTATCCACAAATTTAGCAAAGCCTTTAAGTAGAAGTTCCACTGAGACACAAGAAATTGTTTATAGGCATGCCTGACAAACATGCCATAAAAAGTGCACCTGATCCCTAGGTCGGGGTTTTCTTTGTCTTTTTCTCTTGTGGTGAGATGTATCTTTCTCTAACTACAGAAGAATTTGATATTTAGTCTGAGAAAGGAAGCACATCTTCTGCTCTGAAATTGATCCTCATGGATAGAAAAAAGAAGGAACCTGTGAATGTCCACTTAGAACAATCTCAATTCACAGCTGCATCAGAAACTCTGATTTGTGGGGATCACAAGGTTAAAATTTCCTGCCCACAGGTTGACTTAGAATTATGCAAATAAATTAATTACTTTTGAGTATCTTTAAGCTTTCACGTCCAGAACTACTGGCTTTTTTTACAAGTCATACATATTTCTGTCTTACTGAAGTAAGCACTTGTGTGAAATACCACAATTTTTACTCTACAAAAAATTATAGAAATTTCTTCTGTGATCTGCAGAAATCGCAACCAAGAGTGAAATTTTCAGTATCACTGTCTGATGTGTATGTTACTTTTTTGTTTGTTTGTTTTTTGTTTTTGTCTATTTATATAAATATTATTCTCTTCATGTCATAGGGTCCTCCTGGTACCCCAGGTCCTCAAGGTATTCTTGGTGCTCCTGGTATCCTTGGTCTGCCTGGCTCTCGGGGAGAACGTGGTCTTCCAGGCATCTCTGGAGCAACAGTGAGTATATGATGAGTTAACTGCTTTAAACAGATAACATGTAATAAAAAAGAAAAAAAACCTGCACACTTGAGATCCTGTCTTATGGGAAGCCAGGGAGATGCAGATTATGCTGTTTCCGTTGCTGTTGGAAACAGAGGATATGGACCTACCAGACCAAGATCAATGGAAGAAATGATGGCTTGTTGCAGATGAACCAGAATTATCTGCAAGTGAGAAAAGTTCTGGATGTCAGAAATGTCAGAAACATTAAGAGGTTTCTAACAGTAACATTTAGAATGAAGATAATATTTGTTATAGATAGGTGTGTTTCTTGTGTCCTGATTCTTTTTTCCTTCTGAATTCATTGCAGAGAATGGTTGCTCTTAGATAAAGGCTAAACGTTCTGTAAGACTGGTTTTTTTGTTGCATTATAATGTCACATTTTGTTACAACTGTTCCTGTATTAGGGTGAACCTGGTCCCCTGGGTGTTTCTGGTCCTCCTGGTGCCCGTGGTCCCTCTGGTCCTGTGGGTTCTCCTGGTCCAAATGGTGCTCCTGGTGAAGCTGGACGTGACGTAAGTTGTCTTTTGTCCTCTTCAGGTTGCTTTTCCTTTATTCTGATCCGAATGCAAATACTTGGAAAAAGTGGATGGAACTGGAGGCTGTTCTGGTAGCAACCTTGTACAATGTCTTCAGAGAAAATACCAGGATTTTTATAGACATGGACTCCTATGCCCAACTAGGTGACAGACTTTTTAAAGCACAAGTTGTGTCTGAAATACATCCTGAAGTCACTTTCCGAATCTTTTCACTTTTTACTTAAATGCCAAGGAAAATGGAGTGGGAAACATACATATTTTTCATGAAACCATAAAAATTGCAGCCTTATTAGAGAAGCTTATTTGATAACCTGAAGCATAGTTAATACATTGTTCATACAAATCTTGCAGAGACTTTGCAGGATTTCAGAGAGAACAGAGAATAGTAATTTAAAAATCTCGAACTTTGTTTCACTGGAATTTTCTGAAGGAAAAGGTGTTTTTTTGGACACAGCCTAAGTGCTGAAGTGAAATTAACATTCACAAAGGAAACCATTTACCCTTGTGAAGTACCACAACAAAGTAATTTAGTTGTGGCTATTGTTTAGGTTCTTTTCCCTCCACTGGAATTTTTCATCTAAAAAGAAAGTCACAGTTTTAAAAGAGTACAAGCTAGTGAAGACCACTATTATCTTAGCCTTTTCATTTAGAGAAATGTTGAAAATCCCAGTAATTTTTTTCTTTACTGAACTTTTAAAACCTAGAAATTTGAAGATTTTTTTAGTTTTCTGAGAACATGAGTATATTTAAGGCATTTGAGAATGGCATGTATAAATAAGAGGTTTTTTTTCTTTAAGATTTATACTATCCTATTTCAATACCTTCTTACTCTCACTACAATTAGACTGAGACACAGTAGTATGTGAGATGAAAGGTGATGGAATTGAGTAATTTTTTTCATGGTATTTTAATAGGGCAATCCTGGAAATGATGGTCCTCCAGGCCGTGATGGTGCTCCTGGTTTCAAGGTAACTTGTTTCCCTTTCTTTTATTTCATTGTCATGGAAGAAATATTCCAGTATGTGTAAGTCAGTAATAACACAGTGTCTCCTGTTGCATTCCTTTGTTCCCAGGGTGAGCGTGGTGCTCCTGGTAGTCCTGGTCCCAGTGGTGCTCTGGGTGCTCCTGGTCCTCATGGCCAAGTTGGTCCTTCTGGAAAGCCTGGAAACCGTGGTGAACCCGTAAGTTGATGAGAAGATGATAGACCTTAACTTTCTGGATTAAGGTCTAAGAGGACTAACACTTGTCTGTCATATATACATATATACAAAGTACATCCCACCTCTATAATGTATAGATAATTACTTCACTTCACCAGAGATGTGTTGAGCCTTCATTAGAACAATATACAGCAGTGACATGTATTCTCTATTCTTGTTTCAGGGTCCTGCTGGTGTTGTCGGTCCTGCTGGTGCTTTTGGTCCAAGAGGTCTTGCTGTAAGTCTGATTTTTAAATACTGTACCACATTGATGCAAGAAGAAAAAACATGCTTTCTCAATAAGGACTCGTAACTGTGATCAAGGGGCCTGAAAAGTAATGCTTAAGAACCTGAAAATACTTAGGAACTTAGAATCTCAGTCAGCATTCTCTTTTGTGGGATCTATCCTGAAGCATTTGGGATTGGCACTCTTTCTGGGCATGTTAAGGGGATGTCCATTATATACACTGGGATATGGCTTAATGTAGAATATTTACACTTAATTCTTGCTTTGACAGGAGTATGTTTTTGAAGCCTTCTAATTTATTTCTTTGACACCTATATCCCTTGCTAGGGCCCACAAGGTCCACGTGGTGAGAAAGGTCTACCTGGTGATAAGGGGCCTAGAGGTCTGCCTGGCTTGAAGGGACACAATGGATTGCAGGGTCTTCCTGGTCTTGCTGTAAGTAAATGATTTTCAGGGTTTTGAATATAAAGAGCGGAAAAAACCCAAAATGAGGTCACACTAGCAAGGAATTACATGTGCAAAATACAGCATGTTAATACCACTTACTCCACTCTGCAACACCTTTCAAAAGAAGAGTCATAAACAGTTTATTTAATATTCAATGTTTTTTGTACAAAACGGCAAATTTTGGCATTGGCATTAGAACTGTGACTACCATTAGTTCCCTTGAAGCTCAATTGCATTTGGCTAACAAAGAATTAACAAATCTTCTGCCTTTGTTTTGTTATTATTTCTTATTTTGGCCTGAAACTGTAAAACTTTTATCTCAGAGAAGCCAAAGTAATTTGACAATTTTCTTCCCGTTAAGTTTGGGTAACAACTTTAGGAATTCTGACTTTTATTTTAAAGCCTTCTCTGAAGATCAGAAGAATCAATATAAAGAATTTTATAGGTTATCCTCTTAAATATATCTTGACACCCTGTCTCCTCTCTTCTCAAAACAAGCATTTTATACCCTAACTCCACTAATAAATGTCCTTAGCCCTAGATTCCCATTCTCTGAGCCCAAATACACATGAAATACAGTTCTCTCTTGAATCAAGCAAACACAAACATGTTCCACTGCTCTTTTTTTTGATGACTGTGTATCTCTCCCAATAGGGCCAACATGGTGATCAAGGTCCTCCTGGTAACACTGGCCCTGCTGGCCCAAGGGTATGTGAATTTCAGAATTCATTCAAATAACTCCCATTCCCTTTGTGCAATATATATGTATGCTCCCATCCACATGAATCTCTATTTGTGGCATTTTTACTGTCATTTGAACTGTTCAAATTTCCTTTTAGGGTCCACCTGGTCCTTCTGGTCCTCCTGGTAAAGATGGTCGCAATGGTCTCCCTGGACCAATTGGCCCTGCTGGTGTGCGTGGCTCTCACGGTAGCCAAGGTCCTGCTGTGAGTATAACCTTTTTATTTGTTGGTTTAACACATTTGTGTTACACTATAAGCCTAGTAATTACATCACTTCAGAAGCCTAGCAGTTTAATAATGCACATGGTTTTATTTCTTTAAAAAGATACTTAATATTAGGGAAATGTTTAATAGACCTAAACTAAAAGGTTTTGTTCACTCCTTATGGCCAGAGAGCAAATGCAAAAAGGAGATGTGACTTTTCTGCACTGTGCATCTTCCACTGCTCAACCCAGCAGTCACCCCAGGGCGAGTCCAGATGTGCTGCCTCCGATTAGAGCTGAGAGTGCCAGGCGTTAACCAGGACTATGCATGTATGGAAGCACTTCATTAAATCTCTAACCATATCTCTAACAGAATGCTTTTTGTCTTCTGCTTTTGAAAATCTTCAGGGTCCTCCTGGTCCTCCTGGTCCCCCTGGCCCCCCTGGTCCCAATGGTGGTGGATATGAAGTTGGCTTTGATGCAGAATACTACCGGGCTGATCAGCCTTCTCTCAGACCCAAGGATTATGAAGTTGATGCCACTCTGAAAACACTGAACAACCAAATTGAGACCCTGCTGACCCCAGAAGGCTCCAAAAAGAACCCAGCTCGCACCTGTCGTGACCTCAGACTTAGCCACCCAGAATGGAGCAGCGGTATGTTAGTGCCAGATGTTTGCCCTTTCTGGCTCAGGGAGCACTTCCAGGGCATTAGCTTTCTTCAATGATAGGTTCCTTTGGCCACTTGGCAAAAATACTAAATGACCAATGAAGATGTTCATTCTGCCTCTGCTGAATATAGATACAGTTGCATCCTGAAAAAGCGCTCTGTAGATACTGTTGCACATTATTGCAATAATTTTCCAAAATAATACAAAAATATTTAACCCTTGCTTTCAAATACAGTTTCTTATCCATTAACAATCCAAAATATCTGTATCCCACTTATCACCTTAATATTGCACCTAGCTGTGATATTTATGGCCTGAGTTCCTATATCAGACAAGTGAATATGAACTGCCTGCAGAGTTTATGCTGAGTGAACCACTGTTGACATTTCTTCCTTCAATGACAGGCTTCTACTGGATTGATCCCAACCAAGGCTGCACTGCAGATGCCATTAGAGCATACTGTGATTTTGCCACTGGTGAGACTTGCATCTATGCCAACCCTGACAATATTCCTGCTAAGAACTGGTATATCAACAAGAATCCCAAGGACAAGAAGCAGCACATATGGTTTGGTGAAACTATCAATGGTGGCAGCCAGGTAAGTGATGTATGGCAGGGTGGTTATTTCCTATGGCACTGTCTGAGGAGTTCCCAATTCACCGACTCATAGGAAGCAAGCAGATAAATTAAGTTCTTAGGGGACAAATATGAAAAAGCCAACTAACTTTTATCTCAAGGGCATAGAGCTCTGACTCTGATTTCGATAAGTTTGTTAAAAGGACTTCTCAGTATTGTTCTAACTTTTCTTTATGTCTGCAAATTATCAATTCAGCCTGACTAATGGTTATTGCTAAGGGAAACCTGGATTGGAATATGGTACATATAAAGACAGTCCAGAAAATGTCTGAAAAAATAAGAAAAACATCAATCTTTTAAATTGATATTTGTTGCATAAAATGCATACAACACTATTCCCGGAAAGATATTTAATTACACATCAGAGATTCTGAGTGCATGCCACCATAACATTCAGAACTGTTGGTGTAAGGAAAAACAAGATCTACTACTTGCATGTTAGACACTGTCCCAGCAAATTGCAAATACATCACTTTTGTACAGCTGAGATTTAATTACATAATTAAATGAAATTGAGTTCATATTATGATGAAGTATCTAAGATGAGATTTAATCACATTGGATCAGAACAGTCTGGGATCCTGTTTCTTAGCCTGGCTAAAAGTAGAGGCTGTAAAAAGAAGAGTGAAGAAAACATTTTTACTATCCACAGACACTATTATATTAAAAAAAGTTTCAAAATTCTATTAAAAAAACCCCCATGGTTTTATTGAGACAGGCAGTTTGTGTGTAGCTGTAGAAACAGTAGATTGTCTTCCTTGAACTTACCTGATCTTGTCTCTGAATCCATATAAACTGTTAACACCATATCTTGGAACAGAACTCTACAGTTAACTACATCCACTCATATCTAGTTATCAGTCTACCTCCTACTACTTATATTTCATACTCTGAAGTGAAGAATTTCATACTCTGAAGTAGTAGTAGTGAAAACAGAAAAGTGACTGCAGACTTGTGATTCTATTTTTAAAGTTCCTAGCTGTCGTGGTTTAAGCTCAGGTAGAAATTAGGTACCACTGCCACTTGCTCAACTCCCTCTCTCTTCCCCCTAGTCCACCCTAGTTGAAGGGGGAAGGGAATCAGAGTAAAACTAGCATGTTGAGATAAAAGCAGTTTAATAATTTAAAATAAAATACAATAACAATGGTAAATAATAATGATAATAAATAGGAAGACAACAGGTGATGCATATTGTCATTGCTAACCACCTGCTGACTGGTGCCAGACCCCCTTGCTGACTGAACCCAGATTGGCTGCCCTTTTGGAGAACTTCATCCCAGTTTATATACTGGGCATGATTTTTTATGGTGTTGAATATCCCTTTGGTTAGCCCAGGTCACCTGTCCCAGCTATGCTCCCTCCCAGTTTCTTTTGCCCACTTCCTCACTGGTAGAGCATGAGGCACAAAAAAAAATTTAAAAAGTGTCCTTGACTTTGACTTAGGATAATCATGACTTAGCAAAAATCCAAAACATCAGTGTGTTATCAACACCATTTTTATTCCAAATCCAAAACACAGCACTGTATCAGCAACTGAGGAGAAATTAAATCTACCCTAGCTGAAACCAGGACACTAGAGCAGCTATCATGCATTTTCATTCCACAGATCCTCCTTTCCCCAGCAATACAACTGACTGTGTTCCTCTCTGTTTTTCAGTTTGAATACAACAGTGAAGGAGTGACCTCAAAGGATATGGCCACCCAACTTGCCTTCATGCGTCTGCTGGCCAACCATGCCTCCCAGAACATCACCTACCACTGCAAGAACAGCATTGCCTACATGGATGCAGAAACTGGCAACCTTAAAAAGGCTGTTTTGCTGCAGGGATCCAACGACGTGGAACTACGAGCTGAAGGCAACAGCAGATTCACTTTCAGTGTTCTCGAGGATGGCTGCTCTGTAAGTAATGCAGATACCATGGGTGTGGTGACTGCCCAGGCCTAAGCATGTGATCATTGATAGAGTTGTGCTTTAATTCAGAATTAGATTCTTGGTCAAACCAGTAAAATTTTGCCTGGTGAAGATACACAGCCTACAAACCCAACCATGGCAGATCCTTAACAAGTGGGAAGGAAGAGGTTACAAACAAATCCTACCTTGTACTGTACATGTGGGCAAAAAAAAAAGTTTTCAGAGGGACCTGATCCAAATTCTGTGTAAGAAAACAGTGCACAAGCTGTAGGAGGGGCAGGATCTTTAAGTCCTGAAACAATCAGGCAGGGTTCTCTTAGGATCTAACATTAGTGTGAATAATATGGTAGCTTGCATGTAGCATCATATAGGATTACAGAAGATTCAAGTAAATATATCTCTGCACTGGGAGTCTAAATAGTTGGATGTGGGTATCTGATTCGGAAACAATAGAAGCAAAATTGGTATGAAATTATTTCAGAAATTATCCATTCAGGTGAAATAATTCTTAATACTGTGAACAATGCCATAACAATTGCAATGAATCTTCTCTTACAGAGAAAGAGCAACGAATGGGGCAAAACAATCATTGAATACAGAACAAATAAGCCATCCCGCTTGCCCATCCTTGACATTGCACCTTTGGATATTGGCGGCGCTGACCAAGAATTCGGTTTGGACATTGGCCCAGTCTGTTTTAAATGAATGAACTAAAATTAACTTAAAGCCTCTCCCAAATTATTCTCTTGTCATTTCTTTTTTTAATGAAAGCTGACTCCTTCCATTTCTTCTGTTCATCTACTTGCTTAAACTCTGGGCGAAAGAGAAGGAGAAGAATTGATTGGAGCATTGTGCAATGAAATTTAATACAGCCCCAAATGGACTTGGAAGTCTTTCAAGATTTAACACCTTGTTTTGGGAAATGTCAACCTTTGTAAAGAAAAAAAAACCAAAATAAAAAGTCATGAAAGTTTGCACCACTTGTGGCCTTTGAATATCTTCCACAGAGGAAGTTTAAATCCATGACTTCCAAAGGTTTAAACTACCTCATACACTAAATCAAGAGTGATCCACATCTTTTGTAGGAACTTCTCCATATGATCTGAGGTACTTTCAGTTCCACTCAAAATACAATGGTGCTAATTGCATAATGACAGAGTATCTTTCCAATACTTGAACTTTGATGGTGCTAGTAGCATTTAAAGAAGTATTGCTTCTCTGTTTCTTGGAAGTCTGTCTTAAAACTTAGGATGTCCTGTCTCACCCACAGCTTAAGCATGTGGATAATTTTTCTTCCTCTTTGTCTTCTTCCTCCAAAATCAGGTGTTCCTGCTTTCAAATTTCATCTCCATCTTCTACTATGGGTAAAAAAACCTCAAACCATCATTTCTCAAAAAAAAAAGAAAGAAAATGTATTTTGTATATGTGAGATGTTTAAATAAATTGTGAAAAAATGAATAAAGCATGTCCAGTGTTCCAAAAGAAACTATTTAATGAATTACTTGCGTAGATGCATTGGAGATTCTGACACCCATATTTTACAATACTGTTAGCAGATTGCTATAAAACATTTTGTTAAAGCCTCAAAAGGTTGCCTACAACTCTCTTAAGGGTATGATTGTCAACTTGACTCTTCAGTTCAACACTAACTTTTCAGAGTTCTCAAGAAACTCACTCAGTAACTCTGTGCCTCATAGTATGAGAAGTTCAGAAGCAGAAATAATTCCTTCCTTTTTTTTCCAAATACCAAGTAGGATTAATGGCTGCAAGAAGGATCATCATCTCACTTAAAGGAAAGGAAGGAAAATTAAGCTTCTGTCTTTCACTTGAGCACAGAAATCTCCTGGCTGTTGATAAAGCTGTGCTGGCTGATGCTGTGCTGTAATCAGCAGAACTGTGCCTGTGCACTTTAGAAAGGATATGCAGAAGTCTATGCCAAGAATCTCAAATTTAGTTGTTTTGTCAGGAATGTCAGTGGTTTTTAGGCCCTTACAGTTTGTTCAGTTGCGTATGGGACACAGGACCATATGCTTTTGCTGACCTTAATAATTTCCTGTCAAACAAACCACCACAAGAAGCATCTCTTCTTCTCTGAGACCTTTCAGAAGACTGCTGAAAACCCTAAACAAACTGCAATTCCAACAGCCAAGTTTTTGTGATTGGGAATGTGTTTGAGAGAATCCACAGAGGACCCTGAAGACAACAGCAGAAGCAGGTAAGGCAAGAGGTGAGATGGTTAGCCAGAACTCCAAAGAGAGGCATGAAGAAAATATCCAGAATAAAGACCCTGTAACCTGAAGAAAGCACCACTCCAAAGATTAGCAGCTGAGAGTCTGAAGGCAGCTCCAAATGGTGGAAGGGGGAATAAGCACTAAAATTCATTTCTAAAGGCTTTTTTTTTGTTGTTGTTCCTGCTTTTAATGAACTGATTAAGGAAAAGAAGCCAAATATCAAAACATGATCATAAGTGCAGCTGCTATGTGCCTGCAGCTGTGTGCTGAATTAGTAAAATGGGAAATTCCATGATAAAATATAGCCCATTTTTTCTTCACTGAGTAAAATAAGCTGTAGGTAAATACCTGCATTTACTCATTGGACCATGACAATTCTTAAAATATTATTATTTTAAGTATTATTTAACCATTTCAAAATAAGTTTGTTGTTGTAAAAACAGTAATTCAATATTTGAAATTAGTAAAGACTTTCTTTTCTTATACAGATTAACTACAAGACAGGAAGTTGCTACAAGGACTGAAAAGCTAAAATTTCATCCCTCAGGTTATGCAATTCACTAGATGGGGTGAAAGGGTTATTGCTAGGACAGGGAGGTGGACTTTTGTTGCCTGGGGAGATAAAAACCCCCAAAGCACAGTTAAAAGAACATTTGATTTTAGAAAGGAAACTACACCTAGAAAACACTGTCTCCTTTTGTCATCTTCTGATTTCTCCTTTGCTCTCTGTGATCTATTCCATGGCATGTCCTCCTAGGCAGAGAGCACTTTCTTTCTATCAGCTCACTGATAACACCCAAATTATGTGGTTTGCAGATCTTCGGCCCAAAAGCAGCCTCATTTGGAAATTAAACCTGGAAAAACACATAGTGTTTACCTTACAAATTCCAGCCTCTTTAGCAGTGGAAAGATATTCAGTCTGCCTTGCAGGTTTTCAGCTTATCAGACCTTATTGCATGATCAAGTATTTTGCTTATGCCATGTACAATATTGAAGAAACTATCTTTCAAAGATCATAGCTGAATGTAAGAGATAAATAGCAGACAGGGCAGAAAGCCTTAATATTGTCTAGTTTTGGGAATATAAGATGTTGAATAAACTTCTGGTAAAGTGATCTTAATTATTTTTGGGAGTGCTCTGCCTCCCTATAAGCATTCTCTTTGGAGAATTCCATTATCAGTAGCTATACATCTAGAGCATTAGCATAAATTAGCTGAAACAATAGATTAAAGTAGATTTGTAAGAAGAAAGAATCTTGGAAGGAAAGGAAAACAGCTGGAGTAACTAAGTGAAAGCCCTGGCTGTAGTGTGCCAGAACAGAACTGCTGGAGAAGCTCTGTAAAGCTGGGTGGAGAGATAACTGGCGTGTAGTGCTCGTTTGGGATACAATTGTGCACACCAAAGTACTGCAGCATTCAGACAATTTTCCTCCCTGGAATCTTTGGGTGATGGCCCTCACCTGTGTGATCAATAAATATGTTCTGTCTATCAGCTTCTCTTACACCATCCCCTCAGGAGATGGACAGAGATTAAAAGGCTCCTCTCAGTATGTGCTTGTATCTCACTTCTGATGTCTCCAGTACAATTACTCCTTTTTGCATCCATGCACAGTTTCCTGTTGCAGCACATTGGGCTCTCTGTAGCACGTGCTTTTGCGTTAATATGGCCTAAGTAAGTAAGAACTAGAGGCAAGGAGAACACCATCACTGGGACCAACACGGAGCAAAAAGAAACACAAACCACACAGCACAGTTCTAGAAGGGGCAGTTGTAATTGCACAGCCCTGTAGGCAGAAACACAAGCCACTGTCAATTATCTTCAGGATCTGAGTTTGTCAGTCTAAAATACAAATACTGTGCTGCAGACAAATATCCTTTAATGCAGGTGAGTGACAAAACGACATTCTCATATCTACACTTCCACCACTCAGGTTTAACTTGAAGCTTTTGATGTGACTTTTGATTAGTTTTCTTGTAGTGGTTTCAGACAGGATCTCCTAGAATCTGCCTTCCTGCCACCCTCTTGATGCAGTTTTACAGTATTAGAATCATGTATCCAATTCCAATAAGATATTACTAAGCTTAAATAAAGCTATTAGACATGTAGACAGAAGTAACCCCTAATTAATTTAGCTTTACTTGTGCATCATTCTGAGCTCATTAGAAATCCACTATTTTTCTATAGGGCTCCCCCATGAATTTCAGATGCATAATGAATACAATATACAGTGCATAAACAAAGAAATTACTGTATGTCTATATTCTAAGGCTGCAATTCACTTATCCTTTCCTGGAAAACATGTGGTTGGATATTACATGAGCAAAATTTCCTACACACAAATCCATGCTTATGTATACACTCCAACTACCCAGGAAATGACAATTCTCATTAAGGCAAATATAACTACCAAAACAAAAAATATATCATTCGACTATTATTTTGAACACAAGCAATTTAAATACTATAGTAAATTCCAAAAATTATTATCAATATCTTACTGTGTTCAAGCTGGAGAAATTGGACCTTTGGGTGAAATGAAACTTTTCCCAAAGGCCAATTCTGAAGTCATAGTGAAACAGCAGAGCAGTTCTCCGGCATTTTCATAGGTGTTGTGCACCACCTACTGTCTCACACACTAATTACCAGCCCCTGAAGACGGTTTTTCTAGGGCTTTTATTCCCAAATTCATTGTCATTCACAGAATCACAAGATATTATGAGGGAGAAGAGATCTACAAGGATCATCCAGCCCAGCTCCTAGGTAAATGGCCCACAGAGGTATCAAACCCACAACCCTGGTGTTATTGGCATCATGCTCTAAACAACTGAGCTAATCTCAGGGCTGTTGCTCTCAACATCTCCTGTGCCAAGACTATCCTATAGGCTACTTCTTCAAAACATCAGTATCAGAACTCATGCTAAATATGCGCTAACATATGAGAAGAACACTCATCCGAACAGGAAAGCTCTTGGCAACAAGCTGCAGGCTCTCTCAGAGCACAAAAGAAGAGAATAATTAAATTTACTCTTTTAGTTGTCAGGTTTTGCCAATCTGAAATTATCTTCTCTATGTACTGGTGTAAAGGACAGGTTTTTTTCTTCATGAAATCCTTCCTCCATAAAAACTGTAGGTTTTTCTTGCAAAATTTATCCAAAGGGATTTACAACTACTTTTTGGTTAAGGTCTTTAACATCTCCAGGTGTAAGTCTCTGCTCCCAATATATCCTAGTATATTCTCTATAACTGTGTGAGAAGCGGAGTCACACAAACACACCTGACTTAATTTGGGAAAAATGCTTTTCATTACTGTTTCTAGTTAATAATGAGCTACTTTCTCATTTATTTTCATCTTTCAGCATCTAACTGGGAATAAGACTAAATCCTCAGTTTAAAAGAACATCCAATGCTATTATGGCTGCCTGTACCTGCCTCTATACCACATTTGCTTTACCATAGTCATCTAAAATCTCAATTCCTACAGGAGATGCCCAAAGCCAGTATTATTGGTTCCCCAGATTCTGCAATGAGACCCAAAGGAGCTCTGCTTTCCTGTTCTTCCTGTTGTTCCTGTTCTTCTCAGGAACAACAAAGAGAGCAAACCACAGCCATGAAGAGTGGTACTGGCCTCACAGTAGAATTAGTCTTATTTCTCTCATCTACTTTAATTCTCTTATAGATACAAGTGATGCACATGGTTACAACAGATACAGACAGATACAAAGAGGTCCTTTGAACTTTTTCAGTTCCATATGTGATTCTGGAGTACAGTTTCAAATATAATTTCATTTAGTCCCTGAACTTTTGAAACTATTCTTTTAGTTAGTAGTCTCCAGTTTTCTGGAGAGATCAAGAGTTAAGGTTAAGAATTAACCCTGCTCAAGATGAGCTGGCGGTTTGTGCCTGCAGATGACAATGTCCTTGTCTGGCTCCAGGTGAGAGGAACCAGCATTTCATCTCCCTCCTCCAGTGCTGGGATGCCCTCAGTTGCTTTGGGAATATGAGCACCTGAATTCTCCTGGAGATTCAGGAACTACATTCCTACCTCCCACTCACCTCCCTCCCTCAAGTTAACCATTAAATGTGTATTTTGACAAGCACATCCAAGAGTAAACAATACTGCTTCTAACACCTTGCTCATGTTTAAGGCACTGTTTCTCTGGCCCTATATACAATGATATTACCATCTCCATAGCTTTTGCTGTTGTCTGTACATCAGGATCTTATAGATCTCTTTGTTGTAAGAAGACTTGGGTATCCATTCCAGGTGTGACACCCTGCTAATAAATTATGGGCCAAGGACTGAACTACGGATTAACTGAGTTTCTCTCACAACTTCTTCCTTGATCCATAGCAATGTTATTAATTCTACTTATCCTCTGCTGCAGAAGCTTAGTCTAAAAATCCATTCTCTGTGTTAACTCCACATCAATACTGTGGAAAGTTCATATGCAACAACTCACCAGCTGTCTTCTGTGGGCTTTCTCTGAACAACTCCTTTACGTCTTTTCCACTCACATGAAAATGCACTGCCCAGACACACTATGGAAACTATTTGCATTGATTTCTACTGACTCCATCATCTGTTTCTTAGTATGGTTACAAAGTTTAATAGATTTTTTTGGTTAAACTCACAGCCTTTTACAACCTGAAACTCTGAAATTTAGGACAGCATGCCTCCTAAAAAAATACAAATTTTGAATTCATTATCTGATATGATCTGGACCTAGTGTGTTGAAAACCAACTGGGATTTGTATTTGACTTCCAAATTGCTTTGCATGTACCATGAAAACAGGTCTGTGGAAAGAGAGCTCTATGAGAGAAGGGCAGGCTCATAAAATAGAATCATAGAATCATTGAATTTTAAAGGGTGGGAGTGGACCTTAAAGTTCATCTAGTCCTGACCATCCCTGGCAAGGGCTCCTCCCACTACACCAGATTGCTCAAGGCTGTATCCAGCTTGGCTTTGAACATGGTCAGAGTTGAGGTATCCACAATCTTCCTGAGCAACGTGTTCCAGTGTCTAACTACCCTCACGGTAAACATTTCTTCCTAACATCTAACCTAATTCTCCCTCTTTCAATTTATACCATTACTCCTTGTCCTATCAGTACAGCTCCTGAAAAAGAGTCCACAAGAAAGCTGCTGAAGGATAATGGGCTCCAGTGGTTTCTCAGCATATGGATTTGTTCTGGTTTTGGGCTTTAGAGAAAACCATACATCATTAGTTAAAACTTTCAGTTCAAGTATTTTTAAAGCATAAGAAAAAGCAACACATCAAAGAATTAGATCTACCTGCCAGTCATCTTAGCAATTATTAAAGTGTGCTCTGCAGAGGAGATTTAAAGCTAGAAGCAAAAAACAATAGCTCTCCTGTAGGTTCCAACTCAACAGTTACACAGTATTGCTGGAAATGGCTCAATTCAATTACCTGTTAATTCCTAAATGACAAATCCTTGCTAAGTCTGAGGTGCACAGTAGCCCATGTTGATATTTTGTATTTATATATTTACAACATCATAAAATAACACAGATTCTTTTAGAGCTCACAAGCAACACAACAGAGCACCATACAAACAAATATGACAGAATAAGGAATGTTGCAATATCTGGCTAAAATGAAACTATGCAATTTCATTTTTAAATAATGATGCATGGAAATATTTTAGTCTGTTAATCCATCGTTGATACATCAGCAAACTAGGGTTTCAGCGAACCTGAGGCTAAACAGAGAATTCCAAATTTCTAAAATTTCAGAGAATGGCTGGGTTTCGAAGGCACCTTAAGGTCATCTGGTTGGAACCCCCTGCCATGGCAGAGGAAAAGGAAAAACACGTCCCTGGGTGGGCTTGAACCACCAACCTTTCGGTTAACAGCCGAACGCGCTTACCGATTGCGCCACAGAGACTGCCTTGGCACTTAAATCTTCATAAGAAAAAATAATATCCCTACCCAAAATAAATTTATGTTCCTAAAAACATTGATTTCAAGTAGCAGGGATTTAGTGCAGAGATGCTAAAAGAGAACATGGTCATCACATGGCATCTGTATTGCAGGCAGCCAGAAGGAAAGGCTTATAATGCTGCACAAGCACCGCAAAGCTTGCACTGTGGCTGCATAGGCTTCCAAAGGCTGCCCTGTAAATACAAAAAATTCTTAATTCTAAGAAGGCACAAGTGCAAGCACAAGGGAGAACCAGAAAAAGGAACAATATTAAACAAAGTGTTCATGAAAAAGGAATAACTCGATTTGACGAGGAGCTAACAGTGACTGCCATTTTTCCTCAACCAGAAGTCAAGAAGAGAGAGGGTAGGGAAATAGAGAAAAAAGTTACACCTGCATACCAAAAAACTAATCCAAACCAAATATTCTTAACCCATTACTTTGATGGATACAAAGTTTTGAGAACAAAAATGCAAGCAGCTAAAAAAAAAGAATTTGTCTTAGTGAGCCGAGCTGGGTCCCAGCCCCTTTCTCAGGACTCTGTAGCTGCACAGCAATGACACACCCCATGATGCAGAAAGATGCAGCCCCTTGATCGTCTTTAATGAAAGGGGACAGATAACCTAAATATTTTCTATCTGCCCATTTCCCTTCCCTGTCTTCATCTGATCCATCTTTGTTTCAGACCTACAGAAGCCTGAAATGAAAACACTATTAAGCCTCATGTTATAGAACAGCAGATATATTTATCTCTTAGTAATAAAGCTAAATATGGCCTTTGTACATGTGATTTCATAATTACCTCACTTAATATCAGTCTGATTTTAGTACAGACTATTGAGAAATTGTTTTTGTAACTGTTACAAAATTATAAATCTGTGAAAGCAGTAATTTCTGATAGAATTTCCAGGATCTTACAGGTTTAAGGGGATATTTGTTTCAATATTTGGCTACAAATTAAGTACTCAGGCTACACTGCTTGATTGAACAAGTCCACTGAGAAAAAGACTTCTTACACTTTGTACTCCCTCTTCATTAATGCAATTAATATTTGCAATAGGTGGCTACCGTGCATATGCATGCCTCATGGAAACTGGATTCTTAGGAAAAATTTGATTATCATTTTGAGGCTAAAAATCCAGCAATTAAAATGTCTGATGCCATCATTTGGCAGGTACCCAAAAGCTGCCCAGGCAAAAGCTGTATAACTGAAAATACTACACCGCCCAGGAATCCATTGGAAATATAGCTTTATTTCTGGAATTACAATTTGACCAGAGCAATCTGGCAATGCTGCACCATTTAAATTAAGAAGTGATATGGTTTAGGATATGGCAGATCCTACTAATTAATTAGCAACACTTAATAGTAAGTTAATGTAGGGAATATTCTACTTATTATATAACAAACAGTATCTTCCTTATGAACATATGATCATTTTCCTTATGAAACTTCAAGATTAGAGGTAACTGATTAGTTTTTTCCTAGCTCTGGTGTTTATATTCCTTGCTATACACACTTGTGAAAAAATAATTACACTCTTACAAACATACACAAACTCAAAGGGGAAAATATCACATGAGAATGCCTGACTATTCCTCTGACTGAGAATATTTAAAGATCAGCTCCCTGTTATGTCTGACTTTATACTACAGTAGCAACTTTATCTTCTTACATGCTCCCAGTCCTTGAGATTACATTGTGCCTTTGCCTGAGGACAGTAGCTCCAACTCGAGAAGCAACACATGGCTGTAACGCTGAAAACAGGAGAAAGGATATCTCCTGCGAACTCAGTTCATCAGCAAACTCCCGTGTGCATGCCAGGTTTGACTCATGGCACAAAGTTCTCCTTCCATTTATGCTGAGCCTTCCAAGCAAAGTCAGAAAGCATTAAAAGAAGAATTACCTCATCTAAATTATACCTGGTTAAATGACATCTGTCCAATTTAAATTTATTTTCTAAATTGAACAGAAAGTCACCATTCTTCATGGTAAGTCATTCACCTTATTCTAACTTACAAGTAAATTACCACCTTACTTGCTCTCTCAGTTCTACAGAGGGAGGGTGATTAGTTTAAAATAGCTTGGTTCTCTGTGAGTAAGTGGAATTAGGTGGGATGAACCCCTTCATTCCTGACTGTTTTCAGATGGACTCGTAGAGGAAATAGAGCAGCCAAAAACCACAGCAGTGACAGCGTCAGTCATTAGTGACCATACAAAACACCACAGCCTCTTATGAAAATAATTAATCCAGTTAACCCAAGGCTACATATGTAGAAAAAACAAATGTGAAATTCTTCCAGAGGCATTTTACTTTTAATATACATAGACATTATCCCACACACACAGCAGTGTCACATCTCCCCTATCTCTCAAAAGAAACACTTTTCTCTTCTCTGGGTCTTTTCTCTGTGGCTGCTCTAAATGTTCTCATCCCACTGACAGCCCTTGATGCTTCCAGCAGAGCAAGCAGAAAGCCAACAGGAAGCTGTAGCATTTGCAAACCAAAAGCTGAGGTTTGACTGGTCAGAAGAGCTAGCAAACTTCTGGTTTACTTCCAGCATACTAAGTTGATCAGCAGACAGGAAAATAAAGAACGTACATGATTCACAAAGCTGCTTCTAGCTAATAATAGTTGATGTCTGGAGTTGGTTTTCTAGGGTACTTAGTAATCCCTAATTAGCCTTTTCTATCATGCATTTTATATATAGTGGCTTTGGTGTGAATTATTTGGATATATGTCATGATGCCAAATTCAATTAGCTTGTGAAGAACAAGGAAGAACCTGTTACAAGTGAGACCACATGCATGCAAACCACTTCCTAACTCACAGCACTTCAGCCAAAAGCTTCTGACCGAATGAAGGGGATCTCAATTATCAAACACCTAAGCAATGTCTCCAAAGAAGCAATGAAGCAAAAGCAGGTGTGTTGCTCACATCCATTTAAATATTCAATATATACAGGAGGATTATCTTAATTAAGATACTCAACCTGCAACAGTATCAGCATGTATTTGTACAGTCCTAAAAATAACACAGTTGAAATCCACACATGGGGTTTTCAGGCATTACTGAAGATCAGCGTTAGGTCTTCATGGCAAATGAGGAATGCCCAGGGACTTCCAGCAGCAGGCAGCAGATCTGAAATAGCCCTCCAAAGGCTGCAGGACAGAATTACTATTTCTAAGGGTTGTAATTTTCTGAGATGTCTATAAACAGAAGTATGGTTGTTTTGATAGGATTTTAGTTCCTGCTGCTCTTTTAGAGAAAGAAGATGATTTCGTTGAAGATCCCTGAGATTCTCCAGAGAGACAACCTTGTTGCAGAGACTTAAATTCATTTTTGGTTTTGAGAATAAAATAATACATTAACTTCCCCTCCTTAAGCATTGCAGCCACCCTAACTGAGAAGCTGAGTCAACATCCCAGGAGCTCTGGCAGAACCCCACGCTTTCTGCATCTACACTGCTTATACTAATAGCCGTAATTTGGGTAAGTTTTGAGGGGCTGCACTCATGGTCATAAGTGCACCTTGCAGACTTGCCACATAGCCCTCAAACTTAACAAAGTTACACTGCAGAATGAGGCAGGCTGAATATGTTTTGGTTGGATGAAAAGTCTCACTTGCTCATGAACAAATGTTATATAAACTGATGAAGAAGAGTATCTGTGGTCCCCAATGATTGCAGGAAAGATATATTTCATAAGACTCTAAAGAATCATTAATGAGCAACAATGCAAAAAAAGCTACAAAATATTCTAGCTAGACAATATGTTAAAAAGTGTTTAAGTTTCTTCCTAAAGTGCAAAATACATATGAAATGAAGACAAAGAAACTGAAGCACTAACAGGAATATTTTAACAAACAATAAGGTTTGTTCACAGTAAGAAGGCTTTGAAAACTCATGGCTTTTTGAATGAGACATGAGAAAAAGATAATGCATCAAGGAGAATTTTTTATTTATGGAGTAAAAGAATCCCTACTACAACCAGAATTGAGGAGGGTGTGTGGTTTGTTTGGATATTTGTTGTTGTCATTGTTTTAGTTTGGTTTTGTTGGGTTTTTCTGGAAAAACATAATCATCTGTATACTTGGTACCATTTTTCTCTCCCTTTCCCTGAGAGAATAAACCCGAGCACTTTAAAAGAGTGAAGTGTTTTTATTATTTAAAAAGAATACTGAAAAAGTGAATGAATCAACAGACAGACTTGAATAGAAAAGAAGTATAGACTATATGTTGGCAGATAGTAAAGATACTGGTTGGGTAGAAATGGGATATACATTGAATATATTGTAACAGCACACATCAGAACAACACTTTGAACTCAAATTTTGTCCGTAGATTACATTATGTGACTACATACTGCACACATTTCCCAAGTTTTAAATTTGTTTATACGTTATATATATGGTTAGTTTATTTTGTGGAAATGTCTTTCCTCTGACAGCCTGCCCTGCTCCAGGCCTGCCGGGTTCGGTGGCAGCTTCCCAGCCCCACCACTGGTGAGGGACTGGATTTGGAGCCCAGATTTCCTGCTCAACTCAGGTAGCTGCTTGTGGAGGAGCAGAATTTCCCTTTTGTAAATCTCAGCAAAGTTTGATTTCCGCAATCACTTCGTGCATCCCCAAGCTCAGGTAAATCCGTGGGGGGTCGGCCTCTTCTCCCAGGCAAATAGCCATAGGATGAGAGGATACAGTCTTAAGATGCACCACAGCAGGTTTAGGTTGAACACTTGGAATAACTTCTTCAGAGAAAAGGTGATTATGGGCTGCCGGGGAGGTGGTGGAGTCACCATCCCTGGAGGTGTTTAAGGAAAGACTGCATGTCTTTCCTTAAACTTAGTGGCATGGCGATGTTCGGTCACAGGTTGGACTCGATGATCCCAGCGGTCTTTTCCAACCTGATTCTGTGGCTCTGTCAGCGTGTCAGCTTGCTTGTACAGTTACCCGCGTTCAGAGCGAGCGTCTTCCAGCCTCGAATGACCATTTCCTTGTCAACAGAAGAGTGACAAGTGTTTGAAAACCGCACTATTTGGAACGAAGCTCCCGCTGCCCAGCGCCCGTTGCGGAGCGTGTGCGGCACAGACCCTCGCCAGCCCCTCATTCACAGAGCACGGTCCCCAGGGCGGCCCTCGCCGCCGCTCCCTCAGCTGCGGGGCTCGGGCCGAGCGCGGTGGGATCCCG
>VXBQ01000937.1:198477-259788 GCA_013400175.1 Phainopepla nitens | reverse complement strand
GAGCGAGGCTGGCGGGGCTGTGGCTGTTCGCTCCGGGGGCCCGGCCTGCGGCAGGTGAAGCTGCAGGGGTAGAGGGTGACTTCTTCCCTGTCACTTGTTTCCCTACGGTCGTGATTAATGGCTAATTACCTGGCAATTAGTGGTTAAAGTCTTAATTGGTACGAGATTTGGTATATATTGTTTCGCTCTTTGAACCGTCGCCTCAAACGTAAGGAAACCGGGCGCTTTGGAGGGTGAAGCGGAGAAAGGAGCTGTTTGGTCTCACGTGTTGCCGGTGGCTGTGGAGGAGCCCGGGGGACCGAGCGAGCCGTGACCGGCGGCGCGCCTGGGTTACGGGGCGCTGGGAGCTCCGCTCGTTCCTGCCTCGCCGGGGCTGTTTTGGCCCTGAAGCAGAAAATCTTGGCGTGATCCGTAAATGCAGATGGAGCTGCTGAAGGAAATATTTACTTGTTTCTGTGGCACGCTAAAAAATGTGGTATGTTTTTGTGGTTAAATCAAGAAGGTAGTCTGTGGGGAGATGACCGCCGCTCTGTTTGTTGTAGCGCAGCTGGTGTCGTGTTCTAACGCTTGGCTGCCAGCATTCATGGGAGACGAGGCTGAGGCAGTTCATTGTGGAGATGGGAAAAGGGGTAGGGATCTTTATGTATGCAATTCCCTAGATTCACCCTCTAGCTGGCATGTCAGTAAGTCTGATAAACTGACTAGTATTAAATTTGAAGACTTGGAAGCATTTACTGAATTCTGGAGTAGCTCAAGCATGAGGTAATTGAACTTGCCTGTTTTGGAGTGTTTCTTAAGGCACAAGAGAGTCACAAAACTAGACAGGAGGAGGGTGGCAAATCTTTAAAGAGGGATTGCAAGACTAAGCAAATGGGGACTGACATATCAAGCAGGTTGCAAGGAAAATAAAATACGCATAATTTCAGTGGGAGAGTTAACAAGGGAGGGTGAGTCTTAGATTGCAAGATGGTGAGAATCTGCTGGCCTTTGCGTAAATTGATGTGGTGAGTATGAATTGTTACAAACCTTTCAGGTTTTTTCACCTAAGGCTTTTAGTTTCTTGAAGCAATTAAAAAGTAAGGGAAAGTATTTAAGAGGTAGGGGACATGGAGTCGTAGTGAAAACAGACTTACCAGTTTGGGCTTCTATGAACATAAAATGTTCAAAAGAGAAATTTAGAAAAGAAAGGTGGAAAAATCACAGCAGGTGAATTTTTAGGATAGATAAAAGCAGAGATGCTTTTATCAAAGAGATCATTCTGCAAACCTGCAGTGATATAAAACAGTTGAAATTCAGCAAATGCCACAATACTTTTGACAAGTAATGAAAAAACCAGAGGTTTTCACTGGTAGTTGCACAGCTACAGCTCGCTGGCACCTCACTTTTTCTCAGTGGTGTTTGTCACCCACTCTTAGTAGTGGTATAGTAGAACTTGGAAAGGGTGTACAAAAGAGCAACACAGATGGAAGAAGAATAAAAGAGCTTCTCTATGAGAAATAATGAACTAGAATAAAATTCTGTAGCCTGAACAGAAACCTAGCAACTTTTTAATGATCTCAAATGTTAGGAATTATTTGGGTAAGGTAAATCGATTGTTACTGTGCCATAACACAAAAAGTATTAACTGACAAATAAAATTAGGTTATACATTTTAAATGATGGCAAGAAAGCACTTTATTTTACACATAAGACATTTTACACCAAGTCTTTTATACCAAAAATATCCCAGAAAGGGTTTTCCTGATTTCCAGAGGGTGTATGAGGTAGGGCTGCAAACAGGTTCAAAGTTACCAGGCTGTGAAAGCCAGGCCATGTCACATAAGGGATTGCTGTGTTTGTTGTGCTTTTATACTGTCCCTTTTGTCTGATTGTCATTACATGTGAAGGTTTTAGCTAATTTTGGCCACAGCCATGCCAGTACATATTACAGATAGGAGCAGCCCAGTGTACTTCCCAGTCAAACTTGCCTGTATAAAATTTACTTGTATGAAAAAATGCTGAACTGGGCTTTTGGAAGGTCAGATTTATGTTCAGGAAGACTGTTGTATTTAGGGGTCACCTACAATTTTTTGCAAAAGAAATTGAATAAAGAGAAGTTACAGAGTGTCTTTAATTTGTGAAGAGTTAGGTGGGTTGAATGTTCACATACTATCCAGTGAAGTTAGTGCTTTGTGTTTTTCAGTTGTTATATTTCAAAGGTAGAGTCCTAAATCTTTTTGGAAATAGGAATTTATTAAAAATTTTCTGTTCTTAAAATCAACAGTAGAAGACTCTGTTTAAAACTATTTTTTTTTTTACTTTGAATAATAAAGAGCAATTGAATTTCCAGCTCTTTGAGCGTATGCATTTTAGAGAAAGCTCTGTGAAACTTAATCTGCTCTGGCACTGAATGAAGACTTTGAGATTTTACAATTTCAGTGGAATAACCACGATTTTGAGGAATGATAAATTAGAATAATGAGCATAATAAAATTCAGAAAAATTACGCACTTTGTATAGCTATAATGTTGTCTACCTAAGTGAGCATAAAAGTTAATATGTTGGAAGGATAATTTACACAAACAAAGAGTTTTAAAAGAGTGATCTGTGTTTTGTATACACAATGGCACTTCGAGTTCTTTTTCTAGGGTTTTGGGTTGTTTTTTTGTTGTTTGTTTGGCTTTTTCTTTTAAGATATCTTTCGTGGTTAAGAAGAAGTTGCGGTGTATTAAAACAAGCATAGTTCTTTGGCTGCTATTTCACCTGCTAAAGCCAGAGTTGAGCATTTCTGGAGGCACTGTCTGATCTGTAACCTCCCCTTTACTTTCTTGGCTGCTGTTTCAGTTTTGTTTTTTTTCCCCCTGCCTCATCTTCTCCCTGTATTTTCTACAACTGTGTTTGAAGGAAGATATCAAGTGTCAGTAATGGCCTAAATGAGTTTCAGGAGCTTTCTAATATTGCTCAGGGCAATAGTAAGATAATCAGTACCTGGAGTTGGGAAAGAAGGCATAACCCCTTGACATGAAATATTGTCTCTGTGTTTGGAATGTATGCAGTGTGTGATATTTGGAATGTTACTCCAGTGAACATAATGTAGGATGAAGGACTGATCTATTTATGGGCAGTTATTGTGGTGGGAGTGCCATGGAGTACAGAGGTACCCAGCTTGGGTCATGACCTCAGTATAAGGACATCCTCCAGTCCTGAAGACTTGATTGAAAAAGAGGTAGTGGTCTACAAATCATGACAGATGGAAGTCCAGACTGCCTTGTCCCATGAAGAGCCAGGGAGTGCCCCAAGTAAATTTAGTAGAAACCATATTTCAGATAAAGGCAGATGATTCCTCAAGCATCAGCTCTGGATAGAGAAAACTCCAGAAGGATTCTGTGGGTAGTAAGAACTTGAAGACTATATGTCTATTTCAGTAAGTCCTTAGAATGGACATAGTTGGGAGAGTATTAGACAAGAACATAATGTTTATTTGCGCTCTTCTCATTTGTCTCTGAGCATCTGCTTTTGGCCCCTGTTGAAGGCAGAATACCAGGCTAGACTGACCATGGCCTGACCATGAATAACTGTACTGGTTTTCTTATTTCTCAGCAGGTTAATGCGTGTCAGGGGGAGCCTGATTAGTCAGGGATTCTTTTACAAAGTTCGCTCTTACATGACTTTGATACATCTCATAGGTGTCATCCTCTGCAAAGTGGAGGATTTCCTATCAGTGATAACTCTAAGCCGCCTCATTATCAAACTCATGTTGCTTTTGATTAGATAGGGTTTTTTTATTATTCCTGGCAGTTTCATTTTTTATGCAACTTACTTGAAATGATAGTTTACATGAGTTTGCAAGTTTGAGAATCAGAGAAATTGTGTTGCTTGAAAACCAAATATGAGTTGAGCTTGATGAAGTGAAGGTTTCACAGGGAGTGTTAGGTATGGGCAGTAGTACAGTGTTTATGCACAAGCTAGAACAAGTCCCTACCATTTCATTCACAACCAAACATTTCCCTGTTTGTTGGTGCTCAGAAGTGCCAAGTATGACAAAAATGTTGGAGAGCAACTTCTCTGGCAGTGAATGGCATTCAGTTGGGTTCAGTTATAAAGCAGCAGAATCTGACATGGGGTTGGGAAGATAACAGTCACTGATTTCATAACTGAGATATTTGAAATTTACCATGACCTGAAACATCAGCACCTGTAAAGTGTTTAACCTTAATTAGCATACAACTTATTGACTGGAAAAGATAAGTGCAGTTCAGAATGATCAGCAAATTGATATGTAAATGTTTGGGGTTGGTTTTTTTTTCTGTGTATTAACCCATATCACCTGCTCTAAGGTGACCACATGACCTTATGTCTTAAGCAAGGAGATGTAAGAGACTGTCTTGCAAACCTTGTGATGAGTTTTGTGTTCTATACAAGATGCTTTGCATGGTGATTCTGTGTAGAAGATTATTTTATTCAACAGTTGTATTCTTTAATTTCATATTAGTATATCCTGGATAGTAGATACCAGAGTGGATGGGCGTCTCTTAAAGGAAATGCCATTCTAAGTCACAGCATCTTTCTGACAGCAGGAGTGGGACCACTAACATTTTGTGGATAGAGGTGGGATTTACAGAACAGTATTATATAATGATTGAGAAGGCAACTTGCAGAAACTTTGCAAGATATATTTACAATCAGTTAAATTTTTTTACTACTGTTGATTATTTCCATTTCTGTTTTTCAGATGTTGTCAATTTTTTTTTTTATAATAGCATCAGGGCTATGTTTTACATTTCACATGTCTGAATTCTGATCTTAATATAATGTTTTAAAGGTGGTGACACATGCGAGTATCTTCTGTCCAGTGGGAGATTTCTTGGAGAAAAAGTATGGCAACCTCACAGTTGTATGATGCATAAGTATAAAAATAGGTAAGGAAACTCCTGTCTTCTGTTCATCTGGAAAGAACAGTCATTGTTGTTTGACTGCAGCTGTAGTAATTGCAGTGTCATCTGTTGTTCACTTTATATCTGATTCTCTAGGCTTTCAAAAATATACAACATTTATCAGAAAGAAGTCTTTTCCATAGTTGTATTTCTGTAGAAAAATAAAAATAAATGTCGGTGATGGAGGTACTGGCACAAGTTGTGGAGAGCCGCATGAGGCTGCATGTGTCACTCTCAGATTGCTGACCTTATGTGTCAAATTGCAAGTAAAAATATCCCAAATAAAATTACCAATCACTTTTTTCACTTCCTAGTAAGAGAACTTTTTTTTTAGTTATGCTGTATATTACCATTTCGAAACTACCATATTTGTAGCACTCATAATGGGAAAACCTGCTTGTTTAATTTGTTTGCCTAATCCCATTAGCAGAAGAGTTCATTTTAAATTCTATGCAAGTTCCAATAAACTTATTGATTCAGCATGTTTAAAAAAAATTATCATGCCTTAGACCTGGGCATAGTGTTTAGAATTATCTGTATAGTTCTGTAGATTTTCAGAATACTTCTTTCTAAGATATGTGTTTTCTGTAATATTGCTGTTGCTGTTTTGTTTTACAGTGAAGCAAAAAATTGCCTCATAGACAAACATGTTGTGTTTATAGGAGATTCTAGAATTCGACAGCTGTTCTATTCATTCATAAAATTGATAAATCCTCAAGTCAAAGAAGAGGGAATTAAGGTGAGATGGCTTATTTTGGTGATTGATTGTTTTTGTTTCTTTCTTCCAATTTACCTCGTAACTCTTGTCTAAACTTCAAAAAAGCAAATTAAACTGTTTGCTGGCCAAACCATATGAAAGGAGAAGCACAGAAAGGTCTTTTGAAGAAGAAGAAGGTTAGACTAAAATAATTGTTTGGTACAGATGAGATAACTGTGAATCTGAGAAGAGAACTAGGAAGCTCAAGAGAAAGCTTGCAGCACCCTGGGAATAAATTAATGAAGCTGACTTGTCCCATAGCAATTTATGCTTCGTATTTGGTTTCTTGATGAGAAAATGATTGCTCCTTTGTGTGTTTTTAAATAGTAGTGATTCGTGCCTTCTAATTTGTCATTGAAAATGTCAGTTAAATTGCTGATCTAATCTGTTCATAATAATCCTTGGGGCAATGACAGATTTCCAGGTCTAACTTGAAGCTGAAACTAACAATAGCTTCAGGTGTTACCTTCTTTTTGATCACTGATGAAGAGCTGTCTGAATTTTATAAGGTGAAGTATGTAAGCTGCAGCTGGGTGGAAAGAGGAAGAAAGGATTTAGGTGTATCGTTTGTTGAACAGAATGCAGATTTCTTTTGCTGTATGATACTTTTTGGGCACGTGTCTTCATAGATGTATGTACATGTGTGAGGGAAAAGACACCTTTCACTTTCAGCAGTGCATCAGATTTGTCAATTATTTAGTATTCTGTCACTTAGAAGTGAAAGCTGGCAGCACACAGCATGCAGTCACTTCCACAAGTCAAAACAAGATGTTTGATTGATCCAAGAACTCTGCTTTTCCTAGTCAGCTGGTTAGGTCACTCTTGTTGCCCAAAAGTAATACTGAGATGAGAGAGTGCTGTAATGGATTTTGACTCAAGAGTACTTTTTGTCAAGTGTTATTGAAATAAAGATTTCAGTTTTAAGAAGAGAAGTACATTTGTTGTTATGGACCAGGACTGAAATAAATACTGTATTTAATAATTTTAAAGGAGTATTGTGTATGCATATCTGACTCCTTCCTTCCTGGTTTCTTACAGTTTTCACTCAGAAAACTTAATAATGCATTCTAGATTTTATTTCTGCCTGAGATTATTTTCTGTTATTCTTTAATTACAACTGTGTTATTAAAACTAACATGCTAACTATGTTAGTTTACACAAACTATGTTGTTTTGTGTAAAGGAGATGGGCAGATGAAAAGGAAGGCTGGAAGAAGGCAGTGTAAGAAAAGAAAGAGCAAAAGTCATACGTTTTTCTTATGTTGGGAGGCTAAATTTAGGGAAATATTTGATACCTTTGTAAGAGAGTGAACAGAAAGCCTTTCAGACTTTGTTGGCTATATTGCTTCCAGGAAAAATAACTGTTTATTTTACTAGCTTGTTTTTTCAAGAAAGCAACATAAATATTTTGTGTGAGTACACTGACAAGTTTATATAAGAACAGTCCTTTCCACTGAAGATAAATATTGGGTGAGAACAGGTTAGCATAGATATGTAAATATTTTGTTTTCGTTCTGAAAGTTTTTCTTACTTTGTTTTTATTTGGCAGCATGGAAATATCCCATTTGAAGATAAGTCTGCTTCAATTAAAGTGGTAAGTTTTTGTCTAGTGTTAAATTGCAAACCATAATCATGTTTTTATTTCATGCAATGTAATTGAAAATGCTGTCAGAGCTCAAAAGTTAAAAGCAGGCTAAGACCATCAACATTCTTTATAAATATTTCACAGATGTTTCAGAGTGTATCTTAACATACTACATTTTAAGAGAATTGGGCGTGGAGTACTTGTATTGTGGCTTTTCTTGTAAGCTCTGGAACTGTGTATAATTTTTGTCAATTTGGCCTTTCCAAGCACACCTTTAGCCAGGAAGTTTACACTTTTCATGCTGTAAAAATATATCTGGGTCTTCCTTGGATTGGTAATTGTAATTGCCTTGGGTTTTCTATGCTATCCCAGCAACTATTCCTTCCACTGTTTTTGCATGGAGAAACAAGCACAATGTGGATATTTAAAAAAAGAAAACAAAGTACTTGAGGCTATTTTTTCTGAAGGACTCTGTTCTCCTCTGCCCTGGCAATGGAAGTGCTGTCCTCAATAGCTTACTTTGCTTCCCATGACAGCTGTCAGCAGTGCTGGGATTGTGCTAGTCATGTATTTATTTATGCTCTGAAGAAAACTCGTTCTCTATTCACCAAAACCAAAGAAGCAGTGTGTTTGCTGAACAGTCTGAATCTAGGTTTTCGGTACTTGTCTGTGTACATGGTTAAGATTTAGGGTACAGAATAACATTTTAGGGTATAAGCCCATGGCAATTTAAGCATGTTCTGACCTACTCTGTTGGCCTTTACAGAATTTTCCTGTGTTTGTGTCGTAACTGGCACTGGTAAGCTCTGGAGTGGGTTTTTTCAGGAGCCAATTCAGACAAAAAGTTACTTTGTAGGATTCCTTTTCGGTCAGGTCTAATGTGGCTCATCATGTGGTTATCTGAATGCTGGAAAAGATGGGACAGATTACAAGGCAGGACGAAGGGGCTGATGTAGTGTGATTTGCATTGGGCAACCCTGACAGGATCCCATCTTCAGAACTCCTTAACCACCAAGATTTGAGATGGCAGGTCTGGGCTTTTGGGAGGTGTCTGGTAGTTAATATATTCCCAGTCTGCTGCTCCCTTGTTTTGATGCAGTGTTGCTCTTTGACATTATTGGCATGGTAGCTGAATTTCCATATTCAGACTGGCTGTGACCCAATAATCCAAATATGGAAAATACTCAACCATCAAAAGAGAAAATTACTGGGAACAAGTGGAGAGTTTAATTTTGCCCCTTCTAGTCATCACAATAACTCTTCTGTCCTTCAGCCACTGCAGAGGGCTGCATGATTGCTCACAAGTTCTGCAGCCAAATAATGAATTGGCAGTACTCAAGTGAACTACCAAAATGTTACAATCCAGAGGAGTGGAAGGTAGAGATTTCCTCTCTGCTGATAGGGAATGCTCAGCATTCTGTTACAAAGTTTCCTCACAGTAGTTTCTGCCTGTGTCCACCCTGCCATTTCCCTGCAACATGTATTTTTAGACTATTCAATAGTGCTGTCCTAAGGAGTAACTAAATGCTAGGAAGTCAGGGCTTTCCCTGGGAGCCATAAAGGCACTAGTCTAGACTGTCCTAGATGAAAGTTGAGCACTGCTCCTGGCAGCTAAAAGAATGCTGGTAGGGTAATGTGTTTAATAGCCATGACACTATTAAATTTAAACAGCTGATAATTTATGAAGTTGTTAGGTGAATTGTTAGGTTTTGGTTTTGTTTGAAAATTACGATTTCATGCTGTCAACTATTTTAAGCTTTGGAACAAAGAAAACCTGCTGGTAAAAATGTGGAAAACTGAGCAAAAAGCAAGTTCTAATAAGTTATAGATGTCAGCTTGGATTTATCCCTGATTGCATTAGAAACCCAAAGACATCCCATTTGGCAGACATTAAAAAATTACCTTCTTGGTGAAATTCCAACTCCTGAACTACAAATAAAAATTTTTTTCTCATGATGGAAAATTTTTGTGGATTTATTGGCTTCTTCTCCCCCTTTTTTTTCTTTGCTTTCTGTTTTCCATGTTGGAGTAAGATGTCAGGTTTTTCATGCTGGCTATAAGGAAATCACAGTCTGAACCAAATGTTTTTCCTTTACAGTTGAATTGATAGCAATTAGTTTGGTTTTTTGCAGTTTTGGTTTTAGTCTACTGATTATCTTTTAAGCTTGCAGAGTAACCCTGCCTTTATTTTACAGGATTTTCTGTGGTATCCAGAAGTTAATGGCTCTATGAGGCAACGTATCAAATCTTGGACTGAGGTTTGTTTTAATAGAGATAAAATTTGACTTTAGAGTAGTGAAAAGGGGATGTTTACTGGGGTATATGTTTCTGGATATCTCCTGATCTTCCAAGGATGGTATCACTTGGACCTTAAAAACCACTAAGCAGACTAGAAAAACCTTGCTTCCTAGGAGCAGGTTAATTAATCCTATTAATAGCTAAAAGAATTTCAGTCTGGTTTGGCATTTTACTTCTGTGGCTGCAATGACTCCACTTTAATGTGACCAAATATTTTGATCCTTATAGGTCCATTCCAACTTGAGATATATTATGATTCTATGATTTTGTGTATATGCTAATTTGAGTGTTTCAGAGTGAAGGGCAAAGGTAATTTGCAAAGTCAAGAATTCCTTAATTTTACTTGTTTTTGGTATCTCCCTCAATTAGAATACTGATTATTTTATGTGTTTCAGCTATGATGCAGGTTGTCATGTTATTCTGTATATATGTCTGACAACAAGTAATACATTTACAGATTGGCAACTAATTTTTTCTTGTTTCTTCCTTTGTTGACCTTTCAATAACCTGGAGTTATTTAGTAGTGGTTCACAGTGATTATTCTGCTATCCTGTTGATCATTCCTGCACAACACCTTCCGTCAGGATAGCTGAAGTTATCGTTTGGTTTTCTTTTTCTGTGGTTTCTACAAAAATTGAGAGCTGCTGGTTTTCCTTGGTGTGCCGTGATAAAACTGGTACTGAGGTGCTGAGCACTGTGTGTTTCCTTGTGCTCTTGTGTTTGTGTACACTGGCCCTTGTCCTTGTCCTTCACAGAACTGTCACACCTCTGGGGTGACAGTGGTCAGTGCAGCAGCTCTAACAGGTGTTTGACAATGCTGAGACTGAGATAGAAAGTTCAACAGTGTGATCTACAGTTTACTTGACCTTAGGAGAAGATGTTTGAATAGGTTTTAAAGAGAACTTATGCTGCTAAATTGATCAGGATTGTAGGTGCTTATTGATACTTCATGCTTTTGTAGGTTTTGTTGTGTGAAAATTCAGGTATCTTTCATATATCAGGTGTATGTTCTCTGTAATCTACTCTTTTGTAGCCATTACCTGATGGGCAAGTGAGTCACAATTAATTAAGGTATGAGTCTTAATAATAAGTATAATTTAAGAATATTTTAAAACTAATTCCTTTTTTTTTTTTCGTTAGAGTTCTGTGGCGAAACCTCATATAATTGTAGTAGGAGCTGCCACGGTAAGTTATACATATATAAAGGATTTTAGTAAAGGAGGAAATTGTTGCAGGATAATTTTATTGTTTTCAAGTTTGTTATATGATCAAGTTGTTAAACCCAGTTTATAGTAAAATATCAATTCTCAGCGAATTTGCTGTTACAAAAAGTAGTTTTAAAATATCAGGTATGCTTTATTATAGCTGTGTGATGTACAGTACTTGCTTTTTGTCAGCAATACTGGTTAGTAAGCATTAATTTGCTCTAACCTAGCTAATAAAGTGGAGTTAGTTAAAAGCAGGTTAATAATTTTAAAAGTTAAATAAAGTATTTGCACACTCACTGACATGCATTTTTAATATATGTTTTTCAGTCACAAAATTCTGCTTCTGAGTATGGCTCAATGTAGGATGGTCTCTTTCACTGCACATATTTCTTATATAGATATGTATTTATATATGGGTAAAACCCATAATTTTACATGGATAATTCAACAACTAAAAAGGTTGGAGTTCTGGAATCTTGTTTCACTGGAGGATTCCACCACTGCTGTGCATTGCAGCATCACAGAAAACAGGCCTGACAAGGACCAGAAGAGGTCTCCTAACCCATCAGTTTGCCACCAGGCAGGACATTTTAACTGTGTTGCACTTGGCAAGAGTCAACCAATTCTTTAAAGCTTCCAGGGATGGAATTCAACAGGCCTCCTTAATTAGTCCCTTCTAGTAACAAAGTCAAGTCAAATAAATGCTCATCTCATTATTTCCACATTTAATGTCCCTTACTTCCAAATATTTGGGAATTGGAATTTGGAAAGAATTACCTAATATATTTTCATACCAGCTGAAATGTAAAGAGGGGAAAATGTGTTGCATTTTAAACAAAATCCTTCAAAAGCAGTTTGGTTTAGAGACAGCTGAGGCACTCTGCCAATCTGGAAACTTCAGGGCATGCCCATCTAAGGATGAATTCCCTCAATTTTAAGAGGAGGTCATGTGTGTATGTAGACCACCACACATTTCCTGAGGCATCAAAAATTCTCCTTTTCCTTTAGGTGAACCCCTCAGTTCCCTTCCTCGGTAGGATCCAGATAAATATTTGGGCTTTAGGAATTGTAGTAAGGCTAGAATATCATTTCTCAGTCTGAGACTGTAGCATTTATTACTAGCATGAGTCATTGTATTTCATACAGAAAATGCCATTATATATGGATGATGTTCTGGCAAGCAGAAGGTCGGGTTGCAAAACTACAGGACACGTAGCTAAATAATTCCCTTTACTTGTATGTATACATTAGCCATAGCTTGTTGCCTTTTGAGGACAGCAGGAGATAGAAACTAACAATATGCAGGGGAGGCTCTGCTCTTTTTAACACTAGTGTATTTATACAAAACATTTAATACGATATCTAGAGTTGGACAAAGGTAAACATCCCCTATTTTAAGGGACTTCCAAAGAACTAAAAGCTTCAAAAATAAGACACATCAGCAACCTCACCATTGCTGACACTGGTGGGGTAACCTGCCACTAGATTAAAGTGGAATGTGCACTTGGACTTGGCTGCATTTGGAAATTTACCTATATCTTTAACTTCGCTCTTGGGTCGGTCATGCTACTTTGGCCTGGACATGTCTGTCTTAAGGTGTCAACTGCATAACAGTCTATAAATAGAAATAAAGTCTTATAAACTGGAGGAACTCCAGCTCATACAAAAGTCAGTTGCTCGCTTATTTTGGGAAAAAGAGTTTCTCTGAGAATGTCACTACCATGCTCTGCTTCGTAATTCCTGACTTCCTGTTGTATGGAATGTGCTGCTTTAACTGTCTGTTAAATACTGTTGGTGTTTCAAAAGTAAGTATTTAGCTGCTGGGAGAAACTGCTTCTTATTTTCTAGTGTGAGTTCTCATAGCAGCTCTATGTTATTTGGTTTCATGAAGTATTAATTTATACTGAATAATATTTTCAGGAAGTGCATTAATCAGTGTACTTGTCTTACGATGAAATTTTTATGTAGCTGTTTAGAGATAAATAGTTTGCTACATTTAGGCTAATTGTTTTGGTTTTGCTTTTTTTAATTTTTACTAAGTCAGTAGAGATACAGTAACACTTTAGAAAAATGCTGCATACATTTTTCATACAGTGTGGGAAATCATTTTCAAAAGTTAGGAGGAATTGTTGTGTGGCTATAGCATTCTCCCAGGGATTTCCTATACAAGATTAAACCAGAAATTAAAATGGCTCTTATTTGGTTTTTTGGTTTTTTTTCCCTTGTGGATATTTGCGAAACAGATGGAAATATTGGAACTTGATACCACCATCAGATTTTGTTTGCATGCACCTCTTGCTGTAGTCAGTTTTTCTAGAGTGGAATTGACTGAAATGGCTGATTTTTCAATAACAAGACTGGCTTTGCTACTTCATTGTTGGATAAAGCTAGGAGACTTTGAATTAAAACATCTTGTGTCATTTAATTTATGAAAAGTCAGATATACACATAAGTTGAATGTTAAATACTCTGTATTTAGATGATGTGATTGAATGTAATTATCTCTGTCTGGACAGCTGCTTGGTCCAAAAGAGCTTTTTTTAGCACTTTTGAATAGAAAGCTGAAGAAATCTGGGTGTAGAGAAATATTGAAAAATAGCTATAAATGGAGCAAGGGAATAAATTAAATAAGGGTCCTCAGACATACAGGTTCTGAATTTATTTCTCTGTTTCTCCAGTGGTCTATCAAGATTCACAATGGCAGCAACGAAGCCCTTGCACAATATAAAATCAATATCACTTCAATTGCACCTCTTTTGGAAAAATTAGCAATAAGTAGTGATGTTTACTGGGTCTTACAAGGTAAAGTAATGAACAGCAGGTAACAATTTCTAACCTCACTGTCTGTTGAATCATTATGTTGTATGATATGAAAAACAATCCATACTGCTTACTTGCAGATTGGAAAAGGTGTTGGTTGAACTTCAGTCTCTCCTTTCTTGCAGTCTTAACTAAGCCAATACCTAAATAGCTGCTACTAGTGATGGATATTTCAAAGCTCTAGCAGAAAAGACTTTTGCCTTATGGGCTCTTAATTTTTTGTTAGCTTACTCTCAGACTCAACATGCCAGGTCAATTCTCCCTGTGCTGTGGAGTCCAGAGCACAGCTGCATGCAACAGCAGTACTCCTGTGGTTTTGTTCAATTGAATTTTCCGATTATATTAATAAGAGGTTGAACAAGTGCATCCTCTGTGTGTGTCTAGAATGAATAGACACACTCTTGAGAATGTGGAGAATTTAAGTCTCTAGAATGAAACCTGTTTCTCTACACTGTGACGAGAAATCGTGGCTCACAATGAGTTAGTGAGATTTTTATTATGACACCAAGCTTACATTGTTTTGCTTTTCTTCAATAAAACTAAAATATTTCCCTGAAATGTAACAATGAGTTCTTCCTGATTTCTCGGCCACAGGACACAGCATTTTAGGTTGTCGTCACCTTAGTTAGGAAAATAGGCAGATTTTGAACCCTGTTAGCAGTGTACCCAGCTGTACCCTTACAGTCACGTCCAAGTTCCTTTCAAAGACAGTTCTAGAATTAAATCTGAATCAACAAATCAGTCTGCCATTCCTTTCAAAACTATATTTACACCAGAAAAAGTTAGCTGTCAGACTTGTCCCACCGTGATATTGCTAAGTACCTCGTTCATTTATGTAATCTCTGAGCTCTTTAATTGCCAAGTGGGAGGAGAAGCAGTCTGTACAGGGTTGTCAAGACATTGATTATCCAAACATAAGCATGAGGTACCTAAAATAAATCAATCTGCATCTCACAGAGTGTATCACAGCAGGAGCTTTTCATAGGAACTTAAAGACCTCTGGCTGACCTTTTGATCTAGAACCCCATATCACTTTCTTTTAAGCTTTACAAAATTTCTGAAGCCTGTAGGCAGTTAAGTCGACCTTTTTTTCTGTCAAACTGAGATTCTGCCATAAGTTAAACTGGATACAACAGGAGCAACTGGAATATGTTTATGGCCTGTGGTTATGAGAAATGAGGAGCTGGGTTTTTTCCACAGAAAAAAAGAAGGTTTGAGAAGTTTGTTGTTTTTTTTTTTTCATATGTCTATTCTGTTGCCTGTCTTCTGTCCTTTTTCCTTTGGAGTCTTTTCTTGGGAGATTCCATTGCTGAGAGGAAAGCATAGGCAGCTCTGCACTCTAGCATTATGTGCTTTTCATGGATTCAGAGAAATTAAACAAGCATTCATGTCTGGCCAGAGCTTTCTAACCTACAACTACATATGCATTAATAGGAAGCAGTGATAATAACATTTCATGATAAACAACTCTGGTAGCTCTAGCAGTCATTTATTCCTTGCTGTACATTTTTTTCTGTACAATTAAACAATTGTGACCTCTTAAATGAAGATAGCCTGTGCAATTTGAGCTAAGGAAACTCTTTGATAAGTAGAAGATTAATGTGTTCATTCCTTGTCCTTTCATATTCAGATCCTGTTTATGAAGATATGCTGAGTGAAAGCCGGAAAATGATCACTAATGAGAAAATAGATGCTTATAATGAAGCAGCTGTTCGTATTCTGAACAGCAGCTCCCGAAATTCCAAAGCTAAAGTTAAAGTGTTCAGTGTATCAAAACTGATAGCACAAGAAACTATCATGAAGTCTGCAGATGGCCTGCATCTCCCTGAATCAAGCAGAGATACAGTAAGTATTTTAATCACTGGTCAATATTAAAAGTGTTAACAGTAAAACAGATCTGAAGTGAATGTTCTGAAACTGCAAACTGTGTATGGATTTATTGAGGACCACATTAGTCAGGGAATTTTGTTCAGAAAATAGGCATTTCATAAAACATAATAGCAAACACATTAGTGCGTAACTGTTTTGAAATAGCTGTTAATCCACTAGATTTTTTACTAGATCCTGAGTGCAGGCTTCATGCTTTCATGGTTAAGGTGGTAATGACTTGTAAAGCAGTGCCAAGAAGTAAGTCTTAAATTTTGCCCTATGTATCCAGAAAGTTTGTTTTGATAAGGAGCGTGAAGAAGATAACAAACACGCAGTGTAGATCTCCCTGGTTGCATAGAGTGCCTCTGACTTTATTTCTTCTCTTGTACTCACCAGTATGTATATGCATGCAGTGAGCCCCTCTGAGCTTTTCAGCCTGCCCTTTTTATGAAAGAGCTCTCCCATCATGTCACTTTTGGTTCCATTCCTTTGCGGGTTTAAGTTGCTTTAAAGTACTGGATGAACTAAATGTCGTCCCATGTTTCAGTCTCGCTGTCATGTTTTGGAGACTTGCATTGCTGTGTCTCTTTAGAATCCAAGTTTGTGAGCTGATTTTCATTTACAGACCTTCTACAGCCAGTAAAAAGAACCCTCCTGTTCTCAGATGAGCCATTTTTGCTTACCTCTAGAAGCTCAAGTATTTTTTATTTGGAAGAAGTGTTTTGACTGGACTGTTGAATGGGGATATGGTGGGACTGGAAGATTTTATTTTGTAATGATAAGGGAGAATTGCATATCTTATGTCAGTGCATGATGCAGAAGAAAATTTCTTGTGATGGAAATGTTAACTTTTTTATAAGAAATTAATTACCAAAACCAGTTATTTTTTTCTACAGAATGCAATGATTCTTATGAATGTCTACTGCAATAAAATAATGAAGCCCATTGATGGCTCCTGCTGCCAGCCTCAACCTCCTCTCACTCTGATACAGAAGATAGCTTTTTGTTTTTTTACTTTGTCCATTATTGGATATTTAATTATCAGCTTAATTCATCGGAATAATTATCGGAAGAACAAATCATGCACTGATTTGGAAAGTGGAGAGGAGAAGAAACCTGCCATCAGCACACCTAATGTTTCTACTTTAGAGATGCTCTTACACTGCTTTTGCAAACTTGGTCTAATCATGACCTATTTTTATCTATGTGACAGAGCAAATCTTTTCATGAAGGAAAATAAATTTTACACACATTCATCTTTCTTCATACCAATCGTCTATATCTTGGTTTTGGGGGTGTTTTATACTGAAAATACCAAAGAGGTAATGATCACCTTGACATCCCACTTAAAATGTTGTTTCCCAATTTGTATGTAAAATGACCAGTTTCTAAGTATTCAAGGTTAATTTTTCAAAGTCAGTGTAACTCACCTGCAAAAAATGCCTTCTCAAGCAGTATGATGTTTGCATAGCATTAGATGCAAAGGCTTTTTGAAGCCATATGGGTGTCACCACTTTAGTCATTCTCACTCTTTCAAACTGGAATTGATCAGAGCTCAGCTAAAAGAGAATTTAAATCCAGTTAAATCTGTGACCACTAGACAAGACTTGTATAGTAAAGACCCATTTACCCATAAAGTGGTTTATTGTTTTGAACTTTTTCTCCTCATTTTGTAGATGTTCCTTGTTCTTTTCGGAATAGCAACACTCTTGTTTTGTTTTACATTAGACTAAAGTGTTAAATAGAGAACAGACTGATGAATGGAAAGGCTGGATGCAACTTGTTATTTTGATTTATCATATCTCTGGAGCAAGCACTGTAAGTGATTTGAATTTCTTTTACTTTTAGGGGCAATGCAATTTGGGTATGTTATTTCAAAAGAAAGACAGTGTAAATGGGCATTAGAACTGAATAGAATAATAGTTCTATAAACTATATAACTGAATAAATAATGCTAATGTTTCTGTAGTTTTAAACATGGTATTAGCAGAGCTAGGTTTTCTCTCTTACGTGTAAATTTGATTGATAAAAATATTATATATGTTACTTGGCCAGTGAAAAAAACCTGTTTCCTCTGTGTAGAATATTATATTAATTTATTTTTAATTGCTAGCAACTTGAAACTGCTGAAGGTGAGCTTTCAAAGAGCCTTCTTAAGTCTCTCATAACTAGTAAGAGAATGTGGCAAGTGTAGAGCAATATATAGAAAAAATTGATTTTAACATCAGAGGTTAGGACGCCAAAAGAGCTTAGTATGAAGCAGGGCAGTGTACCATATTATTTCTTTTCTTAGGTAAATCTTATTTACTGTGATGTAGAAGTAGCATAAAATAGAGGGGGAAGGGAAAGCCAAAACCATTTACATGGACATTTATAAAAGATACTTTCTTTTTCTCAACAGTTTTTGCCTGTGTACATGCACATTCGAGTTCTGGTTGCTGCATATCTGTTTCAAACAGGTTATGGGCACTTCTCATATTTTTGGATAAAAGGGGACTTTGGTGTATACAGAGTGTGTCAGGTAAGAATATCCACCTGCTATTTTTATAAATAAATTTGTCAGATAGCAAAATATCCATAATATAACCATACTTTCTAAATAATGTGATATCAGATCACTTAACCAAGGTTTAAACAATAAAAATGGCTATTGTATCTATGTAATCTGATCTGTTTAGTTGGTGGTGTTTATCTAATACAAACTTATACCATATAAATGATACTTACGATGTAAAAATGCAAGTATGTACACTCTGAAATATCAAGACAAATATTTTCTAATAAGCAGCAGTGGAGTTTCCACTGCAGTAGCAATTTACACTGTATAGCAATATGTAAGTATTGAGCCAGATAGGCTCCCAAAGTGTATTGGAGCCTAAATTTATTAATAAAGAAAGATAATTTTCACACCGTAACAATACTGGAGAACATACCTGGTTTTGTGGCTTCCCTCCTAGGTCTTGCAGCATATGCTGTAGTACTTTAATTTTTTTTTTCTAATACTTATCTTTTATTGCTGTTAAGTCTTACATTGTCCTGTAACTCAGGTCATTGTGCTTATTAAACCTATGTTTGCCACCTGGTAATGGCATCACCCTGGCTGTAACTGAGCTAGCCCAGGTAGCTGTGGGGGTGAAAAAAGAGAAACATTAACAGAGCCCAGCAACTGGAGCACTTGGTCCCCAGCCTGGGAAATAGTCAGATTGGGTTAACCTTATTTTCATTGCAATCTCTACCCGAGCAGGCCGGGGTAGGGCAGGTCCAAAACCACATCATCAGCCTGCAGCCTTACACTGCCTTGCTGCTGTTCCCTCTGCTGCTTCACCCGTGGTTCAATTGAAATACAATCAGCATGGGAGATGTAAAATACATAGGTAATTTTGTATAGTGCTAAAGGAACATGTCTTCATCTTTCTCAGCTTTGCCTCCCAGTTTGCATGTCCTCTGTCTTCTCTCCTCTGGCACCCCCCAGGTTTTATTTCGTCTCAATTTCTTGGTTGTGGTACTGTGCATAGTGATGGACCGGCCTTACCAGTTCTACTATTTTGTGCCATTAGTCACTGTCTGGTTTATGATCATTTATGCCACCTTAGCTGTATGGCCTCAGATTGTCCAGAAGAAAGCAAATGGTAAGATTTCTTTTTTTCTTTCTGCTATAAAACATTTGCATCTTACTACAGTGATAATCATACAGAAATGGCATTGTTAGTAGATCTCAGTCTCTTTGTTAGTCAAAATATGCTAAACTGCTGCTCACAGCAGTACAGTTTGTCATAGGTGAATTAGGTCAGTTAAAATGTGGCAACTAATGAATAAACTGTGCCTCTGGTTACAGTCAGATTAGAATACTTTTTGATAGGTTTTGATCATCAGAAAGGTGTTTTACCAGGAGCTGTGATTTTACTGAATGGAAATGAAAAACCATAGGTTGCACAGTCTGTGCTTGCCGAGGCTGTGTCTGTTGTGTGCTCAGGGTGCAGCGTGAACAGGGAGTGTTTAGATTTCTCCTTCTGTGTTGCCAAGGTGTCTGTCCATCTGGAGCACCGATTCTGCCTTAGCTGGCCAAAAAGGACATGGGGCTTGCTATCCTAGTATCTTAGACTAAGTGAGCTGTCAAAAGTGTGTCGTGTGGTACAAATATTTTAAAGAAAAATTGAAGTGGAATCCCAGTTTATTGTGTTGCAATTCATTAAAAAGCTGTAAAGCATGTGGTAAATGCTTATTATTTAATTTGCCTAAATTAGAACTAAAATCTTAAGAGCCTTAAATCCTCATTCCCTATTGATGAGGGAATATCCCCATTTTATAGCCTGAAGATATGACAATGAAATATACCAAATATATACCAGGAGAAGATGCTGCAAAAATACACTTAAAGAGTAGTTTTACAAGCTATCTCAAAGGCAAATATCTTCAATTTAATTTTTTTTCTACAAAGGCACTTCTTTCCCAGAAAGAGAGAAATTACTCTTGTGTACTTCGGAGCAATAGCGTACTGTGAAACTAGAAAATCTTTCAGTGATAACTTTCAGTTGTTTATGATCCTGTTTACAGCTGCCAGTTTATCTGGCAGGAGGGGGAGATGATCTCTGTTGCAATGCTGAGGCTTGGCTGGAGCTTAATATCAGTCGACAGCTTTGAGGAGTAGTTCCTCAGGCTTGTTTCAACAAGACACTTGTCCTTAATGGCCTGCAGTTGAACTTTGGAGTAAAACTGGTACCTCAAAGTTTATTAATATTTACTGTACTTGTTTCACTTGACAAAAGGCAGGCATTTTTATGCATATATTTATTTGCATTCACCTGGAATAAGGACTGCTTGTGCATAGTGTTTGGGAAAGCAGAGGTTTTAAAACAGTGTTTCTGTTTGAGCACTTAAGCTCCCTTCTTGGTTTTTTTTGTCCCTATCTTAGACATGAGGCTTAGTTTAGGCTTAATAGCTTCTTATTTGCTGTGAATATTTATTTTAATAGCTTAAAGTAAAATTTAAATGGAAATAGTGATAAAATATTGCTGGTAATATTTGAACATTTATTTATGAATGGAGCTATTACAAAGCATAGTTACACTAAATAATTGGCAGTTATTATTTAATGTATCCTGGGGTTTGCTATTGAAAAACTAATGACAATATAATGATTAATTTATTTCTTCCTCAGGGAACTGCCTATGGCACTTTGGTTTACTGCTGAAGCTGATTTGCTTACTGACATGTATATATTTTCTGTCATATTCTCAGGTTTGTAAATCCTGGCTATATTTATCCTTAATGACCCAAGAGTATATTATTACCTGTCTCTAGGTTTTGATGTGCTCATAACTTGTATGTTTGATCCAGTATCATAAATACAGAAGAAAAAAAAATGAAGCTTTTGATTTCTTCTCATATTTGAATTGGTGTAGGTGCTGGAAAAACCCACAATTGGTTGTCTTATTCATTGGTTTGTTATGTTTGACATATTTTCAAGGCACTCTTGTGAATGTAGTAAATACAAGAGCCTATGCTTTGGGTTTGGGGTGAGGTTTTCTTATGTGCTTATAGTTACTGGATTTTGGCAGCAAATGGGAATGCATATGGTGATAGGGTGATGATGAAGTTCTGTGTCTCTTAGAGACCTAGTGTTGGCTTTGACACCCATCAGAGGATTGGTTCTCAGGCGAAATTAGCGACTGCCTGCATGCTCTAAGTACAGCTGACAGAAGGCAGGGCGGAGTTTGTCACTCCAGGATCTTACAGGGGGGTTGTGTTGTTTTAAGCACTGGTTTTCAGCCTGTTGAACTGTAGTCTTGGAGTGCATATTCCTTAAGTGAGATTATTCCTTATCCCAACCTGTGGAGTGCATATTCCTTACCACAGCCTGTCAGTGGATCTCTCCCTTTGAGGAGCAGTACAAAATGGAAGGCATGCAAATACCTTAAGGGGAGGCAAAACTGAAACTCTCTCATGTGAAGATTTTTTTCTTTTCATTTTTTTCTTTTTTTTTTGGTGAGGGAAAGGCTTCTAAGGAATTCTAGTTTTTTTCTAGTGCCATGTAGCTAGTGAAATAAGGGTAGAATAATATTAAACATGTTATTGATTTAAATTTAGTAAATACAGTTGACATCAGTGTTAATGCTTTTTCCACATTTGTCTTTTACAGGGTGCATTTGAGAAAATATTTTCATTTTGGCCATTGTCCAAGTGTTTTGAACTGAATGGGAATGTCTATGAATGGTGGTTTAGGTGGAAGCTGGATCGCTATGTATGTAACATTTGCATACATTTTTACTTGTCTTTTAAATGTATGTTTTAACTTGTGAGAAGAGGGAGGGGTTTTTTTCCTTTGGAGAAAACAGGAGTTTACCCCAGTGTTTAATAAAAGAGTAAGCTGCACCCACTTTAGGTCTGCAAATGTCTATCAAAGCCTTGCTTAAAAGATGGAGGTTGATTTATTTGCTTCTGGATTAAAAAAATGAAGTATAAAGTATCCTAGATCTGTCTTTTCTCAAAATTTTTAATGTGAAAATTTAACACCTGTAGCACTTCAGACTGTTGAAATACTAGGAAAATTTCTATGGTAGCTTTCTTTTTGGAAGTTGTATCAATTAAAGATATATTTCTTTTAAGGTAACATTTAAAACATTAAAATCAGGGTCTTGGTGGCCAAACCAGACTACTCATGTACATATTTTCAAATTATTTTCCACTTGGAAAGTGCTTTCCTTCCAGTTATTGACCCTGCAATGTGGGGGAATAGAACAGGGAGACATTGGTCGTTTTTTCTTTTCCTTCTTGACAAAGGTAAGTGGAGTTTCTAAGATGGAAGCCTTTATGTGCAGAACGTCCCCTTAACGGGATCGGCCGCACTTGTGTCCCTCTGGAGGTGAACGCTGGGTGGCAGAGTGTTGTCACAGCAGGGCTGCCCAGCAGCAGCACACCCTGCCTGGCAGCCCCAGCTCGCTGCTGGGTTGCTGTGAGCACTGGGGGTTGGGTGGTGCTGCTGAACAGCAGAGCTCAAAATAAATACAGAGGACAAGCCCTGTGTGGGGCTGAAACGACCTCATTTGCCAGCTAATGAGAACTTGGCGTAAGATTGTAAAATACTCTGTTGAAGAATTGTGTCTATGAGAGAGGGAAGCACTTGTCCTGCTTCTTGAATGTTTTCACCTGCCAGTTTGGGAGAAAGCCAGAGACTTGTAGTTTTTCCCCAGAGAAAGCCTTTTTCAGTGGTGGCATAGATTGCAGAGGGGATAGTAGGTACTTGGAAGCTCCTTGAAATTTCACTGTTGTATCTTTAATGCTCTCTGAAGCATTAGTAAAGGTTCATTATTTGTAGGATTTGAGTTGAGTTGAAAATGCAATTTATGACTATCTTGTCATAGATAAACAGATATCTGTAGATAGATAGAAATTAGAAAGTCTGCTTTTGTTTGCTTCCACAAATCTGGGGAAGGGCCTTTTGAAACATAGCTTTAAAACTACTTTATCTGGTAGCATTTCTATTAAGAGATTATAACTGAAGTACTTGTAAAAGCCATGAAATATTCATTGCATTCTGTTGTCTTTTACAGGTGGTTTTCCATGGGATGCTGTTTGCTTTTATTTATCTGGCATTGCAGAAACGTCAGATGATATCAGAAGGAAAAGGAGATCCTCTTTTCTCCAACAGAGTTTCAAATGTTTTATTATTTATTTCAATTGTGTCCTTTTTGGTAAGTATGTGTTATAACCTAGTATAATCAGGTTTGTAAATATCTGAAAAACAAGTTTTCTGAAGTTGTTGTTTAGTCAGTATTATCTAACAAATCTTGAAAAATCAAATCTTTATCTGGAGATACTTCAACTGGGTTTTTCTGTACAGCCCTACCTGTCTACTCACTGAAATATTTTTCTGTTCAGTCAGATGTAGATGAAAACATCATTACTCTTTCAGTTCATTTCAAAGATTAAAAGAAAATTGGATCATAAAAATAACATGGTAGATAACACAGCTCTTATCTCCACACTTGATTGCTTGTCTATTTTTGATGAAAAAAAGTATTAATAATTATCCATCAGATAATATTCATTAGTTGCAAAGAAGAATTTGAAGCACAATAGTTGTCATGTAGATTTTTTCTCTTGAGTGTCCCACATCTTAGTGAACCAACTAATACTAAAGCAATTCAAAATATTATAATCTTGTTTCATTTTTAAGTGTGCATATAATTGCTACACAGCCTAATTTTTTTAATATCTTTTAGATGTACTCTATTTGGGCTAGTAGCTGTAAAAACAAGACAGAGTGCAATGAGCTACATCCTTCTGTTTCTGTGGTGCAGGTAATTATTAGTCCTTTGAGTACAGTGATAGAATCTAGTCTATTCTTATTTGAGCTTTTTTAAAAATTGTTTTTAAATATATTTGTGCTTTTGCTTAGAATGTCCGATATTGAGCTTCATTCCTGTGTCTGGAACTGAAAAAGAGTTTAACAACATTAGTCAGTTTTTCATTGCCTTTAAGCACTGAAATTGCACGCTGCAATTGTGCTTTTGATTTATCTGGATGTCCTTAGTGTAGGTTTCATATGCACCATTTAAGTCCCAACCCAACTTTTGACTATTTGCGAAGAAAGGTGTAGAAAAGCAGGAGTGTTTGGGAGGTATTAGTGTAGGAAGCAACCTGTGGGACCCTGTAGTCACTTCCAGACAGAGAATAGGTGGGCCACGGAGCCATGCATGTGGTTTTCTTAAATTTAGATGTTCCTCTCGCTGTGTCCTCTGCCCCACTATACCCCAGCTGTCTCCTTCTGTGTTCTGTGCCCTGTTTCTTTTCTCATTAATTTGTCCTGCTCTCTTGAGGGGCAGCAAGAGGGACTTAATTTTTTAATATTATTCTGCCCATCTTGACACTCTCTCTTTAAAAATTGAGGGTTAACTCAGATTTGTGGCCACCTTCATTTTAGGCTGGCATGGTGTAACGTGTTTTGTGACCGTGTCTAGGAAGCATGTAATAATACCTGTCAGCATCAAGGCCATGATTCTACTGGAGATGTAAATGTGACCTGCTATGCTGTCAGAATGTGTGTACAATATTTTTAGTTTCAATACCTACTTTATTTAGTATAAACTGCATGGATTTTTGTTTATATTTTTATTAGCTTCTAAAGAAATTTTAATGGATGATGCAGTTCACTTAGTGCAGTGAAAATGGATACACCTTTTATGTGTTTGTTTGGCTTGTCATCTACAGTCACTTTCTTTGTTTCACCTTTTTTTTTTTTTTTTTTAAACCAAAGATTTTAGCTTTCATCCTCATCAGGAACATTCCTGGATATGTCCGCTCTGTGTATAGCTCATTCTTCGCCTGGTTCGGCAAAATTTCTTTAGAGGTGAGTAGAATGACCAGAAGTACAGTGAATTAAAACTTAGAAATGTCAGGTGGTGTTATTGACTAGATTGTACTATAACACAGAGTAAACATTTATTGGCTTACTGAATGGCATGCTGTCATGTTTGGCCTCTCTTAGCATTATAGCTTTTACTGCTCTTAAAAATCATGGCTAAAATAGCAGTCTCACAGCATCAAGCTAAATTCCTGTGCTGTTTTAGGGGATGGGGTGATTTAAGCTTGAGAGAGTGGGGATTAAATGCTGGGGTATGCTGTGAGGTATATGCAGTTGGAAGATAAAAATTTAGGCCAGTTGAAGAATTTGCATGAATTATACTTACTAGTGTAAGTACACTTATAACTGTGTTTGTCCTAGAAAGCTTTTTGTGACTAATAAAGAAATGGACCATTTCAAGTAAACCCCTTAATGCAAGTGTTACCTTGTTCCATTGATTGTATATTTTGAAACAGTAGGAATTGTCTTGCTTCCCATTTTATTTGCTGTTTGGGGATACTAAATGTGTTCCATTTTATTGTATTAATAAAATATATTTCTAGGAGAAGCTCATTGCAATACGTGTATATGGAGTACAGGATTTTGTGGGTTTTTTAAAGGATCACATTTTATTCTTCCAATTCCTGGTGGGCTTTAGGTGCTGATCAGCTCCAGGGAGCTGAGCATTCATCAGCAGGTGAAGCATTCTCTCTTATTTGCAGGCATGTCAGTTCAGACCCTCACCAGAGAGACAGTAAGTGAGGAAGGAGATTCTTCCCTGCTCTGGGGGAATATATCCAATGCTCCCCTGAGCTGTATTTGGTTAAGGACCAAGCAAACCCATTTCACTGAGTTATTTGACAAGCTCATGGTTTTGTTTCATAGCAAAGACATGTGGAAAGCAGCTCCTAACTTAGGCAGAAGTGTGTCAGTTGATGCAGTGGTAATAATGTATGTTTTTTGGTAAATAAAAATATTTACATATATAAGTACTGTTAAACGTTTTTTTTCTGTCTTTCAGCTTTTCATTTGCCAATACCATATTTGGCTGGCAGCAGACACAAAGGGGATCTTGGTGCTCATTCCTGGATATCCAATGTTTAATGTTCTTGTCAGCACTTTCATATTTGTGTGCGTGGCACATGAGATTTCTCAGATCACTAATGATCTAGCACAGATTGTGGTTCCTAAAGATAACTCAACTCTGCTGAAAAGGTTGCTATGCATAGCAGGATTTTTTTCTGGACTACACTTCTTCTCAGCAATGCAAGATCAGTCAAGGCATTAACTTGGAAACGTTCTTCAGGTTTACTTTGCGTCTGCCTGAACAAAAATTCTCAACTGGAGGTGCAAGAAGACATTTAAATTAAGCACGTGGAAAATGTATATAGCGAAAATGTACATATTTTGTGTGGAAATAGCCTTCTCAAATCATTTGAGAAACAGGAGTGCACTGTACAGAATTGCATGTGAAAACGAGTCTTTTCTACTGGATGTTTGTTCCTGTTTACATACCTGCTGAGAGGAGACACGCAGCAGTGCAGTGGCTGAGCAGGATCACGGGCACAGGAGCAGGCCCAGCAGGGCCGGGAGCCGCCGCCCAGGCAGCGAGAGCAGGGCCGAGCTCTGGGCAGAGCCGTAATTGGCTGCTCAGAAATTCGTGTTCGGGGTGGAAACAGCAGTACGTGTTTTCTGTGAAACCCTTCATGTGTGCAAGTAAAAAGTGATCATCGGTTCAGTGATTGAAGATTATACACAAGTTTACATAATATTTTATGAGGGTTTTTTTTTAGAAATTTGTGTTCAGCGAATATGGTGAATTCTGAGACAGAATTTTTTTATAAAGAGTTTGGGTTTTCTTCCTAAAATAGTTTGCTTTTTCATAATTTTTCACTAATTCATTTAACTGTGTGTAGTTCTGTGTACAATCCCAGTGAACAAACAAATGAATACTTTTTAGAGACTCAGTTCAAGATGGGAAATTTGTGGAAGACCCTCCAGCCTTTTTCAGTCAGATGGAATCCCATCGTATCCACTCCATCAGATCTTAGGGGAACGGTGATCTTTGACCCTCTCCCTGTGTCTGTAGGTGACCTGGAATTAGGTCTCATTATGGAACTGGTGCCATATTCCATGCTGTAATAACATTTCCATTTAAGAGGATGCAAGTCAGTGTTTTGGTATCATGAGGAGGAGGGATTGAGTGGTCAGCTTCGTTGCATGCAGATGGTTGAGTCTCAAAACTACAGGTGAAATGAGATTGGAGCTTTTTTGAGAAAACTTTTTTCCCATCCTTTTCCGGAGTGCCCAATCTTTCTTACTATTTTTTTCTTTTAGCAAGAACCCTATAATTGAAAGAAATAGTTCTTCAGTGTGGCAGTGACAAGCTGTTTACATACTACTTATCAGTGAAGTTATGGACATTTATTGGTTGGTTGTGGGTTTGGTTCAAGTAATAGTTTGACCTCTAGTTGCTTTCCATTTTATTCTTCTTCTGATTATTTGTTAGCAGTCAAAAACATGAGAGCAATATTATTTTCCAAGCATATGTGCAATTATGTATGATTATAAACAACATGAATCCTAATTTGTACCATATATAATGTCACATGCATGTCTTTGTTCTTATCGCAGGTAAAACAGTGAATTCAATCTTGCAGCCATGAATGAATGCAAAACAAATTTATGAAAAGAATTACTTCAATTTTTATTTTTTTATGTGTGGTGGAGAACAGTTTCTGTTAAAGAATGACCAGTCATTCATCNNGTAAAAAAAAACCAATAAATCTTAAAAAAAAAAAAAAAAAAAAACCAGAAAAGAAATCATTCACTTCCCCCAAATTTAGCAGTTTTACTAAGCCTGCCAGCCTTTCAAGATACCAGAAAGATATTCAGCTGTTTGTTCTGTGTGCATCTTACTTCCAGTGCTTGGGAATTAAACCTCATCGATCAGTACATTTGAGTGACTGAAGGAAAGGGTGTAGGTGGACACCATGGAGGGGGGAGATAGCAAGCATAACCTTCATCTATGCCAGTATTACGAGCAACAGGGAACTGTGAGCTTGAGGGATAATTTTTGTTTTGTTCTTCACAACATAACTATTGTAGATATAACTCTATTTATCTGTTGTACAGACTTGGTTAAAAGATTTATTTTTAATGTTTGAAATAATGCACTTGTTTACTATTACTGTATGTGGGATAAATTTATTTTCTTTTCAGGTTATGTAAAAATATGAAGTAATTTAAACATTAAATAAATGTGCTGTGGATGCTTATTTTTGTAATGGGAGCAGCATCATTGAAGTAAAAACTCTCTATTGCTTGTGTGTAGCTGCGCTGCAGTTCGTTGTGTCACAAGCTAAGGCAGATGCAGTGCAGGAGGACTGCTCTGCAGTAAATGGCACGCTCCCTGCTCTGATGGAATTACAGCTCCAGTAGCCAGGGCCAGCCCGGAGCTCGGGGGCCCTCAGCACTGGAGGCGTCCGATACTTTGCCCTGGAGGAACTCTGCAGCAAAGCAGAGGAACTGACTCGGCTTTTCTTTGGTCCGGCAACATCAAGAAACCAAGGCCCTCTGTAAAACTTGCTTAAGGAATTTAGATTCTGCTTGAGCCCCTTAAATCCCACTTTCAACAGAAGGGGCTCCTTAAGCAAAGGAAGTACCAATCTCTTTAATCTTGTGACCAATGACAAGACACATGGAAATGGCCTCAAGTTGTGTTAGGAGGTTCAGGTTGGATATCAGGAAAAGGTTCTTCACCCAGGGGCTGGTTGAACAGGCTCCCCAGGAAAGTGTCACAGCACCAAAGCTGCCAGAGACCAAGGAGGGTTTAGACAAAGCTCTCAGGCAGTTGGTGTGACCCTTGGGGATGGTCCTGTGCAGGGCTGGGAGTTGGACTCGATGATCCTGATGAGCCCCTTCCCAACTCAGCGTATTCTGTGATCCCCAAAGCTGCTGATTTTACAGTCAGGGAGATAATAGTTCAGGTGCCCACATTAGATATTAAGTGTGGCAAATCCTCTCCCTCCTCCCCAGCTGGGACATCTGTTTAGGCATCGTCCCCAGTTAAACACACCCTGCTCCATTAGCTCCACCCCAGGGCTCAGAGCCGACCATGCAGCATTGTGGCTGGAACACTAAAAGCTGTAACAAATGTTGTTCAGGCATCCCTTTTGTAAAAGAATCAAGCAACAACTTCTTTACTTGGTGTTTTCAGTTTTATTAGATTATACATTTCATTTATGTACAAAGAGATCTGTAGGGCTTTCTATTTAATTTGGTTGCAACTTAATACAATATCAATTCGTATTGCCATCATGTAATGTTAAAAGAGACTGTGAATTTACTGTCTTAATTATTACTAATGCTTAAGCCATTAAGTGTCTTTAACCAGCTTCATAAATCTATGCTTTCAGAGTAATTGTTTTAATAAGTAAAAATAAATAATTTGTTATTAAACTTACCTCAGGTAAATGAAGATTTTAATCATAAAATAGTTCAGGTATTCTTAATACCCAAGTGACCTACATCATTAGATTCTTTCCAAAATAGGTGGAGCCTCCACTGCTGCAAATTGATTTTTTATGCATGTATGTAACATTTAATTTCTTAAATATATTGGCACTGTTACATTCATACAAATAAGGTGGGAGCAGCTCAACTGGTAGATCCATTGATTGTCATGTCATCCTGAAATTAATATGATCCACGCCCAGAACTATTTACAAAGTTTAATCCTACGTTGCATTAAAAATCATTATTTAAAATCCATTCCATTCATTTTGGTTTCAAAACAGTGACAGCTGACACATTTGAAAATAGTAGTATAAACTAACAGAAGCCAAATGCTGATTGTACTTGAATTTTTTTACAGCTTGGGTAAGAGATGAAATGTTAAATTTACTGTAAACCTCACTGTTCAGTTTTGTGATTCGCTTTTCACTGATAACCATTCAAGCTGTTGGAAAGAAAGGGGAGGTGTCTCTGAGGAGGCTGATTGACTGGTGAAGTCTCTTCCCTGGTATCTTTTGGATCAGGTAGGAAGGCATGATGGATGCCACTTGGAAAGTGAGCCGGAGTGGCTCTTTATTCCACCTGTTTCAGGAACTGCCTTTAATTTCTCAACTTGAATGCTTGTAGCTGGCGCTACCTCTCCGGGGCTAACAACCACCAGCAGGATTTGCTGCCATGTCCTGCGGGCTGTGCTGAGCGTGCAGAGCAGCTTTGTAAATGGAAACTGAAGGTTTGACAATATACAAGTAGGCACCACCTACTGAGCACTGCTTAGATACGTTGCTGCCATAGTTATCATAGCTGGTCCTCAAAATTAGTCTAAAAAGCAGCTCAGGACTTGTTCTATCTGCTGAGGTCCTGCATTCAGGTCCAAGCCTACAAACACGTCATTGATGCTTAAACATTAACATAAATTAAGGTTCTGTGTTTTGACAGAACTGGGTCATAACTGTCAAAAGAGAAAAACAAAGACAAACAAAAAACCACAAAACCAAGAGCAACTACTTTGGTCTTTTTTACAAAATGACCTCATTTTACAGATTCCTTTTATCCTCAGTCTTAAATTCCAAAATTTCTCAAAATTTCTCTTAGCAGAGACTTCAGGAACCTCAGCTAAGGAAATGTAGCCAGCATTTAGCAATTTTAAAGCAGACGCAGTTCTCTGCTTACAATGCAATGTCCTGATGAACATACAGCTTCTGAAAGAGAAAATATTACAGAAAAAAAGACAAAGCGTAAGTGTCAGCTTAAAACAATACTGTGCTTTGAGGTAAAACCCCAAGAGTCTTGGTGCCAGCTGTTACAGCTGCAGACCCCAAAGTCTTGTGTGGTGTCCTTTAATTTGAAGATTTAAAGAAGCATCAGAAATTAATTAAAAATCTGGTGAAAAGTGTCAGTAGATGAATTATAGCTGTCTATTGGAAAACATGGAAACCCCAGTTCAGATCCTTTTAGCGAAGTCCATGGACAAATGCCTCTCCAAGAAACCACCTCCCAGCAAAGTATGCCTTTAATTGAGTCCTTCTTAACATGTGAAAATATAATCCCTGAAGTAATTCTCCCACAACAGTTTGCACTCCAAAAAGGGAAAAAAAATGTGGAGGACATACAAAATAAACAGCATTGGGGCTGTTTACTGGGAATAATACAAAAAAAAAAAAGTGTTTTTTTAAAGAGTTAGTCCAGCTATACTGTACCAAATTAGACCCTTGCTTATTTGCAGACATTAATTTTTGTCTACAATAGTTTCTAACAGTTTCTTCCAACATAACCAGATGAATGAATGGACAGATTTTTAATGCTTTATTGCTTACAAGTTTTGAAATAGCATAAAAATACCTGGTAAAACAATAGAAATCCAATTTTTATCATGAGTAATTTTAGTTATCTTATCTGGGGGGTTATTTTTCTTTATTTTTCAAAAATAACTTTGCTAATTATATTTGGTAATCTCAAGAAAATTAATACCTAATATATGTGCAATACTATTTCTGAGCCTTATCATGGTGCACAAGTTTTCATGCTTGTACACTACTGCTTTTCCTGTGCAAATGTTAGGTAATTATATCATCCCATTAACAGTCTGAAATCCTTTGAAACTCTGAAGTTTTGATTTCCCTGTTAAAACTTTCAGGAGAGATCACAAGACAGAATACAGCTTGATATTAATCCATCCATTCATCCATCCATATATATATATATATATGTATGTATATACATTAAAGATTACTTTCTGAATGTAACAAATATAAAAAGTCATCAGTGTTTACAAATTGTCAAAAATGTCCAAAGTACAAAAGGATACAGTACATCAGTTATATGGAAGTGATTGTACTCCTGGCACTGAAAGCATCATAATACTGTGGGCATGCACAATATACACCAGAAAAACTCATGCATCAACCAGAACAAATAATGAAGTGAGACAATTTGCTGCCTTCTTTGATTACAAATTCATTGCTTCTGTTAGTTTTCTTTCCTCAGGAATACCATTTACCTGCAAATAGACGAGAATTTGTATAACCCATCAGTGGCACGTGATGCTTCAACAGTTCTGCACTGTCAAGTATGAGCACAGCACATAAACAGTATTTATTATTCCTTTATCAACAACCACATTGGAGAAACGCTACAAGTACAACCTGGATCAAAAGATGATATACATGGGAAAGTATTCTTCTGGGAAGGGAGGGGGCTGGGAAAAGATTGTTTAACTGGGAATTTATCTTTCTCTTTGGGATCTAACAGACTTCATAGGGAGGCTGAGGCATAAAACAGAAAAGGTGGTACATGGTGTACATGCAGTATTTAGTCTTTTACATTATAGGAACACCCTATAAGCTTTTCCATCTAAGCACCTTAAACAGTCTTTGTGAATTCTGCCTATTGACAGAGAGACAATTATAAAACCTAATGTACCTGTTCATATTGGAGACCAGGAGCAATTTTCATCAGTGTAATAAACATTAGATGTGAGTGGTCACCTCTCACAATTCTTTCCCAAGTAACTTTTAACTGTGTGAAATAGTCAAGCATTATGTCAGCTATTAAGTCTTCATTTTTATATAAGGTTAAAATAAAACTATTCCTTACTGGGGATTCAGATAGTTCCTGAGGTGGACAACAGTTTTTACCCATGGTCTGCTCTTCAAATTCCTAAATATGGTCTACTGAAGATTTAAAAAAGAAATTACTTGTTCATAGCTGTGATGTTAAATTCCCTGAGTATATTACTATGAGTTTTCTATAGGAAGGGAAGAAAATTTGACAATTAATGTCTCATTCTATAGGTTTTTTGGCCTTAGGTGTTCTATTTCTGTAAATTTCTTACTTGAACAGATCACTAAAATCGATTGCTAAGTTTGTACTCACGCTACTAAAAAAACTCTTAGTAGTGCCTTAATTTTGTTTTAAATCATAACTTTCTAAAAATCTAACATTCTGGCAACAGGAGTTATGGATATCCTTCCAGAAAAGCTGCAGAAGGCACATGCCATCATGTCATGGAAGTGCTTGCAGGGTCGCGTGCACATCTGGGCTACAAAGCAAGGTGTCATTACAAACCAAGAGAGGAAACTCCCTCTGTCCCAAGTACATCCCACCATCCACCCCTGGATTTCTGAGAGCTTGTCACAGGCTGCATCTGTGATGAAAGAACAGTCGCATTCTACAAAAATGATGTACTGCAGAAAATACAGACACAGGAGAAGTTTTAAGATCTAATTTTAGGGCAGTTTTTTTCAGTGTGACTCCAAAGTGACAGACCCGTGCTAGCTTGTATTTCATATCTTGGCAAAAATGCCTCACTGCTGTCACTGAACAGTATTACATGGCGATTTTGCACCTTATTTGCTGCAAGACAGACTGGAATTCTTGAAATGAAACAGTCACAGCAGAAGAGCAGCATTGTGTGACACTTTTATTCTGTGATCTAAACAGTGGGAATGAGAAGAGCTGTGCTAAATGTCAACCCAAACCAGTGCTGGAGGCTCTGGATGAAGGCGTTGACTGCCGGGGTCATCCACCATTTCCAGCACATGTACAATGAAGAACACAAATGGCAAAGCTACCAGAACTGCTGTCAGACTTTTTATACCTGGGTTTTTAATTTCCACACCACAAAACCCACATGGAGAGAAACATCCATTATATACTTGCCTCAAATCTTTGAAATGTTGTCATACGAAATTCTCCTTTAATCCCCGAAAGCAGTAATGAAGAAGAAGCATTTTCAATGAAAAGAAAAAGGTGCTTATGTAACTCCTAAGTTAAAACAAATCTTCTGCTTGGAGCTGTAGTTCCCACATTATGTTCCAAATATATGTATCTCTCTAGAGTTTTGATTAAATCCCTCTTTGAATATTTAAAATTACACTTTTTCCCTTTGTGGTCCTTACTCCCTCTCACATGGCTATGGCCGGAGGCTTTTCTCAAACCCGAGGTGCTAAGTAGAGAGGAGGGTCAGCCATAGTGCCCAGTCTGATGGGTCATTCCTGACCTCAGTCAGTACCTGAGCATATGTGACAGTGATATAAAAGTGATGACTACGACACAGGAATCCTGAGGCATCGATGTGCCTCACCGCAGATTCTCCAGTATCAACACTTTATGTCTAGTAAAGTGCAATAAAGAGCTCCTTCTTCCAAGCTTAGCTAATATTGCTGGGAATTAGAAATTCATATTTCCTATCAAGTGTCAGAATCCAAACCATGTAACTGCATTTGGGCGTCTGGCTGTAGCTTCATGTGACAGAAAATTATTTATATGAGGTTTTTAAGTTAGCTAAACCAAATTCCAGCCTCTCATGCAGAGAGGCTAGCATTTCTTACGTAGCATTTCTTCCTTGTTTAATCAATCCCATGCCAAAATTTTCACTGATGTATCAAAAAAAATTCTAGAATGACAATTCTGTAATACTTCATTTGAAAGTTATTTCCACTGTCCACAGATTGTATACATTTTCACTAGTGTTTTCTCCACACTGGTTACTTAATAATTACAGTATTTTCTGAGTACTGACCTGCACTCTGCTGCTGTGGAATCTGAGTCTGATGTGGCAGGTTCCTATAAAAAACCATTTAATATCTTTAATGCTTCCATTCTAAGTCTGAAGTGTATTATGATGAAAGCTCAGTATTTACACTTCACTTTTTTGCTAATGAAGCAATAATCTATTCTCACTATGCAAATAGAGATGTCCAAAGGTTAGCCAAGACCATGAAATAAAGACAATTAGTGTGAAAGTAGTTCTTATTATTTCACTTGTCAGCTGTGTCCAAAGGCTCAGACTTTGTGAAAGGCCAGAGGTAACACGAGTCACCATGGGCAAAGTTTGGTTTCTGTAAGTTAATATTCCATGATTACAGCAAAGGTGACAGCCTGAGCATGCAAGGCAGTTATTGTGGAATGAAAGAACGGTCAGCCACTTCTACGTGTCAGACCAGTTCACTTACCAAGCAAAGCTGCATTTTTGTGCCCTGCTTAAGTGTCTGTTTTAACAGCCATTAGATATGGAGGTGTTTTTCCAGAAAGGAATTAAGGGTTACAATGTAGGTCAAGCAGATAAATACCCTATGTACAACTCAAGAAAGCCTTTAGTACAGGATTTGGCACCCCAGTCATAAAAACTGCTATTCTGAATAGAGAAGAAGCTGTAAAAGATGGAGGCAGAGCACTTTGCAGCATTTGTACAAGGAATAATTTATACAGCTGGCCTTTCTGGAGAATTTAGCTTTTGGGACAAGGAGAAGAAAACACGCCTGCAGCATGGATGTACATTGTGAAGGGAGGGAATTTAGGACAAGCATGTGCAAAGTAGGTCTGAGTTAGAGCTGGCGTGGGACCAGTACCACCGGGGCCATGCAGGCCTGCCAGAGGAGGAGGTACCAGCTGGAGCTGTGTTACAGCACAGCACTGGCAAGTGCCAGCCACTTCTGAGACCACTGCTTCAGAGCTGCTCAGCCCCAGGCACTTCAGAAATGCCCTTCCTGAAATGCCTCTTTGCTACAGCTCTGTGGACTCGTCTGAATCAGAACACGTGCAAAGCACTGAGAGGTCTGCCTCACTAGTTTCATTAAGTTACTGATAAATGAACTCTAAGGAACAGGAACTAATTATTTTTCTGGATTCTGTCTTGGAAAGAGAGTGGCAACAATGGAAACGGGAGAGAGCTATGAGCATTTTTCTTGGCAAGTCTGAATTTATTATCTGGATAATAGAGTATGTTCTTCTGTTCAATGTCAACATTTCAAAGTCAACATTTCAAACACAAACTGCGTGTGACAGGTACATGACTATCCACTTACAAAGTCTGGATTTTCTGGTATAAAACTACCACCAACCTGGTGGTAGTTTTACAACAGAACCCCAAAGATATGGGTCAAGAGACAGGGTGTCTAAAATGGACCGGTTTTAATTGATTCCTCTGTCAAAAGCAGTGTTTCTCCAAAACATGCAGAAATCTAACTGTTCCACGCCAAGGCTCTTGCAAGCCTGCGGACTGAGAGCCAGCCATTTAATCTGATAACAGAAGGCCTTTCTTCCTGCTGGAAACGCATCAGAGCAATCTTGAGCTAGAGAGTCACTACCGAACCCCGACACAACGAGCACATTTCGGAGGGCAAGCACTGGGATCTCCAGCTAGCTGGTGCAGCACAGTGAGCACTGAGCTGGGTGTGAGCACTTACTGCTGTGTCTGCATCAGGGGCATGCTGGTGTTGTCGTAGCTGTCGGAGTGCAGGGGCGGGACGAGCTCGCCCGTCACCGGGTGGAACACGGGCAGCGTGGAAAGCGGCCACGCGATCTCTCTGTTCTTGGACATGTCACGGAGCTCTTTGGTCGACTTCTGGATAGCACTGTGGTGCACCAGCTGGATGCTGTGTCAGAAGGAAATCAAATAGTGAATACATACTTTAAGTGCTCTATCTAAACAGAGAGCATTTTGCAATTATTATTATTATTAAAGTACAAGGACTTTGATGCGTGCTACAGACTACAGTGCAACAATTACAACCTTCACATAGTTAAATTAATGAATATTTTATTTATTTATTTAAGGCAGTAATTATTCCATTTGATTTTTCTGTCTGAATAGATATTTTTCATAGGATTCAAGACTGTGCAGTTTGTGGCTGATGTTCCATTTATTTGCTGCAGTTAAAGCTTTGGTTAACTCCTGATTCATGTGGTAGATTCATAAAAGCTTGTAAATTAATTTTAAAACACTCCATATTATAGGCACTGGATATTTTCCAGGATATTTCTTCTCCTGATCACCGCCTTTAAGAGACAGGTTGGAAAGTCCAATAACCAGGAGTATTAACTGCATATTAACATATTTATTCTAACAGCGCTATTTTATTTTGAATTGATAGTCTTTCATTTCAAACCCTTTTTATTCTGGTCTTCTAGCCTTGCCAAGACTCTGATTTAAAAGCAGCTTTCACATTTATGAATTAAAAACCATGAATTAGAGAGAATGAAAGAAGATTATGACACATATGTATGAAGCATGACGAGCTACTGAGAATGAAAATTAAATGGTAAAAGAAAAATAACAGGAAAGAAGACACTTACTCTGGTGTTTGCATGTTTCTCTTTTCCCTAAAAACAAAACAAAATTTATGAATTAAATAATAGCATTGATAGTTGGAACATTAATCTATCTGATGATGAAAACAGTAAATGATGTAGAAATGCTGACAAGGTTATTGCTAAACGCAACTTGGCAGCATTTGCAACGGGGTTTGTGATGAGGCCTCGATGAACGCACGTAGAGAGATGTGACAGTGGTGACAGACACACACAGACACACACACAGGGAAATGAAAAATGCAGGTTAAAGAACAAGCTTCTGGCTAAAATAAATTCTGTGACAAAATGAAATTGTGTTTGTGTAAGAAATGGCAGAAATCACGTTACTTGCTGCTTTCCTTTTATGTGTTTTTTTTTTGATAATATGTCTAAATTCAGTTAACCTCCTCAACCAGGTTTATGTTATGAAAGTTAGCATTTTAGACATTACTTAATATTCTCCTGAAACAGTGATCCTTTATTAGTATTTTATTTGCTGGGGGCATTTTGGAGAGCTGGGCACATGTGGAGATTTTGGGGAGTTTTGTGCATATGCTGAGTATTTTAACCCCTTCTAGAACAACTAAAGGCCCTACTGTCCACTTTCTTGAAAATCAGTGCACGTGCTTAAGTGTACAATAGTTCAGAATTACAAGCAGATACCTTTTGGCCTGTTTTAAATGTTTATAATGAACTGAATGGAGATATTCTAACAAACAACCTTCTATGCATCATAATCTTAGAAGAATCAAGAGTTACTTATTAGCACGTTGAAGTACTCACACTCCTTCCCGTCGGCAGCACATGATATAGGCAAGTATTAGGAAAAGCACCAGTGCTATTGCCGAGGGCACTGCCAGTGTAATTAGGAAATCCGAGTAATAGTCTCTGCTTTTCAGCGTATCAGAAGGTGGCTTGTATTCTCCACCATCAGGTAATATTCCCTCTCCACGAATCACTTCCTGAAAGGTGGAAACTTGTTTTGTATTATCAACCTGATACCCAAAAAAAAAGAAGAAAAAAAAAAAGGACAATTAAATAACAAAGTAACAGAATGTAAAAACAGGAGGGTATTTAACTAACTGTAACATATAAAAAGATCCACATTACACATTTTACAAATTCTATACAATTTAATTCAACCACCTTTTTTTTTAAATAATAGAAGCTTACATTTTATGAAGCTGCTGATCAGTGTGATAAGTACTGTTATAATATTACTATTCTCTTTTGTGCCTACCAGAAATATCATGTCTTTTACAGATTAATTTTAGGCATATCTCACACAAACAGGATTTGAGTACGAATTCAGTAAACACCTTTAGTGCAAACTAATTAACTGATTCTGATTTCTTTTTGATTAATTAATCCATTTCTTAATAGTCTTCCTAAATAACAATACTGTTCTCTCTTGTATAAAGGTGGCAAAAATGAAGAGTTGCATACCTACAATGTTCTCCCTCCTCCTTCTCCTTCATATCATGCTTTACATCCAGTGCTCAAAAAATCCAAGGGCCATCAACTGAGCTGCCGAGGACAGCTCATTGTCTCCCTCACACAAATTCAATTAGCCTCCAAAAGCTGCACTCCTGGACACAATTTTTGTGTGTGTGTTTGTCTGTACCCAGTGATCCTAGAAATACAAACCTGTTCTGCTGCTAAATTTCCTACTGCTTTTGACTGCTATTCTCAGATGACTTAATTTTCTGCATCCATTTTTTTATCTTCAGTTAGATGTTACTGTCAAATTTTATCAGTGCTAGCTTTAAGATCATTAATCTCCAGATCAGTAATATAAATAAAATGTATTTGCTTACATGCTTGACCTTTTGTCTGACTTTTCATTGAGAAATCTTGTAAATGATGGTCATTTCTTTATCATTTACACTTCAAGTCATAAAATCCTGTATTACAGCTTAGGCAATGGGTGAAGAGATTTTTATGAAATTCCAGAAATCCTGCTGAGCCTCAAATGTGCACGCGCACACACACACACACATATATATGTGTTTGTTAAACAAAAATTAATTGATGTATTCTCTGCTCATGAATTCCAGAGTATGTTTTATGTTAGGTACACTGACTTCCACCTGGTTGCTTAGCTGAATCTCAAACCCTAATAATGCACAAAAAAACTATGTACTTATTGATGTGACTGACAGAGGTCCATACACAGTGTGAGAACAAGCTGTCAGAGAGCAGCTTCAATGAAGCATTTATTACACTGCCCATCCTTGCAGGATGTGGGACCCCCAAACTTAAAGCCACTCTTTGATTGGGTGCTAACTGCCAACCACATCTCATAAACAGCGTGAGGATGAGGATATGATGGCTCTATTTTCTATAACTTGTTTAAATTGTGGATATGGCAAACAGAGCTCAACTCCCTCCCAGCCCATAGATCTGGGAAGAATTCCTGTCTCTCAGCCTGCCTGGTGAAAAGTAGACTGTGATTACATAGAGGGAAGCTTGGCTCCCTTTTCCCTTTGATGCAGCAGGTCACAGCAGCAAACACCCCTAAGACAGTTTAAATTCAGTTACTGTGGCACACTGCCAAAACAAGTGCTGAATTCCAGAAGGCTGTGTGATAGCTGCTGCAGAAAATAACACATCTCTGAAAGCCTATTGCTGTTACACATCACAGGGTGAGCTCTGCTTTTCTCAAACCAGCACGACAATGCTGCTTCATGATTAGTTTATGAGCCACTGCCACTATCAGGCATTTTTTTCTGAAGAAGTACTCCTAACCAGCTTCTTCTCCCTCTGCATGGGCACTGCTGACTGTTCTTGCATTAGTGCACTATCCCTCTGCTGCTTCCTCTAAAATTCATCCTGTTTACCAAGACTGTTTCTGCAATTTCTCAAGACCTTTCTGAATTCTATCACATCCTTCAATGCACCTGCAGATCCTTTCACTTTCATGTGGAAGTACAAATTTAATGTAATAAGCACATTCCACCATCCAGCTATTAATGAGGAATAGCCAGGAATTATTATTAATTCTGCTAAGATTATGGCTACCAACCAGCTCTCCACTAGTTCCTAGCTTCATCTAGGCCATGTTCCTGAGCTTGCTTGTGAAACAGTATGAAAAAACCTTACCAAGAAGGAATGACATCTGCTGCTCCACCTTGGTTCTACTTCCTCCTTGGAGAAGGAAATGGAAGACTTGACATAGTTTGTTCTTGCCAAAGACCAGCTGCCTTCTGCTACTTTTCAGGTGCTGGTAAGTATTGCTGCGTACACTTGGGCCTTTTACAATTTCTCAACAGAAAGCCAATAAAAAGCAAATAATCTGGGTATCCTTTTGAAACAAGTATTTTCCACCCTTCTAGAATCTTTCCTGATTTATATCCTGTATGTATAGGCAGAAAAGACTGGAAGTTACCACATCAATTTGGTGTATGAATACCTTTCCTTATACTCAATAAGTTTTTTTCCATCCAGTGTTTAATACCTTCCTTTCAGCTTCCTCCTGGGTAATGCCTGAAGCAGTTAAACAACCATCTAAGTTTATTTTATATACCTTCACCCTCATTGTTCAGATTTATCTGCAAAATTCTCTTCCCATACTCTATTATTTCTTGATTTTCCTTACAGGAACTAAAAAAAAACAAGTTTAAAAAGCCTCTCTGGGAATTATTCTAATTTTATGGCAAATACTCTAGTGTTTGGTTATCATTTTTCTTCCATTTGACTGAGAAGGATGTTCCTATTTATTATTTAATTAGTCAACATTACCGTCACTCCTTTTTCTATTTAATTTTTGACATAAAATATGTTTTAGACAATTTTCAGAAGCAGTTTTTTAACAGCATAGTATTAACTGGTCAGTGTAGAATCAATATCTGAGAAAACATTTATGTATGCACACACCTTTTAGGGAAGTGTTACCAGCAGTATCAGCATTCTGAATTAATTCTGAACTACACCTCCCCATTACTTGTAAGTTTTTAAGCCCTGGAGTTCTCTGGCCAAAAGAAATTTTAAATTTATAGAATTTACTGCTAGTGAAAACAAATACAGTGGTTTCACTGGGGCTCAACTCTAAAAGAATTTAGCCTACACAGCAAAATCCTTTCACAATCTTAAGAGTGTCTACTAGGTAGAAAAAAATATCAGTCACAATAAAGTAGAATTGGCAACCAGACTGGCCAAACCCTTACCTGTATTTCTACAAACATTTATGTAATAATAAAATAACTCACCAGAGAGATTTTACACCAGTCAATATGGAATTGAGTACGAAATTTTTTATCACAGGTTATTACAGGTTCCATTTCTTGACTGCACCTCAGCTGATTTTGTGGGTTTTCCACTTCTCGTAAACACGAAGAGAAAGGAACATCTGCCCCAACCATCACATACACACTGCAGAAAGAGATGAGTTACAGACCAGCAGGATGTCTCACAAAACCCCAAAGGACAATGACTTACTCTTCCAAACATTACTGCTGTACACAGTAACATTCAGCTGTTATTTAAAGATTGAAATGACTTTTTAAAATCATTTTCCTTCATAGTATGCTTTTACATCTTTAAGCATACAAGTAACAGACTGAAATCAAAAGGACTTTCCTAGCTGCTTATTACAACATATTCTGGCTTGCTTGTTTATGTGAATGTTTCATTACCATCAGTGGTGCCAATTTCAATGAAGTCAGAGAGCTCCGAGTGTGGCCTCCTCACGTAAGTAAATCAGTAATATTTTTGAAAATTGTATTAAAATAGCATCATTTTGTTTTAAGGAAATCTTTAATCTTACTCATCATAGATTTTTAAGCGTTTCTTCCCATGCTTCCAAACTGAGTTCACAATGACTAGTTATTGCTAAACCTAATACAGATATGAACATGCAAACCCTCAGGTTCTTCTGAAAGATTCCATACTGTAGCTATGCTCGGCCAACAAAATTTGCTTCAGAATACTGAAAGCTGAAGGTCAACCTAATACTTGATTTAGCATTGCTTTAGCATAAGAGCTGCTACACTGATTGTATTATTCATGGTCATATTTAGGTATATGGAACACTGCTGTAAAATACCGTCTGCTGCACCAGGTTATAATGTACCAATGGATTCTGAAACAGAAATTAGGTACCACTTGTTACAGTAGGCATGATCTAATTAAATATTTGAAGTGTAGCCATTTGTATTAAGTGACTCTGCTATTACTCTGATTAGTACAGAAGTCACTTTCCTTCTTTAAATGTGCTCAAAAACTCCAGAGACACAGAATATCTCTGAAAAAGCCAGTATTTTCGGCACATATCTTGTATTTTGAACCTTCATCCCTTTCTTAGATGTGACCCCAAAATATCTAAAATTATCTAAAAATAACTAGACATCTTCACTTTCACCAGGGAAAAGCACTGTCAGAACCCTATTTGAAAGAACTGAATCCTTGCTAGTTACCAGTTAAATACTTTCAGAACAGTATTTATGGCTACAAATCACAACTGGAAACAGTCCATTCCAGTAGTTTACACTCAGTAACCTGAGCTCCCCCAACACCTTACAACTTTCAGAACAAAGTCAACAGTGCTTTTGAGTCACTTACTCTCTTAGTATGAGTACAGCTAAGAAATTACACTGTTACATACTAACTGCTCTCAGAAATTGAAGTGTCTCTGCAATCCCTGCTCCATTATAACCTGCTTCAAAATTTTGAGTTTAATGAATTGGGAATGGTTAAAAACTTGAAAAGCATGCCAAATGACTGCTCAGAAGTAAAACTGGGATTACAAAAAAAACCATATTTACTACCAACTCATTTATAATTAAAGGAATTTATTAATATTCCTGGGATTATAAAATCAATATATAGGAACTGTGCCCTGTTGTACTGGTATCTAACACAACTAACTCATATTATAACTGGGGCTCAGAACATGAGTGAACTTTTCATATCTAATTCCAAAAAATAAAACAGCAATCGCAAAGTTTCTAGAAAACTTGAAAAAAAAAAAAGTAAATCAAAACCATCCTCCTGACACATGCTTACCCCTCTTTCATGTCATTAATTGGAAGTGGAACTCTCCCTCCCCTGTCAAGGGCTGAGGTGATGTTTATAGCATTCAAGCGCTCTGGCTGCCATACATTTTTCACTGCTCCGAGGAAGTCACCGAGAACTTCACTTGCTAACATTTCTTCTACGTTCATATTCCTTATGAAGAATTCCGCCTGATACGGTAAAGGAAAATCTACACGCGATGAAAAAGATTGTTGCATTAAACAAAGGCTCCATAAATCCAAAAATAAATCTTCAAAATATCTGGAGTAATGATTAATGCAATACTACTTTAAGATTGATACACCTTTCCAAAAACCTTGTGTTTGAATTAGCTCATTTTGAGCCTACTGTGATTGTGTTTAATTCAACAGAGAGTACCATCAGCTGCTACTTGAGCTGAAAACCTTCAGTTATTTATAAAACAACAGGGAGATGAAGAAGCAGGCTGGAGGAAAAGAGTCCCAGCTGGTAAAACTTCATTAAACAGATCTAATTACATTCACGCTAATTTGGGGGTCAAAACCCATCCGCAGCAACAATGGATTCCAACTCGTGACACTCCAGAATGTAAATGTGATAAAGACAAGTAATTTAAAGGTCCAAATGTCCATCTATGCTATAACCTGTTGTTTTCTGACTCTGCCTACACAATTGTTCATTGCATAAGGCACACACAGAACTAAGAAAACTAAACAACATGGAGAAAGAGAGCAAAATCCTTCATGTAAGGATTCCCTTTGAAAAAAAGAAGGGAAATTTTGAATTAGAAGCAGTTTAATAAAAAACAAAGATACATTTTACTGTGAGTGAAGAAAAACAGTCCTGAATGACAGAAATAATCTGGATTAAAAAACCAAAATGAATTAAGGCAGGAAAAATTCTCTTACTTCTCCCCTGTGCCCCTGAGTTTGGTTTGAACACCAAACAATTATTTTACAATATTTATCTTCAAAATCAGGAGCCCACAAGAGGCTTTTGCTGATGCAGTTAAAAATACAACCAGCTATATTCTGTACATACCTTCTGCTGACATTATATTAATGATCAAATTGTGTCTTGCTGTTTCAAAGGTACGCCTGTTATACGCAGTGATCTAGAGTGAAAATAATAGGATTACAAAATAATGCAAAAATAAAAATTATATAAAGGAAACATCAGTGAAAGTTAAATTGATAACTTAGAAATACTTATCAGTTTTTAAGTTCTTTGTCTCCTTATTTTGAAACCTATGAACATTCATTCACTAATATAAAATTTGAAAGGTAAGTTCAATGCAGTACTACCTTCAAGTCAGGATATTGGAATTTCCTTGACCATTCTATAGCCAAATACAATTAATGAAGAGATATAAGTGAAAATAATATATTTTGGCCCTGGTTGAAGTGTTCTGCCATACATGTGTATTCTTTCTCTTCTGTTACCTTTAAGAACCACCATAAGGACAGACTGGTTTCTCCATTTCCCCACGCAGCTTCTGACCCCCCTCCATCAATACCCTAAGATATAAATTTGTTGATAGCTCCTAGGAAATAAACTACATGGAGAAGTTTTTTAAAGGAAAAAGTGTTGGGATGCCAGGAATTCTCGCCTTTGGGACAGCTATTTAGTTTTAGCTCTTGCCCCAGTGAAGTCTCACTCCATGAATGGATGCAAAATAATGCTCCAACACAAGCAGTTCTTAAAAAAATCCTGGAATCTGTAAATGTAGGGGAAGTGAAAATTAGGAGGTAGATGCAACATTTGTGACTCTTATTTTTTGAAACATACACTTTCATGAATAAAGTATGCAAGGATACTAATCTAAAAGTTAAAATATCTAGGATACCTGAAATGCATGCAAGTGGTAACTTCTCAGTGGTGACTGTACTCCAAGGTTGTACTACAATTAAATGTCCATTCATAAGAAACACAGAACAAGGCTGGATATCAGTATAATTACATATTATCTTCTCTACCTTTTTTATCCCTGCAAGGTGATAAATCTTTCATGAAACAAACTGAAAAAGACTAATTTTCTAATTTTAGACCTCAGTTCACTCATTTTGAGAGCAAAGGAGAGGCAGAGGAGTGAAAATAATGACAGAACTATGTTGCTTCTCAGTAAACAGAGCCACAAACCGCTGTGACACTGACTATTAAATAAATAAAAGTAACAGATGTTGCACTTCTTTTAAAGGATTTGAAAGAAAATGAAATATGCTGCGGAGCATCTAGTGCGGGTTTGTTTAAGTGGAGAGGAAAAAGCTTACCCAGCACAATCAGATCTGATTTAACGCTACAATTTCATTACAAAATTAACAGAAAATAAATTTGAGGTTTCTCTAGTCCTAATTCTGCTGATTTTTCAAAGGGTTGCTTCAACAGCAGTTGAACCACTAGCACCCAGACAATGAAACCCCCTGGTCGTGCAAGCTCTGTCCAGGAGCAGGGCAGCACCCACTGTGAGCCAGCACTCCAGCAGCTGGAGCTGCCAGCATAAGCCACACACCACACCAAGGAATGGCAGAGATTGCCTCTGTCCTGAAAATTCTTTCAAACACAAACTGTCTTTGCACAGCTTCCACAGGAGCTTGAGCTCAAGAACGTTACCTGCTCTACTGCAGTGCTGTGCATAACGCTAGGCTCTCCTAATCATGAGGTCTCCTCCAGTTAAGCGACCTCCCCACGGCATCCCCTCAGGAATTGTAACGTGATAGAAGTTATATTCAGGCCAGGAACATGCAATCACTCCTCTCAGAGGGCACTAGGAAGAGGATCCAATGCCATCTGCCCTCCTCACAGACCACAAAATTAATTCAAAAGTCACATATAAGACTGGAACTGCAAGGAATTAATTTGTATCCTAGGCAAGATTTATTTCAAATATGGCTTGTGGTCATGCTTAGAATGGAGGTCTCAATGTAGATCCTAGAATCTAAAAGCACATGCCATTTAAAAACTGGCAAGTTTAAATAATGGTTTCCTCTACATAAAACTAAGCAAAGCCTGCAAGAACCTCTGCACATGATCAATTCTCAGATGTTATTAGTCCTGCTGAAATCAAAACAGAATCATGTATACAAAATTAAGCATGGGTGAAACTATCTGCAGCATAACTTAACATTCAGAGCTGTCATTCTTGAGGAAGAAAAACCATATCAAATGCAATTTAGGAAAAAAATAATTCTCATCAAGGGTTAAAGACAAATACACTGCTGAAGCAGCAAAATGGTTGGAGCAAGTTAATGTGCAGATTTCTTAACACTGTGAACCACACAGTGTCTGATCCAGTCTGCTGTCTATGAAATACATGGTAGAAAATATAGCCCCTTTTCCCTTTTGAATTGCTGCTCAATGAATAATTAGTGCTTTTAAACATTTGAATAGCTAACTCTCGAAAGTACAGTTATGTCATTGTTATACTCATAAGAATTAAATTCATAAAAGCGCTAACTAAAAGAAAACCTATCAATAAACATGAATAATGAATATTTGATGAAAAATAATTGAAAAAACCCCAAAACCAATCAAACAAAAAAACCCCAAACAAACAAACAAACAAAAAAAACCTACAACTGCTTATTGACTGAGCACTTTGATCTAGTGGAAAAAAGTCTGACCCATATTTAGGTAGACTGTTACAAAGTTACAATTCATTTATTCTTCAAGTACAGTTAAAAAGGTTTTTTGCTCTGTATTTTGAATAAAACTTTAATACGAATATTCAAAAACAAGGAGGAACTCGTTGACAGTTCTGAACCTTGCATTCTAAACCAAAAGACACATTTTTGAACGTTTGAGACCAAATACCTCAATGATGGTTGGCTTGCCCACGTTTTCTACAGTTGGTGAGCCATACAGCACTCCGTCACTGTATGGTGTCCTTTGTATATAGCGTAGCCATCCAGGTCTGTCAGGGTAACCCATTAAATTGGTGTTAAATGTTATAGGATCATTACTTATTTCACCTAGGTAAGAGAAATTATATTAGAATATTTACAAGAAAACGCTACATGCTTTGATTTTTATTTTTCATCTAGGAAGTCTTATTCTGCTTTCACTTGTTTTTTGAACCTTTCTAAGAAGGAAAAAAAAAAAAACAAACCAATTAAAATTTCCTAACTTTTACCATATCTGAAATAACTGAATTATTACTTAGGTATTAAGAAATTCATGTCTGGAAAGTGTAACCAACTGCAGATATAATGAGTAAGTACTCTTTAGAGTCTTGGTTAACAGAGTGCTCATGTTCAGTAACAAGTGGATCTGATTTTTAGAGCTCAGTTCCACCTCAAATTGAAGCACCTAACCTCCTTACAGACAATAGCACAAAGGTTTCAGTCCTTTAATCACCCCTCCCAACTTATTTTATTTATGTTTTTAATAATGGATCCAGGTACTCAAAGTGCTGTAAAGACTGGCTGTACAATCAATAATGCCTGAAAGCTTCTGTTAGCATTAGGATACACATACAGGTCTTTGGCACCAACAGCATGGCAGTCATTTTAATTTAGAGAACAAATTAATTCAAAAAAGGATCAGACATTCTTGTGAACTGGAGCCACAGATGGCTACTAAATACAGTGGTCCAGCTGAAATCTGTAAAAGCCCCTCAAGTCAAACCAGTACATTGGTTCTTGTGGGTTTTATTGATGTTCTTACAAATGTCTGCGTTTTACTTCAGTTTATTTTTGGTTTTGTAACTGAAATCAGGCCTGACCACTACCAAATCCTACCAGCAAGACAGTGTCCAGCTGAGGCACAGAATTCAAGTCAAATCCATTCTGAGCCTGCACAGACACCTCTGCCTTGAGCTCCAACTCAGCTTTGAGAGGGTAACAGCGTTATGGGACAAGCGGTGAGAGAAGGTAACAGCCGGGCTGGCACAGAAAGCAGAAACAGAGCCCCGTGAAGAGTGAACAGCTCTCATCTCCTCCAGAGAAGGACAAAGACTGACACGTGCTGCCCAAGGGTGACCAGTCTTCAGGTACACATTTACACATCTGGCTGAGTAAAATGAACCAGAACCAGACCAAGCCAGTACTTACTTGGGTGTAACACAACTTCCCTCACAATTCTCTCAGGACATCCCAGTAATCTCATCTATTGCAGTCAGAATCACAGAATTCAGAATTACAGAACATTCTGAGCTGGAAGGGACCCACAAGGATGACGAAATCCAAGTCTTAAGTGAATGGCAGGTACAGAGCTTGAACCCAACAACCTGGCATTGCTAGCACCCTGCTCTAAACAAATTCCCAGCACCACAAGTGATTTGGGGAAAATTCTGAAAGCCACCTGTGAGACATTCTGGTTTGCCTTTCCTTTGTCAGGGTAGGCCATGGTAATGATCCAACTCAGCAGACAAAAATAAAAGTACCATGACAACACCTGACCTGACAGTGAATTTCTGACATAATCACAGTTGTCTGTGGGAACAGTGAATTTCAACAGGATCTGAAAACAGATTCCTACTGCCTTGAAATCACACAAATGTCAAGAGGCTGCAGCTGTAAGACAATCCATCATTAGAAAAATTTCCAAGTTCCTTCCACCTATGTGCCAAAACTGAGAGAAAACTGGAACAGAGGCAAACTTCAGTCTGCCAGTCACCATGACATAAACGAAGACTCAGGTATCCATGTCAGGAAAAACACCCATTTTACAAAGAGAAGGAATTTTAAAACATTTGAGTTTACTCATGTTTACTCAAAATTTAACCAATGCTAAGAGAAGCTTATTTTTTTTTAAAGTGAGTCTTAGTAACAGCACTCTCAAATAAATTCAAAAGTTTATTAATGAAACAGGCTTTGATTACGTGTGCACTGTAGATAGGTTTTTCCTATTCTTATAGGAAAATATTTATATTTATGTAAGTTGGATACATTTATTCTTCTTCATTGTTGATAGGCATGCATGGCTCTCCCTCCTCCCACCCCAACCAGATTGCTTACACATATTCTAGCCTGTGCTGACAAGTCTTTTAGCTTTAATGTATGGCAAAACCATACATAGGAAATCACAGCTCCTTCTCTAAAACCAATCTGCTTACTAACATTAAACTGTTCCTACATATAGGAAGAAGGCTGAAGCCAAAGGACTATTTTTCAAAATGAAAGAAAACAGTATTATAAAGTCTCATATTTGATTTAATCTTCTATTTTGTTTTATATTTACTATATGCTTTCAAACTGCTCCTTTATATAGCCTGATACATACTATGTCTGAAGCAGCAACCAGATAAATAGTATTTTTAACAAACATAATTAATAAATATCCACAATTTCATATTTAATGCAAAAGTGAAGGAACACTTCTTAATATCAGATATATGAAATGTGTTACTACACCTTTTAAAAATTAAATTTAAAATTAAGAACACTTTTTTCACATATACAACTATATGCATCTCTTCCCAAACGATCACAAACTAGAATATTTTAGAAGTGTAGGACTATACATTTTACTTCATTTGAAGATATTTCAATAGAAACTAAAACCTGTCTTGTTCATCTTATATGTTGAACCACAAGGTATGCTAAATAGACTTCAATTTTTATAACAATATTTTTCTGTATTTGCAAAGAATATGGAAGATCTTAGCATCTCATACCAGGCTTTGGGTAAGGAGGAAATTCCCCCTTAAAGTACTCTCTCTCCAAAACATGAACAAACAGAACTCCAGCAGAAGGGTATACATTCCGATCAGAGTGCACCTTAGACAGAATTGTGTACACTGAAAAGCAGAAGGAGAGATAAGAGACAGAAAAAAGGCAAAAATGAGACATGCTCTAGGTAACTTCATGCATTTCAACAGCAATGTGGGCATCTGAGAGAAGGAAAGCAACAAATATTAGACACCTGTTAATAAGATTTTTAAAAGGTTACATAGATGTAAGACCAGAACAGAGAGCAAACCCTCTCGCTGCCCAGCATCTTTTCCAAGACTGCAATGAACAAAACTGCCCGTGCTAAGATTTCAGGAGTTGTATAAGCTCTTCGTTTTTATTGTAATTTAAAAAAATGAGGAAGGCTATTGTAATTTCATAGTTGGTTTATTTGTAATATTACATTAATAAAAGTACATTAAATGAATGATACAATCATGTTTTCCTGGTATTTTACATAAAGAAAGCAACAGAGGTATACAGAGGAACCTTACCAATCAACAGTTTTCATTCCCCACTGAACAGAAACGGCACATTTTTCAGTTCTTGTGCAGAAAAGGACATAGCATTTCACTTCAGCTGATTTTTATGAGTTCTTAAAGCTAAACTTTCTCAGACCACCAGGGTAAAATACATGTCAAACTTCGGTTAGACAGCTCTTTACTGAAGATGTTTGGCTTGTATTGAAGGATAAAACAAAAGGACAAGGGTCTTTAAAGACCAGTCAGTGAAACTGATTCCAAACAAAAAAGTGAAGCCATGTTTTACAGGACTGAGAATCAAAAACCTAATAAAAACTTAATTCAGAACAATCAGCATATGTAAAAGCAATAAGGTGTTTTTTATTTAGTATAAAATTCATTGACAAGGGCATAGCTTTTTTAGGTATAACACATTTGATGCAGAACTACATATATATTTTCATGAATTAGAGGAATGAAGAAATCATTACAATAAATTAGAGGATAAGAAGTCGCTTTATCAACAAATTTCAAAATGTAAGTATAAACAGGGAATACTGATTTAACAGGTGTTCCTCATGGTGTCTTAAGATTGATTGCAGCTTGTACTACTAATTTTATTACTACTGAATTTGAATTTAATGCCCTGAAAGAATTGATCATTACTAATAGATTTTGTCAGTGAGACGAGGCTTACAAAAGTAGTAAAGATGGTAAGCCACAGATAACAACACACAGCTACCAACCTTGCTAGTCAAACTGGAAGAAACTCTGTGAGGAATCACATCTTCAAAAACAATTTATAGGCCATAGAGCATGGAAGTCCTGTCACTGGGAAGACAGACTCCAAAAGACACTTCAAAGTCATTGTAACAAACTCATAGGAACGAACTTGCAGGTCCCAGAGGGACTAATTTCAACACTTGGATCATAAGCAGGACATATTTGAAATGTGGATAAAGCTCGTGAAATTTTTAAATGCTGGTGTAATTTTTTAATCCTGGTATAATTTCTCCAGCCTTATAATTATACCAACTTTCTTACTTGAGATCTGCTTAAAAAGGCACCACTAATTAGGCATTAATCACAGGCATTCCAGCCCTCGCACCACGTACTCTGAGTGGAATCTCTCTCACCTAATTTTAGATGCCTACAGAAACAACATCCACCACTAAGTTAGTCAGGCTCCTTTTATAGTCAGTGGAGAAGAAACAAACGCTTCTAGGGGTTGATTTATTTGATTTCTCCTCTAAGATGAGATGAATCATGTCCTAGATTCCAGGCTACACTGACTAGATCTCCATGGACTGCAGAGGCATCTGAAAGGAGATGCAGACATCTGTAATGTAGACCTCCACATCTATTTACATACTCCCCTCTCTTGAAGATTAATGTTGCAGAATGTATAGCTTTGGATATACTACTGATCACATTCCACAGCATTTGCTTTTTCCATATTTGAAAACCACTTTTAACATAATACTGAACAATGCACCTTTCTAACAACTTTATCTTAGTGACAAAATTAAAATGATCCTGGAATTTGAATTGTTACAATTCTGTGTGGTTAATAAACCAGTTACTCTAATTTTCATGATGTAGACTTAAATACAATAAGATCATTGATTTATTTACTTAAAATTAGTAAGTTACTATCCAAAAAACCTTGGCACTCAGTTCTGTGAATGAGCCGCAAAATGCACAGGGAAGTTAATTAATTTCCTTTAAAATATTTTCAAGAAAAGCTGAAAAAGTAACATTAATAGAACTAAAGAGGTGACAAAAATATGGTGGCTGGCTGAAAGTGCATCATATACCTAGAAAAGTTAATTTTTCCATTTCTGATGCTTTTCCTCTACCACAAAAATCCATTTTGAACAGGAAGAACAGTGAAAAAGCAATGTGTATTTTTTTCTCTGTAAGTAATTCTTTCAGAAAGAAACAACCATAATACAATCAGCAGTTACTGAGAAAAAGCATATAACACTTATTTTGTCTGCTATAGGAAACCTATTACCACCACTAAATGCTGGCCCATTCCTAGCAATGAGACATTCCCTGCTGCTGAAATAAGTATGCCAGCAAGGATTTCATGCAGATACAAAACACTGATCTTGGTGGATGTCTAGAAACATCTCTCAGAAGGAAAAAACCCAGAAACCTGGTTTATCTTGTAATGACAAACACATCATAATGACACAAGTATGCTGATTAAGAACTCAAAAGTTCTTGCCCTCCTTGTCAGAGATGCCCTTCTTTTTGCCCCCCAAGAAGTTTCTTCAAAACCAGAAGGAAAATGATGAGCCTTCAGTCCACTACAGCTATCACAAGTTTTTCAATAATGAAACAAGTGAAATGCTACTTTCTTCACAAGCTTTTAAAAGCCATGATTATTTTCGTGAGACTGAGACTGGAGATGAATATGTAATCATCATCTTGAGTGATCTAGGGACAAAATTGAATATACTTAACAAATAGATACTAATCTAACACAGCAGACTGCCAGCTGTGAATAGTCTGGGCAAATTCCCTGTGGTAAATAAAAGTCTCAGGGACTGCGAAAAGCTTCTGTAAAACTAATCATGGGAAATTAAAAATCTTCATTACTTAGGATCACATCGGATCCCTGTTAGAATCAGCTACCTTGACAGCCCTGCTTTCCTCTTCCTTGCTTCCAGATCGCTTGGAGGACTTTCTGTAAATCCCAAGATCTCCTTATAGGTCTTGAACACATGCACAGCCAGGAATTCAGACAGGATTTTATCAGCCTGCATCCCAGAGCCTGTTACCAGAAAGAGAAAACCCCCACCTCCAGACATTTCAGAATTTTCACCACGTTGGTTGCAGCCTTTATGCTGATAAAGGAAAGAATTCACCTGGAAGTTTGTTTTTTTTTCTAGAAATTTCAATTGGTTCTCTCTCCACTGATATTCAGCAGATGAAGCACAATCCCAGAAATAACTTGATATGGAGGCCAATCCAGACTGCCTGCCTAGATCAACCAATCAATGCAAAGCTTCTTCTCAGCCAGTGTGCACTAGCTGCAGTATTTGATGTGCATTTGCATAAATGACAATAAAATAGTCTTTACATTCATGTGTGAGAAGACTTCTTTAAATTGTTACAGAGAAGTTACTGTATTAAGCAAACTGCAGAGGCATCTTCAAGCAATCAGCTGGGATAAGAAAATGTGCAGTATTAGGTATAATCACAGCCATTATGTCAAGCAAAGCTGCAGGAACAGGAAAAGTCAGGGAAGACTAACAAGGAAACGCAGGTCTGTGAATATTTGAAGATTGAAGAAATGTAAAGTTTTCCAAACTACTTACCTTAAAATAGCACCCTACTGCTTAAACAAGGACATGACTGGAAAAGCAAGAGTAATATTAAAAGCAGGTTTGCTTGAACCAATAGGGTATTTAAGTTTACAACCTAAACTCACCATTCTTCTGAACAGTCTTTATTCTGCTGATAACATAACTGTGGGCTCGCTTTGTCGTCCAGTTAACAGTTCCATTATTGCCATCAGCAGAGCTTAGCAAAAAAGCTTTGCAGAATAAAACAAATGCAAGAAAAAAATTAGTCAGATCAACAGACAAACAATCTGATCAGATGGGATCAGACACCTTCTACACCATATCTTGGTTTTAGTCAGAATTTAGGAACCACAGGTCAAAAAACAGAGGTGTTTGGATATATAAATATATAATAATCTTTCCGACAATCACCTTTTTGACACCCATTTTTCCAAACAAGCTGAGTTCAGACTAAAGGCCTAAACCTTTGCAGACACTTCTGCTAACATAATTGTACTGATAACAAAGATGAAGAAGAGCATTCTCTAATAAATATACTTGCACTGGCAAAACCTCACACACAGGCAAAAATATATAAAGTAGTATGGAGTAGTATATTTTGATCAAAGAAGGAAGAGTATTATAATCAAGCTTTGCTTTTATAATGATGCTTATATAAAGACACATGGGGCTGATTGCCTTGCAGGTATAACCAATAATCAATTCTGAAAAAAGAACCCATTAAAAATGGCTGCCTACATTCCACACAACTAGAACACAGCCTGAAATCTGCTGGATACGCAGCTGAAGGTGGAAGCTTTAAATGCAGAGAGGAGCAAGTTATTACTGGAGAGAGAAAGCAGCTGTGGAGCTGACAGAAAGACTCCATCTCACCAGCAGCAGAGGTGCCTGAGAAAGCTCCCTCCTCACTTCCCACTTCTTGTTCCTGTTCTTCCATGATGAGTAATAGGTATACCAGCTGTACACACCAGCTGAAAGTGCAGAGGGAGGGAACTGCACTCAGATGCCAGGAAAGGGAAAGTGGCCATAATGAGAAGGTATTTTTATTCTGAAATAGTTTGGGAGTGAGAACTCAGATCAAACCCTGGATCAAAGATGTTTTTGAATTAGCATCTTAATGTCCTTGCTGTAAAAACAGCAATACTAGAAACATCAAGGAGCAGTACTTTTGTACAGATGAACCAGTTTGCAGAAAAACATGCACAGTACAGGAAAGAAGCCTAAACAGCCATGGAAACTTCTGACCTGTTACACCAGGCAGCTATTAAATTAGCGATAAGAGGGTCTCCAAACAGAATTCAGGAGGCCTAACAGATCTGGCTTAAGCAATAATAAAGATACACTCAATCTACGCATCTAAGACAGATATTTGCTATTGATAATTTACAGAAAACATCTGAAACTTAATTGAGGATGAAGTGTAATTAAAAATTGTATTTTAAATGCATTTTTAATTATATTTATTTCTCAAATTCAATAATTTGATTAATGCAATAATTACCATACCAACACAATAACATTTCTAACAAATTTTTCCCTGCTGAACTGATCTGCATGTATTGCAAGTCTTAATATAATAACATCCTAGGGACTATGAAATTTAGTACTGCATAGGACTTTGTGTAAATTTTAGTAATTCTTGAAAAACTCAAGAAATTACTAAAAAGGTCAAATAAAGTTCTTCCATTATTCCAACAGGACGAGATGGGTGATCAGAGGCTTGTCAGCAACAAACCAGCACCAAGACCAGGCAAAACAATTAATACAAGATTACTGAATTATTAAATGGAGAATAGCATTAGAGTTATCACAGTTCTTGTCAAAATTATTATACTTCTCACAGTCCTTATTTAATCCTTATTAAGGATTTAATGAATCTTTTTAGACACTTTTGGTGAGCCCATAAGTTTTTCCTGATAAATACAACAATAATGACGTTACTCTTACCTATACAGTTTGTCACCTAACACTTCAATTGAAAAGGTAGATACTAAATCATTTTAGCATATTTAAATTCAAATTAAAAAAAAAAAAAAAAAGAGAGACAAGTTCCACAATGTGGTTTTCAATATAAATGATCAGTAAGTGTCTTTTATTTGGGTTCCAAGTTGTGCTAGGTTTGGCTGTGTGGATTGAAGAAGTTACTTATCTACCTCTCCATGCTATGCTGCATTTCACAGGGAAACTGGAAAAGCAACCAGAATGCATGTTTTCAGATCCTAGAATTTATAGTGTGATGTTTTCATATGTATCACCATTGATTTGATTTCAAATGACAGATGTGAAAAGATAATAGGGCTGCTAAAAAGTTAATTTGTTATGTGAGCTTTCTAATGGGTCTCACAAAATTTTGGCATCAGCCTTATGGAACTGAGGTGAAAGGAAGAGAGGCAGGATAGAGACAGAGATGGGGAGGGAGACACAATGATTTGTGTGTATCAAATATACTGATAGAATTTGCAGATAAATACAAAGGCTAGGAGACTGACAAATAATAGACATGACAGAACAGCCTACTTTGTCTGGCAAAAAGGTGATCAGTGATGTGCAGTTCAATAGAATAAAATGTAACTGCACACCAGGCACAAAGGCAGCAGCATGCCAAACACACACTGTGAGCACGCAATTCAGGGATGCTCAGCTTGGGTAACAACCTAGAGATGTCAGTCAGGTTGAACAGAGCTTTCACCAGAACACTGGCTAGAACAGCTGACATGTAAACAGCAACATTGAGGAGGAACAGGCAGACTTTACTTTTGTACTTGACACAGTTTTGATCACTGTTCAAATGCTCTGTCTAGCAGAGCCTTCAAGAAGCAACTGACAACATGAGGAAGGTTCTGGGAAGATCTGAATACGATTGAAGTTCGACAAAAGAGACCTTATACTACAGAATGCAGGGATTCAAACCATGCATTTTATCAAAGCAACAGTTTAGACTTAATTTAATCAGCCTTGTACTCACGATGAAAAGAATGTTAATAGTGTCAGGCTCTTCAGTTTGTTACACATGTTGCCACAGTTGCTGGAGAACCCATCACTGCCTTCAACAGAAGGAACAATTCATAGCTCTGTGCCTGGGACTTGAACATGCCCAGGTGAAGCATTTCACAGTTTTTTCTTCTTTCTCCAATTATGTTTTCCTTTAATTATTCTTTAATTACAATCGTGTTAGTTATAAATAAAAATCACATTTATATTAATTTAGACCTTTTTTTCCTTTTAAAAGTATATTTGCATAATATCTAACAACATCTTTAACAGAGAGGATACCCACAACAATTTCTGACCATGTTACAATCAGAAAAGGACCTGAGTATCATGGACCAACTTCACCTTCCCCATTCCTTTCCTGCACTCTGACCTCCACACAGCATCCTGCACCTCTACCTATCCTCTTACTCCTTCTTTGAAGTAGGATCTCAAGCCCATCTCTCCCACTATTAAAGCAGCACACAACTCCAGCTCACAAACCCTGCCCCTTCCCCTCTCTCCTACACCTCCACCTTCCCCTGGGACCTGACATAAAGGCAGGTTTGTTACTTTGATGCCCCAGACCAGGGCCTCGGGCCGTGCTAACACTGCCCCCTACTCTCTTAGGGCACAACCCCGCCCCAAAAAGCTACCCTTGCACTCCTCTACTGCATATCCCACCTGGCTCAGCCCTCCTTCCTGCATTCTGAGCTGGAAGTGCACATCCATACCAGCACATTTTTCTGAAGGACTGCCGAGAACCACACAGCAGAGCAGTTAGAAAACGACACCACGAGTTGAAGTGAAACATCCGTGAAGAGAGAACCATCTGCAAGGTGCCTGGCCCTCAGCTGAAATCAGAGCTTGTAGCCGGGCAGTTACTGAGGATCCACCCACTGGTGTCCGCACTGGATACTTTCCCAGCTGGTCACATCATCCATTAGAGGAGGCAGGAGTTGCAGCACTCACTCACTCTCCCCTCCTCTTCCAACTTCCTTGCACTGTCCTCCTGCCTACTATGTAGTGCATGGCAGAAATTTACTAGGAATTAAATTCTTTCAGTGGAAATTCATGTTGAGACTAGATATTTTCTAACCCTCTTCAACAACAGCTACCATGTAAGAAACAGGAATTAATTTGTGTTAGTTCTCCATTGCAGATTGCTCAGGTCCCTCTACATTCCATTTATTCAAACTGTTTAAAAGTCCAAATTAACCCCAGAAATGTTTCTCGGTTCTATTCTCATTCATCTTTGTTCAGTAGGAAAGGTTTTCCATTTGTTCCTGTGCTATCCACTGATTACTGTAACATCTGAACGTTGCTCCTAAATCATCCAAGTAATGTAATCGAATAAAGCATTTGTCAGTCTCCCCGTTAAACTTCAGCGTTTGCATTCATGGGAATGCTACAAATTAACTACTGGGAGAACAAAACCCTCATCATTTATTAACAGTAGCATTTACCCACCACCATTCTCCCTCCTACGGCAGGCTGACAAGAGAACCAAATTAGGTGAGCATTTCCAGGAAGGTGAGGAAAACACTGTCAGTTCCTGTGGTTCCAGCCCAGGCCCAGGGTGTAACCTAGGGGTATGACCAGGCCACCCTGGGGGCCTGCTATTCCAGATGGTTTCCGACATTTCTATCATTTTTTGATACGAACTAGCAGGGTATACCTGCAATTGCATTCCAAATTTCTGAGGTGGCAATTGTTCTGAAAGACTAAGGAATTCAGAAAAGTAACTTATTTTAATATCCTAAGATTTCTGTCAGCTCAGTAGGCTGTTCTTTTTAACTTCTCATTTTCTTAGCTTGGACTGTCACTAAAATAACCTGCATTTAAAGGACATTTTGGCTGTTTATGTTGCAATTGTAACAACATTGAGACACAGATTCAAATTCCTATGGAAGTAATCAAAACTAGCAACTCCCTCCTTTCCTCTAGAAGTCTGCCAAGGAAGGAACTCTACACTGATAGTAACTGCTGTAAATCTATCACTCTCTATTCAGGAAAGATCCAAAAGCTGTTCAGATATTGAAAAAAAAAAAAACAAACAGATACTCCTGTCTAAGGAGTAAATATTTTATTTAAAATGTTTTTTTTCTTAGCTTGATTGGAAATAATCTTTCTTCTAAAGAAAGGGTTTTACTTCAGCGACTGCAGTTCCTGAAGTACTTTAATGAACTTCTAAGCAAATCTAAAAACATTAAGGAGCAAAAATAAGCCTCTCTACACACTGAACAGTTACATCCTCTGCTATAAAGCTGACTTCTTATTGTCTGGCTTTAGGATCTCTAAGATGTCTCCATGTACTGCCCATAAATAATGTGTTTCTGTAATGAAAAGCCTATTAATGGAATGGCTGGTTTTCCCCTCCTGTAATTACTTATTCAAGTAAGCACCTATTGACAGCAGATTGTATGTATTGACCTGGCTCAGATTAGGAGTACAGGCAGCATCTTCATAGGCAGACAGATATCCAGAGGCTGCCTGAAGGAAACCTGCTGCTCTGCCCTTATGCCAGCACCCACAACAGGAAAAAGGACAGGTGTGCTGTGGTGGTAGTCTGAGAACACCAGGCCACCTGTGAGACGTTCTGCCTCTTTGCTCAGGGAGTGCCTTAGCAGAGGAGTGTTGCCAACAGCACTTCTGCTGTCAACAGCAGGACAAGTGCAGGGATCTGGTTCAGCCTCCTGGGTCCCCGCCCCAGCCAGTGATTTCACAGCTGTTTCAGATGGGCATGTCTGCAGCCCTGCTCAAAGGGGGCATTCCCAGCACGTTTTTCAACACCTAGCACACACCGGTGGAAACGATCCCACACCAGTCCTGGCTAGTACATGCATTTCAGTGGACTATTTTTCTGGGTCGACTAGTTTTGAGCCAGATGACCCAATCCACAGTATCACTGTAGGAGTTATTCATCACAGCAAATAATCCCTAGCTGTGCAAGGGCTGGAGAATGCTTTCTGGCAGCAGGGCAGCCTTATGACAAATTAATGTGACCACATAACCACAGCTTGCAAAGTGAGAACTAACGAGCTTCTTCCCCATTTTGACCCCTTTACAGGGAAAGGAGAATACAACTCCATTGCTCTACAACTCTCTATTCCTGGGATGAAACAGGGGTTCCAGGGCACTGACAACTAAGTGCAGAAATAAAGGGCAAAACCACTGGCCACGGTTACTCAAACAATATTTTGATAACCACTCTCTCTGCAGATACATAATAGGGGTGCAAATTCACTGCTCTGCCAAACTAATATGACAGACAGCTGTACTAGTGTAATTTAGCAAACTTCTAGGAAGTCTTTTGCTATAAAGCTAGAATCAAAGAACACCTAACTAGTTTCTAGTAGAAATGCTTAATCCTATATGTCACTTCCCACAATGAAGTCTCATGTTTTCCTAGCACAGGAGCATCATCAGCTTGCATTTGAGAGTCAATATCTTCAATTTGAGTACTGTACTTAGACCCCTAGGAGCAACTGAAATCACTTTAACAACCTTTAAATTCTTAATTCTCATGAAACCCCCAGAACTTTGAAACAATGTTTTGCCTCAGGAGGATAGGGAGAAGTGAGAGGTAGACAACCCTCCTAATTTCTGACAACAGCTATTGTCCTCCAAAAAGCCTTTTTGTAAACATTTTTAAAAAATGCAAAATGCATAAGTCAACTTTCCTCTGTAGATCAAGTGCTACAACATAAATGGGAAAAACTAACCCATATTAGTTGAAGAGAACTAAAATAAATCTATTTACAAGTCCCATGCTACTTCTCACATGTCATTTTGTCTGTAAGATGTCTCTTGCCTTGTTAAGTAATGCTGCAGTACTGTAGAGTTTACTTAAGATCAGGATTCAAAAGAATGGATTTTCATGCTGGGCATGGCTCATCTTGGAGCCAGCAGATGAGGTTTTAAGCTCTTTATTTAGGGAGAATGGAGGGGAGCTCAGGTGAGCTCCTGAGACAGCTTCATTCAGATCACGAACTTACTACAAATCTCCACCTTGACAAAGAATAAATTATAGATATCTCTTAAAGGAATGTAACTGAACTAAAGTTTATGCCTCCTTTTTTACATCAGTTTCAAACCATATATTCTTCAGTCTTAACTAATGAAATCTCACTGAACCAAGGCCTAAGTGGAAAAGGTATCATGAAAAAACTTTAAGACCCCTTCCCTTACCATGTAGCCTGGAAAGGACTTGTGGATTAAGCTCACAATTCAGTTTCTAGACGGTCATTTAGTTGACCTTTTTAAAATACACTATTTCAGTTGATACTGAAAGCTTATTCTAAACTGTCCTAGTTGTTGCATGGTTGCTATCCCACAATCACTCACGGAGGGGAAGGTTAAAGAGGTAGTAAAAATTTCCACATAAGAGGAAAGCTGTGTATTGCATCTTAACAACTGAAGTTTTATCCTCACATTGAACAACTTCACACTTAAGTTCTTACCACATCTTTAATATACCCAGTGCCTCATGTCAATTCTCTGCCAATAACCTATGACAAGTACGGTCATAAGTGAAAGAAGTCCTAGGAGGATGCCTAGATACTATTCAAGAGGCTATAGAGCAGACTGCTTGCAGATAACACACCACTGACCTCTCAGAACTCGAAAGAACCCAAAATAGGTTTCTCGCTGTTAACTCACTCTCAGTGTAACAAGTCTCACAAAGGCAATCCTGTGGCTGGGCTGCTATTAAGTGTTAGCTGTTTGATACATTTTACTGTAAAAAAAAAAAAACAACAAAAGAAAAAAAAACCAAACCTGCCTACTGCATGAAAGCTATTATTTAGCTTTTAGGGACCAGGACCAAGACTTTTTCTGAATTCCTAATTCTGGCCCCGGCTGGACCAAGTGGCCAGGACGGGAATTAAGGGGCAACGCAAAAGCCAGCCCCGTACTCACAACAGCCCGTCTCTCGCGTCAGGCACCGGGTCAAGAGAGCGGAGGAGCGCAGCGGGCCCGGCCCAGTCCCCGGGAGCGGAGACTCCCGCGCCATCCAGCGGCTCT
>VXBQ01000937.1:159536-198131 GCA_013400175.1 Phainopepla nitens | reverse complement strand
GCATGGCGGGAGCAGCCGCTCGCCGCCATGGCGGGCTGGGTGCGGAGCTGCTCGGTGCCGGCTTCGCGGGACACGGTTCCCTCAGGGCGGGGGCAGAGCGGCTGTGGCCCCTGGCGGAGGCGGAGGCTGCCCTGCCCTGCCCCGCCCTGCCCCGCGGTGCAGATGTGGCGGGACGAAGCCGTGGTGCCCCGGGTGGAGGGGGCAAAGCGGCGGCTGAGGGGCCTCGCCCAGCCCAGCCCAGCCCAGCCCAGCCCAGCCTAGTCCCGCGCCCTCCCGTGGAGATCCAGCAAGGAAGGGCGGCATCCCACACCTCACAGGCCTGCCTGCTGCACACGAGTGTGCTGTGCGCCCGGAAAACATCGTGGTGAAAGCCCTCGCAACAGCAGCTTTTTGAACACCTTGTGCCATCATACTGGAGGGGGTCCAGCACAGGGTCAGAGAGACGATTACTGGTCTGGAGCATCTCTCTTATGAGAAGAGATTGCAGGAACTGGGCCTCTTCAGTCTGGAGAAGACTGAGAGGGGATCTCATCAATGCATATAAATATCTCAGAGGCGGGTGCTAAGAGGATGGTGCCAGGCTCTTTTTAGTGGTGCCCAGCAACAGGATGAGGAGCAATGGCCATAAAGTAGAACACAAGAAGTTTTACCTCAGTGTAGGCACACAGTTTGTGGTGATTGGGAATGGGGCTGGGGCCGAGCCCCATCCCCAGTAGGCTCCAGCTGTGTAGGACAGGTGAGCAGTGTTGAAGGCTATGGAACACGGAGTGTGAGGTGTGCTGACCAATCCCAGAAGGGGAGAGAGGGCACACAGGTAGAGTGCATGTAAGATGAATTGCATAAAAGGTTGTATGGAAGCACAATAAAGTGCTGAGGCGTGAGGTCACTCATGGTGTCAGCTGTGGGTCCTCCTTCACCTTAGCATGAGGAAGAACTTTATACCGAGGGCATTAGAGCACTGGAACAGGCTGCATGGGGAGGTTATAGACTCTCCCTCTCCAGAGAAGTTCAAAACCCACCTGGACCCATTCCTGTGTGACCTGCTCTGGGTGACTTTGCCTTGGCAGGGGGTTTGACTGGATGATCTCCAGAGGTCTCTTCCAATATTAACAATTCTGTGGTTCTGTGACACCAGCAGTAGGGCAGGACAGGACACCTTGCAGTCTCGCCTGGTCCTCACAGATGTGGTGTGCTCTTGGAGGACATCACGGCAAAAGCCCTTGGAACTGGAGTTTTCTGAACAACTTACTCTATTTTAAGCCCATATCCTTACTCTAGACCAAGCTGGTTTGTTTTTTCTAGTGTTCAGCAGCTGTTCCTGCACCTGGTGGAGTTGTGAGTGGGGTGTCTGGAGGGATTGGTTGGGGTCCCAGCTCCAGGCTTGCTGGTGTGTGGAGGCTTGAATCTGATTTCCTGTGTCAGATCTGATCATTCATTCCATGCTGTCTCACTTCCACTGTCTGCATTATGTTTTCTGGACTCATTACTGGTTTTTGATTGTCATTTAATGTCTGTGGCATAGCCCAAAAGCTATGGCAGTCTTTGCTGAGCTGTGAAAACAAATCTCCCTGTGGAGGATGGAAGAATATTGTCAAATGTAGTTCTTGGCAATGGTGATGTATTTTGAGAGCAGGTGTATGTATAGGTCACATACAACTGCTTTAGACACAGTGCTATGTAAATACTGCATTTTCTTTCGGGGAGCTACTCTCTCTCAGCTTTCTGAGTGATTCATATAAGAGTAGTCACTGCACTAGAACTACATATGCCACAATGAATGCCCCATCTCAACAAATAGATCAGTTTTTACTTTTATTTTCTCATTCTAGTGGACTCTCATGTTTGCTGTTTGAAAATCGCAGTAAATCTTCCATTATCCATGAAAATAACTTTCTGTCATTTTGCACAGAGAATTTTGGTTTGTCATGAAATTTCATAAGCATTTCCACTCTAGCAAGCCAAATGTACTTGCCAAAAAGTAATAATAATTGTATGCTTTTGAGATTTGGAAGAAAGAAATATAATCTGCCTTACTCAAATTGTATTGACCTTATTGAACTCCTTATAAGCTGGGGAAAAAAGACAACTGTAGAAGACTTTACCCTATCCAGCTTTAGTTTTGTTACAGCTCTAAATTTCCATTAATCCATCACATGAAGGGGAACTTTACATAGCAAGAGGCTCTTCAGTATAAATATTCTGCCTGATATTAAGATGCAAAATACTCTAGTGTTTTAGTCAGCCAGTTCATTATCCTAGATAAAGAACTTTTTTCTTCTCATTCCACAGAGACTTTCAGAATATATTTAAATTTTAATTTGACTACAAAGATATTTAAGAGCAGAAATCACACTCTTTCCCTTGCCTGTGCCTAGAAATACTCTTCTGTTTCATGGCAGTTTATGATTTTGAGTAGGTCTATTTCCTCTCTGAAATGAATGTGATTTTTTTTTTTTGCTCATTCCCTGTCAGTATAGAAAGCCATACAGATGCAGCTGTGCCATAAGAATCTCGGATAGCCAGTTCACCCTGTGATGGTAATGTTTAGACTAACAAGTCTATATAATATACTGGTAGCTTTCCAACAATAATTTTTGCTTATATAGTGAAGTGTCTGATTTTTGTAAGCATCTGTACTGTCATCAGCTTATTAATTACCATTTTCTTTCCAAGTGTTGCATGTTGAAATGTTATATGTTACGAAACAGTCAACATCATTTTAATGTAGTAGCAGCGCTGCATTAGTGTTTAGTGCTTTGCCACCTTTGCATAGCAAGAAGGGCCCGTTTATCTAAAACACGTTTGTGAGAGGTCCTGCCTGAGAAGAAAAGGTTATGTGTCATGGACAAGGAAAGAAATGCCACAAAAGCCTGCCTTGTCCCACTGCTTCCCTGCTGGCAGCACTTGCGTGTGGGTGGATAGCTCTGTCTTTTTTTGGTTTTGTATCTTGAGGCTGGCATTCCAAAGCACACATCACTGACCCAGCCCTGCAAGATAGAGTGACTCACCTGAGAAACTTTGGTTAATGCAGTGCCCTTAAGAATCCTGTTCTTGCATTCCTAAAATGAAGTGGTATGGACACAACAACTTGTTTAAATCAGCTACCAGTGATTTGATATTGATTAGAAATACTCCCTCTGTAAGTTTTTTTTTTTGTCCTGTAATTTAACAGACTGCCTACATTGAAACTAATTGAAAGGGAACAGTGATGAGACATTTTTACAGAAATTTTTCTGTATGCCATATTTACTGCATTTACTTTGATTGGGAGAAGAGCTGGCTTCTAGCACTACAATAGTTTTTAGCTAAAAACTTCTTAATTCCAGAATATAAACCCCTCATTTTTCAGGGATTCAAAAGTGATAGTTATTGTTTCCCCAGGCATTCTGCAGACTTCAAAGGTTTATTTTGTTGTTCAGACACATTAGGAAGCTGATTTCATGCAGAAGGAATACAACCTAATCCATTTGCTTCTTTCTTCTAGAGCACAGGTTCTTCCAGCTTGATCTTTATAGGTACTTATTGCTTGGAAGTGTTTGGTGATTCTGGGGATCAGCCCACCTAAACAGAAGAATAAAGAGCAGTCTTTTTCTTTTCCTTCCTCTTTTTTTTTTAGGCACGCTTGTGAGAAAAATATTTTTATGTTGTTGTATAGTAAGGTTGTTTCAGTAAGGTTAGCAAATGCTATACCAAGTCATTATGTAAGACATAAACAGAACAACTGCAACTCTTGTTCCAGTTTGCAAGTCCTGAGGAGTTTATAATACCACCTTTCATTACATTCCAAGGATTCTTATTTTGTTTTGTACTTGTGTCTTTCTAATGTTTACTGGAAACCTTTTGGCATGTTAATGTAGTAATTTGTGACTACAGTACGCTATTTGTTTTCATGCAGTGTTTAACCAAGTGTTTCATATGCAGCACTGCTACAGGGTACTATATACAACAAAAAATTCTTAAGAAACTAGGAGGTTAAGAATTTTGGTATTATGTCAACTGCACCCAACAGATGCTTATTTAAACAAAGCACATTATTCAAAACTTCCACAGCTGAACAGAAATAGATGTATGAGCTGTGTCTTTAGCTGATTTAGCTCATGTATTTTATCTTTTACTAGAATTTTAAAGTGTAAAGAGGAGCTCAAAAGATCAAATTATATAATGTAGTAGTTACAGCTAGAATCTGGCAGATATTTTGGAAAATGCCATGTGTTCAGAGAAAGAAGGTTATATATATCTCCAAATATAGGAGTGATAAACAGGAACAAATTAAAAAAAAAAAAAAACTTGGAAGAAACAAAAAGTGCACAGTGATTTAAAACAGCCCACAAGTGACTTCAGTTTGTTGAGGCAGCTCTTGTATAGCCAACAGCCCTGTGAGTAACTTTGGCCTTATTTTAGAGGTTATACCTTCACATCCCTGTGTAGTTCTTGTGGCTTTTCAGACATGCTCTACTGAACCTAAAATACTGATTATTGTCAACATTTATAGCAAGCTTTACACCTATATATGTACAAATAGCCCATATTCGCCCCTCTCTCCCTCTTCAGGGCATTTTCAGGTAGCAGTGAGTAAAATAATATTGAGGTGTGCTTTTCTTTTATGAAAAGCTTCCATTTCAAACATATTTGCTGCTGGGTGCTCACTGATGGCTCATACTATAGTTAAAAAAAAAAAGATTGACTGTGGTTTCCATCATAATTTTTCCTGTGGTCAAAGCTTTTAGTTGGTTTAAAGAATTAATATTGCTATCTGGGATTCAAACTGCTATTCTAGAAAAATACAAAAATAGCTAGAAAGTGGTAAGTTTGATTTTTCTTTCCTTGCTCTATATTGGGAAAACTGCATCCTGTAACAGGGCACAGAGAATAAGTACTGTACATATAGTGATTTATCATAGGAAGAAAAATAGTACCAGAAGCATCATCTGAATCTCTTAAAATGTCTGTCTGTATTACTCAGATTAGCAGGCTTCTTAGTCCAGTAAAAGTAGGATGGAACTAGTATTTTCCTCATCCTTTCTGTGAGTTCTGGCATTCCTAAACTGCTGGGTTTTAAGTTGTAAGAAGTTGTAAGTTTTTTTAAGTTCATCATAGAGAAGTTAGTTTGATGACTAAAATAGTTTTAAAATTCAGAATTAATTATTATGTCTTCATTGTTCAACAATTCTTACAAAAATTCCTTGTTTGAGCCTTTTTTGTAATCCTCAGCAAGACAAATCTCCCCCACCTGGGAAGGTAAAATGAGTGCCTGTTCAAAAGCATTTGTGAAATATAATTTTTAGAGTTAATGGCTGGAAAATGAGAGCTTCTAAGTTCTGCTAACATGTGTCTTACCAAAGCTATGCACCTTTTGTGGATAATGTAACTAAGATCCTCTGTACTTAACAGAGGTCCTCTGTGTAGAAACAAGAGAATATTTATAGTTTGAATTAACTGGTTTTTATTGTCTTATTTTTAACAGAGCATAGGCCCTGGAGTGCAGCTGCATGATGATACACTCCCTGGCTACACAGAAATAGCTCAAAAAGAATTATTAGAGAAAACAATGAGCTAGATGAGCATATTGGCAAATGCAGGGTGAGTAAATCCTAATCTCTGGCAAAAATGTCCATCTCTTCTTGCTTGACCAAATAACTTGTAACTAAATTTACTGGAAAGGGCTGGCATTATCCTAGAACCAGTATTTGTAGTGAAAGCAACTTACTCTCTGTGAAATGTAACTAGACTGAAAGTTGCACATTCTTTTTAGGGGTTTCTTGTGCATCATTATAGGTGAGACTGTGCATATCTGTGAACTTAAGTCTTCTGTTTGGTGCAATAAATCAGTGGTGTTTGGGAGAAATAGTTCCCATGTCAAGATGGAATGTATGAATAATTTGGGGAATGGAACACACCTAGCAGGAACTCTTGCAAATGCCAAACCTTGGATGTCAGTATCCTGTTGGCCAGGTTACATAACACAGAGATCCAGCTTCATTAGGGATTCTCAGCCAAAGAAGTGGAAACATGGGCCAACACTGAACAAGGTGTAGTTCCTTCTATGGGAGTAGTCAACACCCAGAGCTTAAGGCAACATCTTTGAAAAAAACAAGTTGATCATACATCCTAGATGATGAATAAAGGAGGGTGTTGGATTTTTACTTAGAGTAAGCTCTTGCCAAGAGTGTGGGAGTTGCAGAAACATCTCAAAGGAGCAGAGCAAAAGTTCGTGACAGGTGTGTTACATTCAGATTTACGAAAACAGTTTGATGAAAAATAGAATATTTTCAGCCTGAAGGCATGAAATTTAAAAGTGATGTTAGGAGGAAGTGCCAAGGTTCACAGAGAACAAAGAACAAGTTTTCTCTCTGTTCCAAAACGAGCTTTGCTTGGAGGAAGAGTGAAATACTTTTATATTTTCTTTTAAATAAGTATCATGTGCTGTCCAATGTGTTTGTGGTATTACCTTATATAGAGAAATCCAGGCTGAAAGCGGCTCTTTGAAGGTAGCAATTAAGAAAGACTGAAAAAATAAAGAGCATGCCACAGAGTCCAATAATCAGACTTAGAACCAGAACATGGAGGCTGGAAGGGTGGAATGCAGCTGTAGTTTCAGGACTGTTGAATGTGGTTCTGTCTAAACTGGCATCTGAGGGCATGCCTTATCTAAACACACTAGGACTAGTCTTGAGCAGTGTGGAGTTCATACAGAGATCTTAGCCTAGTTCTGTGTCTTGTATAGATGTGGTTTTTGTGAGCTGTGCATTGACTGAGAGCAGCAAACATTAACACTTTTCCCCCACAGAATAAGTACCAAAGGAGACAGATGTTTTCAGTTTTTGGAAAAAATGCCACACATAAGCAAGGCTGTGCTCAGGTGGCTGTTGTTTAACTGCCACGTTGTCACATGTGGCGTGCTTACATCTTTTGGCAAGTAAGACATGTTTTGTTTAGGAAAAGCTAATCCTGTATCACTCTGTTGTGTTGTTTGGCTTTCAGATTAACTAACTAGCAGTTGCCAGATGTCTCAGTTTATGAAACACTACAGATCCTGAGGGGAAAAATGTAACAGAGTTACTGAATTGCAGTGTTTCATCTGGAGAGGTGGAGGCCTGGCCAGCTAAAGGCAGATGATCAGAGAAACTAGAAATTAATCTGGGAAGGAACAGTCTAGACAGGGTCTTGCCCTTTGTGACTCTCACTGACTTCAGAAGGAATTGAGAATTTGGCACCCTGGAAAATTAAATCATTTTAAATTTGGGTGCCCAAAGAGTAAATGCAGTCTATTTCTGAGCATTCATGTTTCAAGATTTTCACTTACCAGTCTTGGACAGGTTTTTAGTTTTCACTGGGTAAGGTTTCTCCATCTGATGACAGTAAATTATGTGACTATTAAAATATCCAAGGTAGATGAAGAGTCTAGACTAGATTTACAGTCTAGTTATTGCACTAGACTGTAAATAGTGCTTTTATCTCATGAGTGAAGGTGGGCAGTACCACTGTGAACTGGGAATGCTGTTAAGTGCTGTTAAATGTAGGCCTATAATCATAGGGAGGTGGAGAAAGAGGGGGTAATGTGGAAGTCAGAAGTCCTGTGAGCCACAAACCTTTAGAAGGGGTTTGTGCAGGACTGAAAATTTGGCAAAGTTTTCCTTAATTGTCCGATGTCTGGGTCTAGTCCCTTCCATACATGCTGCTGGCATGTTCTGCTTCAGATCAGTAGGATTCAAAATTCTTCTTTTCATCTTCTTCTGCAGTAGGAGAAGGAAGGTGATTTCTGACTCTTCTAGGTTTGCTCTTCTGTTTGTCATGTGGAAATAAACTATAGCTTTCTGGCAGCCCACTGTTTTTTGCCTTCATGCAAAGTGTTTGGATTATGTGAACCTATATTATACACCATTTTTCTGGATTTTTTTCCATGCAAAAAGCTGACTATTGGAAATTCTTACAAACACATCAGGTTCATAAATCTGACCACAAAACACCATTAGTACGTGACAGTTCTGTTTTCACAGGTCTTGCAAAAAATAAGCCCCAAAATGTTTCCTCAGGTTTTTATAAGAATTTTTTAAGCATTCACAAATTATTGTTCAATAAATCCTAGCTGTCTTTTGATTTGCAGTAGTTGGAAAGAGATGGAATTTAAGTACAGCATTATTACAGATTTTTAAGTCTAATTGTGGTTGTGATCTGTCATTTCCATAGTTTTTGCATTGTTGGCAAATCTGCATTTTAAATGTAATTGAGTTTCATTGCTCTAATGTGTTTTTCTGCAAAATGAAAATCTTCATCTCTGCCATTTTCTCCTGCAAAGCAAGTTCTATGCCAAATACAGACCATAGATATAAAACTCCTTGATTTAATATTATAGATTGTATCTGCTGACATTCTGAAAGTTTTCATATTTTAACCACAGTCAGACCTTCACTTCCCCCAGCAACTCTGAATTATTTTGAAGATTTGTTTCAAATCCTTGTTTAGCATATGTGTATCTTCCTGTTTCATCTGACTAGAACTTTGATCTTTAAATCCCTTGGTTGTTTTCTTCAAATATTTAAAATGCAACCTTAATCTACGCATACAATTTTACTACAGACAATTTTACAGGTTTAAAATAGTTTTCCAATTTTAATTATGGGTACTCTGTCAATCTCTTCCACCTTTAACTCTGCAAGATAGTGTATGCACTGTATTTCCTTACATCTCTTAAATGTATCCTGCTCTTTCCATAATGTTCCTGCAGAAATGGAAATGTTCCTTGCTCTTCTGAGTACAGATTTGTGAAAACTGCAGAGCAATATTTAGAGCCCTCTACTTGTCTTTGTGCAGCCTCTCATGCTCTGTCTTTCCATGTGATGTAGTTTGGCTTCTGGGAGGAGTGAGCTGTATGCCCAGAATGATGGCAGGAGGGATTATTGCCCAGGTTTTGGGGGTTATCCTAACTTATTTGTACTTACCATCCTTTCTATGATATATTCCCTTTCTGTATCTTCTTGTGAATGCTTGTTGTCACTCTGGTTAGTTAGGCCTAAAGGGGGTAACTAAGTGAAGAAAAGTCTCAGGCTCCTTGTATATGCCAAGATAAAAGTGTTTGTTTACTTTATTGAAGGTGACAGTTCTATTTATCTTTAGGAAAAAAGATTTTAAGCAGTAGACTTGTGATAACTTTGCTAACGAAAAAATGAGCTGTACACAACCAGTGGAATATTCTGGAACTCAAGGAAAGCAGAGACTGCAAAATGGTTTCCTTCAGTTGTGTTTCAGAAGTTAGTAAGTGGAATCCTGAGAGTAAGTGTACAGAGAGTAGATGCTCTGAAGCAAAACAAGTCAGTTCTGCAGAGCCCAGGCTTTTGCTACCTATTATAGCAACCACGTGTGTTAAAAACTACAGAGAAGTGATCTCACAGAATATATGAAGGTAGAGCAGAGAGGTGTTCAGCCATTTGGCTTGTAGGAAGTTGCACTACACTGTAAGGGTCCTGACAGAGAGTAGAACTGAACTATTTGCACTCCAGTCAAGTTACAAAAAAAGACTTTGTACATGGAAGATATGTTTTTGCCATAGGACAGGGGAGCACTCCTGCCCTCCTTGTTTTGTAGGGTTCTTGCATCCTTGCCAGCCTTCCCAAACGTGGGCATTTTAGGGCAGTGTCACATACAGAAGATTTCTGATGGTTGGTTTGTTTTGATTTGTTGGGGTTTTTTTAGTAAGGCACAAGTAGCTGAATCTGAAGCTACAAACTTAGTTAAAAAACAAGATAAATGCATACTTTATTGTGAACATACAATTTTATAAAGGTTAAACCACTCCAAATTATCTATTGGGAGAACAAATTTGAGTATTTTCCCTGAAAAAGTAACATTCCATTTTCAGCATGTGCCATCCCTTGGATTGTAAAATTGTTGCCACCACACAAGCTAATGATATGAGTCCTTTAGTTTAATTAGAGGTTTGTTGATAGGCTTTTATCTGAGGGAGAGAGAGGGAGGGTAGTTGGTATTTTTGTCAGGAAGGGGAAGGCAGGGAGTTATTTTGCTTTTACAAGGAATAGGTGTCCTATATTATATGAACTAAAGACGTGTGTTCTCAGCAAAGTGTCAGAACAAAGACAAAATCTCTGCATGAGAAAACTTACTGTGTAGGAGGATCTTTATGTAGCAGATCAGCTGCATTAAGCTAGAAATTACAGTATTTAATTCCCCGTGAAGTTCTAATGTGAGCCTGTCGCACGGGCAGCGCAGAAAGCTGTGTGCAAAAGTTCTTGTTTGGCTTGGGAATACTCAAATCCAACTTTCCTTTGGGGGGGAAAAAATGCCCAAAGGATGTATGGAGAAGAGTGATTTGTATGGTAGTAATATATCCTGAAAGGAGACAATGGCAATTGGTTGTAGAGGTAGGATGTAACTTTGCGTGAATGGAGTCAGTTTGGAAGTGCCAATACAATTGAATATAAGATTGGAAGAAAAATATGAAAGATCAGAAAGAACAGGACAAGCACAACTGGAAATACTTGCTGGCTAGGGTGAAGGAAACTAGTAAGGTAATTCATGATTTGTAAGAGGGGATGCTTTTGTGAAAGGGTTTGTAGCAATTGTGGGAGTACCAAGTAGGGATTAGATAAGGCAACAGAAGAGGTCGCAGTAATTTAGGAACTGCAGAAGACAGGCAGTCAGGCAATGGTTTCCCCCACAAGAAGTGAGAGAAAGTACTTGCTTGTTTTTCAAGGGCATATTATAAAGGGGGAAGCAACAGGGCTTGGCAAAATACTCAGAGGTGGGAGAGAAGAATGACTACAAAATGATAGATGTGTTGTTCTTACAAATAGGAGGATGCTGGAGCTGTGAAAGCACAGAAAAGTGGTTTTGAATGGTACAACTGCTGTGAGATTATAAACACAGTCAGGTATTAAGTATAGTTGAACAGAGCTGAATATTCCCATTGAAATTTCCAGACTGAAGATCCTGATATTTACGTAGGTGTGACAGCAAGTTATGGCTTTTAATTGGCATTTCTGTGCCTTTCCTGTTTATGCTTTTGAAACCGGTACAAACAACCTTTGACAATCACGTAACAAAAGTTGGCTTGTACAGAACAAATACCTACTTTTTCGTGCATGCAGGAAGTATAGTAGATATGCTGAAGGGTGACAAGACAGGCCCTGGCCTGCAATAAGAGCTCACATGATCAGATTACTGTTTGACCGACTTCAAGTGTTGGTAGTGCGACTGTCACAGTATAGCTGAGCTTTGTCTTAAAGCTTTAAATATTAGGACAGGAACATTCATGGAACATAGCAGCTTCTCTCTCCATAAGATCTCACTGATTCACAGACTCTCATAATTGCTAAAGAAACAAAACCAAGGAAGTTACGTTTAGTTTTACTTCAGCTGCCTACTTTGAGTTCAACTAGCCATTATTCATGAGACTATTTAGTATTGCACAGAGCACAAGTACTGCGAGGAGCAGCTGAGGGAGCTGGAGGTGTTTAGCCTGGAGAAGGCTCAGGGGGGATCTTATTGCTCTCCACAACTACCTGGAAGGAGGTTTAGCCAGCTGAGGGCTGACCTCCTGTCCCGAGTATCAAGGGACAGAACAAGAGGAAATGGCCTCAGTTTGTACCGGAGAGGTTTAGATTGCATACTGGGAAAAATTTCTTCACTGAAAGAGTTGCCAAGCATTGGAACAGGCTGCCCGGGAAAATGGCTGAGTCACCATCCCTGGGGGTATTTAAAAGATGTGTAAATGTGGTGCTTGAGGACATAGTGTAGTGCTTGATGTGGCAGTGCTGGGTTGAGGGTTAGACTTGATGAAATTAAAGGTCTCTTCAAGCCTAAACAATTCTATGATTCTACAATTTTTTGCCGGAGATGAAAGATTTTATATCATGACCTTCTTTTTAATATCTGTAACTTGAAATCTGTCTTAAACATTTTAGCAAAGCTTTACCTTTATGAGTTCATATCAAGAAAAGCAACATAAATTGTATTCAAAATTAGATTCTGTAGAATAATCCCGAGAAGTGTGCTGCCAGCTAAATTGTCCTTTGATTTGAAAATGCCATTAAATCTTGAATTGATATCTGGGTTCAAAAGCCTTTTTGATCTGTTTTTTTTCTCCCTTCTACATTTTTATGAGAAATTAGACTCTCTTGTAACTACTTAAATGTAAAGATAACTAAGACTATTTACTGAGTAAAATCAATCTTAGTTATGAGTTGAGGCTGCTGAAACCAAACCTAAATCCTGCCTGCCTCTTTTTGCCTCCTGCACCCTTCCAAAAATGATAAAATCTAATGCTTGCCAATCTTGTAGTTGCATTATTATAAACTTATGAAGCACAGCAAGGTCCAAAATTAATTCTGTCTCCTTTGAGTAGCCCTGTAGATGATTGCTACATATGCGCAAAGTAGTTTTTGCACTGTTTCTTCTGAAATTCAAATGCAACTTAAAATATTTCCAGCCCATGACCGAGATTTTGCACATTACTAGATGAGTGAATTCTTCTTGGCAATCGTCACAGATACTTCTTTTTTCTGAAAGAATAGTAAACACTTGTTCTCTCTCTGCATGACTGAATTTCACAACAAAGGAAAAAAATTCTCTCAGTCTCTTTTACTCAAAATGAGCTTCATATTGTTTAGGAGACTGTACAGCCTTGGTCAGCTTGTTGGGGAATAAAACTCATTTTTCTCACTGGTATTTTTTACCTTCAGTTATACTGCAAAGGCAGAAATTAATTGCTCTGCTGTTTAAGTTGTTAATCACAGACTGCTGGAGTCAGCATTTTCTGTATCACAACAGTCATCCATTGCTACTTCTAACAAGTCTTTTCCTCACCCAAACAGAAGTGTCAGAATACTGAATGCCATTTACAGGAGCACTTAATTACCAGAACTGTTGCAGTGAGTCTAGCACTACTTTCAAGGTCCTCAATACAATTTTAGGTTATTGGTGCTACTTCAATTGCATCTAAGTTGCAAAGCATTGAGGGATATTTTGAAATGCCTAATCCAGATGTTAAGCAAGTTTAACTGAAACTGGAACAACTCAGTTGGGTAGCTTTTTGTGTTTCTTAGCAGCTTTACAGACTGTGATGAGAAAAAATGGTTGTTTTCTCAACATGCGGTGTCAGTGCACAAAGAGGTAGACGCACATTGGTATCTCCTCTCAGCTTCTGTGAAGAAAGATAGCAACTAGGAAAGCATAATACTGTAACTAAATCATATGAATGATGTGTTATAAGGGATCTTGTATTACTCCCTGACATTTTGGAGGAAAAACAAAAGATGAGATTTTGTTCAGGCCATCTAAGTATACATTTTCAAAACTAGATTTTTTTTTACTGATGAGTGTGAAGATTTTACTGATGAGTGTGTAGATTTATGTCAAGTCAAAAGGATGCCTTTTTGTGTAAACTCAGCTGGCTGAATTTTATGTCTCTATGCTCACTTCCTAATAAATAAAGAGAGAGGCAGGATCATACCAGGCTGAGACGAGTCTCCTGAGGCAAGATGAATGCCTTTCTGAGGGTGCTTATCTGTCTTTCCATGAGGTCTCTGACAGTTAAATGGCTAAATTTAAGTGAAATTAATGTCTTCCACAATGAAAACCTTCTGGAACAAGTATCTAAAAATGAAAGTGATAGATAATGTACTCTTAAACTTACATCAACAGATCAATTTTTCACTCCTTGCTTTTATGATAGTGTCTAGGAACACTAGGTATGCATAAGGTGCTTGAGGCTGTATAATCGCATAATAAATAGTCCTAACTCTCAGAGTTTACACACTTAATATAAAACAACATTGACAGAAGAACACAGAAAACAGGAGTGCAAAGGGTAGTGAGAGTGCCTGGGTCAGTATTAATCAGGACCCATCAACAACCCAATAACAGAGTTGTGCAGACTTCGTAACAAGAGCATTACCACATGACTTGGAGGTTGATAGGATTGTAACTGTGGGGATGTTTCAGAGGAGAGCCTTTTAGGGAAAAGGATCATGGAGACGTATGTATGGGAAGTACATGCATGGTCATTGTGAACTGATGCGAAGTTTAGACCCTGGTTTAGAGCAGGGTTCCAGTGTTTGGCCACCCTCACTGTCAAAAAGTGTTTTCTTATGTGTAAGTGGAATTTCTTATATTTTGTGTCCATTGCTTTTATCTTGTTACCAGGAACTACTGAAGAGAGCCTGGCTCCAGCTTCTTTACACTCTCCCATCCAATATTTGTACTGTACACTGACAAGATGCCCCTGGGCTTTCTGTTCTCCAGTCTGTTCTCCAAGAACAGCCCCAGCTCTCCCAGCCTCTTGTGTGACAGTTGTTACAGTCACTCAGTCACCTTCATGGCACTTCACTGGAATTGTTCCAGTTTAATGTTTATGTCACACTGGACATAAACATTAAGCATGTGGACATGTGGGGTCCAGACCATGACTCAGTACTCCAGGAGTATTTTACCAGTGCTGAGTGGAGGGAGGGGAACCTGTCAGCCTGCTGGCAACATTTTTCTTAAAATAGCCCAGAAGGATGCTGGCCATCTTTACCAACACCCTACAAAGTTTGGCTTGACAGAAGCCAGAGAGCTGAAGTAAGAATATAGTGAACTTTTGATGGTATGGTCCCCATGTCATTCATAATCCAGTTTTCTCAGTCACCAGCTGTACCAGGCATATCCACCATGAGGTGTTGGTAAGAAAAGTTGCTTCACACAGATGCTATTTCCATCACTAGAGTGGTGCTTATGACTTTTGTACAGTATCTTTAAATGAAAATTTCATTAGGCTCAGTAGCAACTCCTGTTAAAGCCGAGGATATGAATTGAATCTCATTATTCTGGAAAACAGCTTAATCTGCTGACATTTTATGGATCCTGAGCTGGAAAGGAGGCATCTTGGCCAGGAGAGGAATACAGGCTGCCTCTTGTCCCATCTCCTGCACACTGGATGAAGGAGAGCACAGATGACATCTTCTGGGAGAACAACACAAGCTGCATGATACGAGGAGGCTGGAGTGCAGTGGGACCTGGGAGGGAAGGAATAAGTAACTGTGTACCAGAAGGGAGATGGGAAAGCTCATGTATAAGCCCTGGGCCAGCTCTCATCCAGGATGAGGAGGAAAACACTTAAAAGGAGCGCAGGGACAAGGCAGGGGAACTGGGTGGAGGTTAAAATAGAAAGCCTTTCTATATGTTCCCTTCAAATGTAGATTTGGTGTCATTTCCACTGAAGATGGAGATGGATTTGGGGTCATTCACACTGACCTGTGCAGAAACATTATTAAACTTACCTAGGTGAGGTGAGAACTGATGACAAGCATGGAAATTTCTTCTGAAGTTGGATGCTACTAGTGATTAAAACACTTTGAGGTAAAGACTTTTTAGCAGTATAGACAATTTGTCTCATCCAAAATTTTGTTTGCTAAGCTCCTGCTGTTTCCTGACCTCCTGAAATGGGCCTCCATGGGAGCTACACAATTCACATGCAATTCCAAAAGATGGCAACCTTAGGCTTCCAAACTGGGGCCTCTGCTAAACAGCTCTACAGCTCCTTACAGTTCACAGTGCTGAATGTTTGAAAATTCTGTGTTGTCCCAGACTGAGCTTATTTTTATCCATCTATTCTATTTTTCCTATATTTCTACATATAAGACAGAATATATATGATTCAGTTGAAAACTGTGCAACTTCTCAAAGGAATTTCTGAGCCTGAAGGAAGGGGAGGTTAGGAAACCTTAGATCTACAATCTCTGTTTCAGACTGTGACTTGGATTCTATGCAGAACTGAGGCTCTGCTATCAATCTGTGCTGAAGCTCCTGTGGCACAATGATAAAGCAGAGACAGATTGGCAAAAAATGAGAAAGGAACTATTTAATTTGATGGAATTTAGTGTACTTGCTAGTTTTACTGTATGATCAAGGCTTTATTCCTGCAGTCCACTAGTCTTGCCCATATCAGTGTACTTTTAATGGCAATCACTACTATTGTGAAACTCTGCATAACTCTGGGTAGATACATTTTTAGAGACAAGATAAGGTAAATAGCCTTCATACTACATTCCCTCTCATGCCTTAAAAAGATCCATCTTTTCTCTTGGTTACTACTTATTTTTCTGACTTGATCTTTGTGTCCAGTTCCTGCCTTTTTTTTGGTTTTGTGTTCACCATGAATCTTACTTGTGAATAGTTAATGGCAGAAACTTCACAGAGAAATTCATCAAGAAATGCAGTTATTTCTGAAGTCTTTATTAAATCATGTAGTTACAACTGAAGCTGCATTGACAAAACCAAAAAATTCTGATGCTGAAGTCTAAATTATGTGGTTTTAAGACAAATGGTGCTTTTGCATTACACGATCATTGCTGGATGGAAAATGAAGCATCTTGCTTATTTTCCAAAAGTCATGTTTGGAAACCATCAGCTTGGAAAAACCTATCTTGGTTTGGCTTAAAGCCAGATTTTGAAATTTCAGCTTTCATGAAGCAGAAATGTCTTCCTTCAAGCAGCCCTAGCAGCAGGGTCAAAATCTGAGCCTCACTCTGTTTTATGCAAAGCTTTTCACTTCTGCAGTCGTTCATCTCTCCCCAGTCCAGGGATAAAAAATTCTGTCTTGTTTTTTGTTGTACCAGTTCTTTATGATTTGCCCTTCCTTACTTATACTGTGCAGCTGTGAAGGGATGAGTGTTGGCCCAAGCTATTACTGTTGTTCTTTCACATACGTAGCAGAACTGGGAGAGAGTTTTGAAGGCAGTTTTGCTGCTTTTGTGCAGAAAGCTTGTGATTTTAGCATTACCTGCAGGGATATTTTCCTCCCACAGTGTTGGTTGATCATTCTATTTTAACCAACTCAATATTCCAGTAGTTTTGTATCACATTCATATTACTCTTCTTGGTTATGTTTATTGCTTGCATAGATTTCAGGTGAGGATCTTATTTCTACAAGGTTTATCCTGTGCTACAACTCCCATTATTGAATGCCTGAACACCTCAGTGTTCAGTTCCTTGATCCTTGCCAAATCAGTGGAATGTAAAGCTTATTTTTTATCTACTTTTAACAAAGGGAAAACAGTGGTTTGTAGAGGCTACAATTTCATGTAGCTTTCAGAGGGAAGAAGCAGCAGCCTGCTGTGCATAATTTCCAGGGATTTTGCACCCTAATTACCTCTGTTAAACCGTTGGGGTGACGGATGTTGCTTATGGGGAAGAGTGATCAGAAAGCATCGGCATTCTCAGCAGGAAGCTGCTCTGAGCCAATCAGCAAGAACAGGGATGTTTCAGGACCTCTGCCTCCTTCTGCAGCTTTGGCATTTAGCCCTCTATGGGCCAGAGGCACCTCCTTCTTTTGGCACACTGCCTCTGCTGCCAGTACATGCAAGCTCTGAGCTTTGGTACATGTTCTTATCCTTCTATGTCTTTTATTTAAAAGAAGAAAAACGAACCAACACACAAACCCCCACCAAACCCATGGTGGTTTCCCTCTTGCTCGCATCCCTTATACGTGAATCAGTAGCGTAAGCATTGACTGAGAAGGCTTACTGCTCACTTGGGCATGTTGAAATTGCACCTCCCAGGTCCTGGGGGAATGCCCAAGTTAGCAGGCTGGCTGGGAGGCTGGAGCTAGGGAGGGAGTTGTGCTGCAAGGCTGTGTGAGTAAACTGGGAGTCCTGGGGGCTGGAGGAGGGTGACTCGTGACTTGGCTCTCCTGGCAGGGAGGAGAGCAGAGGCCCATCTTCTAGACTTGTTTGTGCATTTTAAACACAACTCCAAAACAACTCCAAGGGGTCCAATCTGTATTTTTGTTAATTAGGTGACAGCCCAAACTACTCAGTGGTAAATGTGTACTCTTTCATGTCTTCTGCTCCCTCTCTGCTGTGCCTGCCCTCCATTTAGGCATGTTTTTAAGGCAGCAGAAAGAGAGGAGGCGAGAGAAACCTCCTCATGCTGAAGAGGCCTTTAACCCAGCTGTCTCATGTCTTTTTCCAGTGAGGGCTCTAACCAGCAGGATACTGTATGAAAATAAACACTTGCAACAATTTTGTCCTCTCTGGCCGTATTTTAATAGAAAATGTTTACCTGTTTATTTTGGGAAGTACTGTGAGCTCCAGCTACAGGCTGGGTGTGTTTGAGTACAGGTATTGGCTCCTAAGGGGCCACTGTCACCTGGGATTTTTGGGTCTTCAGTTAGAATTGGCAAGTGACACAACTGCCAAGATGTTTCATTTTTGGCTTGTACAGAAGCAAATTTTTTAGAAGACTTCCAGGTTTAATTGAGAGGTGCTCTTTGGAGTAGGCACTTATAGATGCCTGGTTTATGGTTTGGAATTGCTATACAATTACATAGGTATTTAAATTCTCTGTTGAATGTAGTCTTAACTGAGTAGGGCCTCATGTTAGTGTATTTGCTCCTATTCCTGTCTCTTTGCCTATTCTATTTCCAAATGTTAAAGAAAAATATATAGAATAGTTACTAATCATAATTTCTGTAATACTTTACCTGATAGTCATGTCTCTGTAATATTGCTCACCATTATAACGACTTCTTTCTAACATCCATCTTGTTTTAAATCCAGGTAACTTCTTTCTACAGAACATAATTATATTCAATTATAAGCATAGGGTTTTTTGGGAAATATTGTCAATATTAAATCTAGTGCTTTTCATTCATCAAGGACCAGAATTTAAAACAGCACTCATACATCTTATAAAATTTTGTATTTAAGTCAACTCTTTTTTTCCTCCCATTTTTTTTACTGTAACCTCTTACCTCTGTATTCTTCTGTTGAAGATGCAGGTCCAGTTTACTTCTTGCTCCATCAAATTAATTTATAGTAGAGGTACAGTGAAACAGTCTCACTCTTTCAAGGGAGATGGTAGATATACCTCTCACAACAGAAATTTATCTGTAAATTTAGATGCAGCTTCTCTCAGAAAACATTGTTGGACTAATTTCAGCCTAACAGTGTACTCCTTATTTTACGCTGATCACATTGGACTCTGTTCAGATAAAATACACTTCTTTATTCCAGTACATATTTTCCCTGAGAAAGCTCACAAACTAAAAATCAACGTGGCAAAATACTCATTAATACTTTATTATTTGACAAAAGTGAAACTAGTGGATGATTTGCTGTCTAAGGTCTGGGCAAAATTTGGAAATTACTTAAGATTTTCCCCTGCAGAAACCTAATACTCTCCATAATTATTGTCATTTCTGCTGCACACAAAGCCCCTCTCAAACTTCACTGGGGATAGTTTCCATGGGAACCAGAGAGTGAGAACTGATGAGTCTTGAAACAGTCAAATAATAATCTTCCTTTTTACCAGTGGGCAAAGATTTACTTTCCACTGTTTGATGGAAAGCACTAGAGCTTATGTTTTGAACGAGGGGGGGAAATAAGACATCTGAAAGGAAATCAAGTCTGCTATGTATACCTGAAGGGTTCATTCTTGCTGTATTAAAAGGGAAAACCACTGTGTTCTTCTTGCAGGGTTGCATTCCTTGTATTCTACTTGTAGACTCCTGAATGATAGAAAGGGAAAGTCTCTTGTTAAATCTAAATGTTCATAGCCCAGGGAAGGTGAGGAGGTGCTCATGAGAAGGTGAGTTAATTATATGTGTGGCAGAGGTACAGTCACATCATGAATGCAAAATTTTAGAGGCTATTGAATGATCCTGCAGAAAGCATCCCTGGGGAAGGCTTTCCAGGCACTGGCATTGACATGTCTCCAGAACTGAACTGTGCTGGTTTTTGCACCATGTTTAGTGCCCTCTTACCATGCCTGAGTATTAGCTACAATGGGGGTTGTTTACTGCAATTTTGTAGGAGGGAGAAGAATCTCTCAAGAGTGATGTGAGAAATAAATAAAGTCACTCTGAAGTCTAATGAGGTGCTCTGCTAAACTGGCCATTATTTGGTTGCTATAGTCATAGTCATTGGGATTATTTTCCTGAAATACTGAGAAGAGAAGGGAACACTGCATTTCATTCCTGTGAGAAAAAAATATGGAAAAGTTAGAGAAATGTCTGCCCTCCCTTAGGTCTGTGATATTGTTATGAAATATGACCTCCAAAAGGAGAAGAAAGCAGATTTCACAAATCTTGTAGCCAAGTTGCAGTTCTCTAAAATTGCCGATGCACAGAAAAAAACCAGAAGTTTCCTCACAGAGAATTAAATTTTGCCAATAAGCTGAGTTTTAATATAGCACAGTTTAAATTTGAATTATAGGAGGGTAAATGACAAGGTATGTTTTTTAAAAATGTATTTTATCTTAAACTAATTTTTTTATTCTTTACCATCATTTGGTTTTCCAGTGGTTTTGGGTTTGAGTGTTCAACATTTGCCTTTGTGTAATTATTTTGATCTCCATTTTACAAACATAGAGAGAAAAAGGAAAAGTGCACATAGATTATTATCACAGTGCTCAGAATTTTTTTTCTCTTTTGCAATTAGTTGAAATAATAGGACCTGAGGGAGAATGTTATTTTTGTATTGTGTAATATATCAGATACAGAAGTGATTAATGATCTAATCCAGCGATTAAATTAAGAAATCCCGTTTCTGTCTCTTACCAGTAATTACTGTGTTGTAAACACTGGTGGCAGTTACTGTATTGAAAAATGAGGACTCAAATTCTAAAGTATTTTTTCATAGCTTGTGCATGAAGCTAAGATAAAACAAGATGCTTGTGTTAAAAAAAAATACATGAAAATTTTTTTTCTGCATTAAAGATGTTTTTGGTGGGCTTCTGAGATAAAAACCCAGGCATGTTACTGGTAATATTGAAGAACACAGGAGGAGGATGGGGTGGCAGATGAAGCACAGTTATGCTCTGTCTTTGGGTCACTTTATTTTGGCCCTCTTATAGCCATGCACAAAGAGATCCTGCAAGCAAGAGCTGTGCAGTTTAAATGTGCAAAGTAGTGTTCAATTTGTCCTTGAATTCTAATATCAGATTTTCTACTGCATGTTTTATAATGTCTTCATGTTAAATTACTGCCCTGTACAGCTCCGGTGATCAAAGGTAAACACAAATAAAGACTACTTTATGCTTTTAATGCCTAGAAGAGTTTATTCACTTCTTACTGCTTGTATTTATGCAGTTCTATGCCTGCCTCAACTTTGAGGAGAGAAGAACATCACAAAAATTCTTCATTCCTGTGACCAGGTGACCTAACTGAAGTTATTCTGGGAAAGAGACTGCTCCTTCTCTTTCCTACAGTCTGTAAAACAGGTGTGTTGTGGATGAGGTGTGTAACAGGCCACCAAATGCCAGTATTGGTAGGCTGCTTAACGCTGTTCCCTCCCGTTCTCTGAGCTGGATCCCCAACTGCTGACCACAGACAGTAGGCAAGATGATTATTAGAGGAGAAACTGAAGACTATTTCCACTGATGAATCATAAATTTTAATCACTTATTCTTCTGGAGAAAAAGGCGGCAGGGCTGCTGCTTATTCTGAAGGTCTGGGTGGTGTGGTGAGGGGGAATGTGATGGTATTCATATGGGAACAGCAGAAATGGTGGTGGTTCCCAAACATCTGATAGGAGACAGTGGAACAAAGGACAGGGCTGACACAAGTGCTGTTTCATCACAGCATGCCCCAGTCCAACAGCACTGTTTCCTGGGAGATGGAACAACACTGCGTGCCTGTTAATCATGAGAGAAGCTCTCTGCTGTTCTCACAAGTCCTCCAAAACCTGTCTAACTCGAGTGGGCGAGGATCAGCCCATCCATGACAAACTGCTGCAGCTTTATCCTACATACTGCATATTATCAAAAAGGTTATGTCTGCTCTGAACAAAATGTCCAAGTGTGATAAATGTGGGCAATGTTCCAAGAAAGTGGGCTTGTCTTCGTGAGAAAATTGTACTTAAAATCAAACTTTAAGTTAATTCATTGTAATCAGCCTAATCTACAGACCTGCATGAGACACTCATTTTTTTGTAAACACTGCTGTCACACTCACTAAAATGAGTGTTTTGTGCAGATCAGTGTGCTGCTAACCGAATTGCTTTGAAATCTCATCAAATTTTCTGTGACTTTCTCCTGTAGCTATGGTTATATGCTGTGAACTTCTTTATATTGAACCCATTCAGTTCCCTCTGTTATTATAAAAATGTAGGTGCTTTAGGAAAGCTTTCAGTGAAGCAACGGGCATCTTCTCCCCTCCCAGGAGAGCCTGTATTTCTAGAGGTTAGAGAAAGACTTGTGTAGTCCTAACTGTGGAATGTACAGCCATACTCCCCTCAAACTGCATAAGGAATTAATCACTGCTGGAATTAATCTAAGTTTGATATGGTACAAGCCAGAGTTCATGATATAGCTCTTTTCATTGTTGAGAATCTTGGTGGAACAATGCTAATGGATAATTCACTCTTTTGTAAAGTGTAGAATTCCAGCAGAAGGCAGAACTATCAGATGTACTTTTTTTTTTACTCATACATTCAAGGAAAGAATGAATTTGTTCTCGGTAAGTAAGCTTTTCATTCAAGAAATACGAGCATCAAATACTTTGGAATCACTGAAAATCTGTCCACTTTGTGCTTATTCTCTGATATTGTGCTTGATCATTGGTGATCTATGTTTTATTGTGTTTTACTATTTGAACTGCATTATGAGATGAAAAGCTTGAAGGCACTTTTAAAATGTAGGTTAGGTTAGAAAAAGCACTGTTCAGAATGTCACAAGAGTCATTTAAAAGAAGCTTGTTACTGTGACATTCGTGTCTAACATCAATATTATGGGGTAAGTCTTTATCTGCAAGGATAATGGTAGTAGTTTTAAATTAAAAAAGAAAGAAAAATCTGATTCCCAGGGACGGGCAGAAGCATGAGAAAATTCTGCCAGCAAAGTCTTTGTTACTTGTTTATGTAATCTTGTGTAAACAAAATACTTTAATTGTTTATTTAAAAGATGCAATGTTTGTCTTCTGTTGTCTCTTCCAATTACGTATGTTGGTTATATTTTACTTTACAGAAACCTTTGAGGCAATTATTCAATAATTTGGCAAGAAGTAACTTAATGACCACTAAGTAGTCCTCCAAACAAGATATCTCTTTTTCTGCAAGTTGGTAAATTTATGAAAAGTAAACCTTAAAGTGTAAGTAAGTAAGGTTAAGTAAGAGACAAAAAGAGAGTGCTAAGTGTCCAAAGAGCTTCACTTCTACTTTTGCAATGGTGAGGAGCAGCTCAAGAATTACAATCCACTTATCATTATTTCCACTTACTGCTTGAACTGCTACGTTCCTTTTTCATTTCTTTGGCAGATATTACAATGTGTATGACATAGCCTAGGATTATTTTTACTACATAAGCATCATATTGTTTGTCTGAAATAATATCAGTATTTCCTCTACCACACCACTTATTGAGTTAAACTTACTGAAGTCACTTCTTTTAAACAAAAGAAAGGGCTTCTAGATCAGAAGATCCTAGAGCAACTGGCAAGGAATTTGTTCAGGACCAAGTAAAAGCAGCACCCAAGAAACAGCTATAATTCAGTATGCTGGAAGGATAAACTTCCCTGAGACTGATGTGTTCCTGATTTCACTGAAATTAAAGGCTTTCTTCTTTTCAGTTTTTGTAGAAGAGCAGTTAGGCTCACCAGAACTCAGTAGATGCCCCGGTGATAACACTAGTTAGGCTGTTGCAGCGTGACTCAAGCGATGCTGACTTAGGCTAAAAGAGGATCTACTCTAATAAGCAGGGTTATGTTTTTGTCCTTGGTAACATGACTGTGACTTACACAGCAATCTGACAGGGATTTACACTGCGCTCTTTTCAAGAGGCAAAACGTTCCTACAATGTATTTAGTTTGCATGGCAAGGTTTTGGTAGCAGAGGGTTACAATTGTGACTTCAATGTGAAGCAGATAGAAGCTTCTCCTGTATCTGACAGAGCCAATGCCAGCTGGATCCAGGATGGACTCACTGCTGGCCAAGGCTGAGCCCGTCACTTGTGGTGGTAGAGCCTCTGGGATGACATAGTTAAGAAGGGGCAGAAAATTATTGGTGGAAGCAATTGCAGGCAGATAAGACAGGAGTGAGAATGGATGAGAGAAAAATCCCTGCAGACAGAAAGGCCAGAGAAGAAGGAGGGGGAGGAGGTGCATCAAGCACTGGAGCAGAGATCCATTCCTTGCAGCCCATGANGGACTCACTGCTGGCCAAGGCTGAGCCCGTCACTTGTGGTGGTAGAGCCTCTGGGATGACATAGTTAAGAAGGGGCAGAAAATTATTGGTGGAAGCAATTGCAGGCAGATAAGACAGGAGTGAGAATGGATGAGAGAAAAATCCCTGCAGACAGAAAGGCCAGAGAAGAAGGAGGGGGAGGAGGTGCATCAGGCACTGGAGCAGAGATCCATTCCTTGCAGCCCATGATGCAGACCGTGGTGAGGCAGCTGTGCCCCTGCAGCCCATGGAGATCCACAGTGGAGCAGAGATCCACCTGCAGACTCTGGAAGAGCACCCCATGCCAGAGCAGGTGGGTGGCCAAAGGAGGCTGTGACCTTGTGGGAAGCCCATGCTGGTGCAGGCTCCTGGCAGGACCTGTGGCCCTAAGGAGAGAGAAGCCCACACTGGAGCAGTTTTGCTGGCAGGGAANATAACATTTACTTTTCTACACTGGTGGGGGAGAAGGAATAAAGCAATTAAAAAACTCTTGGTGGAAAAGAAATGAAAATGTTGGATTACCAAGTGTGTTTTCACAAATACTAGAAGTGTCACGACTGGGACTCATACAGACATCTACCTGAAGATACACTTCTAATTTTAATATTTAGACAGTAAAACAGAAGAAAGGTTGAAAGAATAGAAACCATCTGTGGCATTAAAAGAGTATAACAGTTCAAAACAGGAACAACAACCTAACAATAGATGGCAATACTTCAGTTTTAATGGTTGTTGTTATCTCCTTAAGTACAGCAGTGACACAATTCATAAGAGAATTGGTGCAGAATGACAGACCTGTGAGAAAATGTCCACAGGGATATACCACTTCTGATACACTATTCTTTATTGTTTGTATCCAAACAAATGTGTTTCCCTTTTGGAATGTGTCACTGTACAAAGAATAATCTCAAATTAGGAGGCTTCTATTGTAAAAGAGATTGCAAGCCTTACAGATAAAAGCTCTCCCCACAGTTACTGACATTGCCTTGTGATGAGGTCTTTTCAAGTCTCCATTATTTAGCAAAACAATTGTAAACAGCACAGTGTAGATACACAGAGACACTTTCATTTCACGAGCAAAAGGAGAGCAATAGTATTTTTGTCTCAGCTTTTAGCATGCTGCTTCCCAAATGACAAAGGTCCTGATGGCAGTGTTCCACTCTGCAGGCACTACCCAAAAAACCACTGAGCCTCTCAGTTCAAGATTAAGAGGAAGATGCTGATTGTTCACCAAAATTTGCAAATAAAGCTTTTGTTCTTCTCATCTGCAAGGAAATGTAGGCACTTCTCTGCCTTAAACCAACACTGTTCAAACCCAGACTTCGTGCTCAGATCAATAACCTGGCACATAGGTACTAACACTGTTGTTAATAATTGAGCTAATTAAATTTAATTTTAAAAATTGAAGGTTCTTAGAAGATTTTATTATGCATTGCAAACCTCCAAATCATTACCACTTCCATTTAAAATACTTCCATATATTGAAATGCATGTAGGAAAATTGTTATCCCCACTTTTTTTTTAGAAAACTGTTTGGTCAACATTTTTCTGATACTGAAGCACTAGACATAATTATACCATATAGAGTAAAATATCTGCACATCTGCTTCTCTTTAGCCTTACACACTGCAAACTCCTATGAGAGTCACTACTCTGATTACACAGCATCATTTTCAGCTTGGTTTTTAGCAGTTCTTATCCTTAATGTTACAAAAACCCAACTATATTTCATTACATTTTTGGCCTAGATTTATAATCCATACCATTTTCTTCCACTATTTCTCTATTCTGTTGAAATGATTGACATTGGAAAGTAATATCATTAACAAATCCCATCAAGACATTTATTCTTTCATTTGAATCAATAATGCAATAATATTAGATATTATCAAATTATTAAAAGGCCAAACATGAAGCTGATTAGTACAGCACATGATATCAAGAGTCAGCAAAATCACAAGGCATACAAGATGCTTTGAAATGGTAGATCATTCTACTAAACTCAAAACTTATTTAAATCTGAAAAGAAAAAAAAAAAGAGGTAAACACATTAAGTAAATAAAAGACTATACAAGAGACTAAGAGTACCACAGAATGCTTTTATCCCATCAAGCAGAGTGCTTGTGCCTCTGGGATAACAGATTTTTAAAGGAAAAGAAAAACCTATTGCACAGAAATAATTGAGGTCAGAGTAGAGGAGAGTGGGAATATATGAGAGAAACTCTGCAGACACCAAGATCAGTGAAGAAGGAGGGGCAGGAGGTGCTCCAGTCTCTGGAGCCAAAATTCTCCAGCAGCCTGTGGTGCAGAGCATGGTGAGGCAGGATGTCCTCCTGAGGCCCCTGGTGATCCACAGTGGAGCAGAGATCCACCTGCAGACTCTGGAAGAGCACCCCATGCCAGAGCAGGTGGGTGGCCAAAGGAGGCTGTGACCTTGTGGGAAGCCCATGCTGGTGCAGGCTCCTGGCAGGACCTGTGGCCCTAAGGAGAGAGAAGCCCACACTGGAGCAGTTTTGCTGGCAGGGAAACCCCATGGGGGACCCACACTGGAACAGGCTGTTCCTGAGCAACTGCACCCTGTGGAAGGGGTGCACACTAGAGCTGGGAAAGGGTGTGAGGAGTCCTTCCCCAGAGGAGGAAGGAGTATCAGAAACAATGTGTGATTAACTGACCACAACCCCCATTCCCTGTCCCACTGTGCTGAGGGGGAAGGACGTAGATAATTCAGGAGTCAAGTTGAACCTAGGAAAAAGGGAGGGGTGGGGGAAGGTGTTTAAAGATATCTTTTTTTATTTTTTCATTATCCTACTATGATTAGATTGGTAATAAATTCAACTTATTTCCCCAAGCCGAGTCTGTTTTGCCCATGACCGTAACTGCTGAGTGATCTCTCCCTGCCCTTATTTGGCCCACAAGCCTCTTGTTATATTGTCTCTCCTCTGTCCAGCTGAGGAGGGGAGTGATGGAGTGGCTTTGGGGGGCAGCTGGTGTCCAGCCAAGGTCAATCACCAGCACTCCCATGCAAGTTCTCGAAAGACTGAATTTGGGGCAGTATTTTGGGAGACTTGTACTGCTATGTTTCAGGCCTTCCTGACCTCTCAAAACACTGGCTTCAGGGAACAATGCTCTGCTTGCTTACCCTCCCTCAGGGGCCCTATGTACCTATGTACTTAACCCTTGCCTGTGTGCATGGGTAAAGAGAACAGTACTGGGAGCTCTGCTCTGCTTTGTTTGGGCGAGCAGAGTGACAGACTCTGTAGTCAAGGGGGATGGAGACGGCTTTCTCCTTGTTCTCTGTATCTAAACATGGCATTCTAATGTGAGAGGTGCAGAAAGCTTTTGCATGCTGCTCTCCACTCTGTAATCATGTAGAGAAAAGACCACAGCTTGTGTGGTAGTGTCCTACTAGCACAGGTAGGATAAGATTATGCTACAGGAAGAGCTTAGTAGTTGTCTTTCCCCAGTGTGTTTATCATGAACTGTGATTGACTCAACTAAGAAGCAGGGGAAAAGGAATCATCTACCTACGGTGAAGAAGGTTATGCCTTCTGTTTTGTTATTGATGGGGAGGGGGTTTCAGTGTACTGTAGCAATCTATATGGCCACAACCCCTCAGCAGAACTCTTGATTTTGGTCTATAACCTTTTCATTCAGTAAGTTTGAAAAGAGTTAAAAAAAATATGTAGAATTTTCATCTGGACTTCTGAATTTGTTTGTACAGGCTTGGCTAAACAATGAAATAAGAAAAAAAATAAGCATCATCACAATAATTTACTACTGCCTGCTATTGATTAAATATACACAGTCAGCTTGCAAAGTGTACATAGAAATAATTATGGCATAGCCCAATATTTAAGACTTTTGCTTCTTGTTTTTTTTTTTTTTTAAAATACTACCTCACATCACCTTGTTGCTTTATACACGTAATTCTGTGCATATTTGAAATAACAGAATCAATTGCACCTCCATAAGGTAAGTAAAATAAATAAATAAACAGACAAACTCCCTTCTCAAAAACAACACAGAACAAGTGGTACTTCATGAGTCATGAAGAACTTTCTAATTACCATGAATTGCTACTATTAGAACATTTTAAGGCAGTATAGCCTGAAAAACAGTCTGTTTTGTGATGAGTTATATTCAGCTCTCAGAAGGCAAAAAGTTAAATAAACACTGTCATAAACATGGCCAAGATTAGCATGTTAATTAAAAAAATATAGAGTTCTCTTCTGGAGCATCTATTTTTCTTCTTCAATTTTGAGCCTTCCATGAAAAACACAGACTGTTCTGTATGTCTCCTCTTTAAAATTTCTTGTGTTACAGATGAATCAGTTAGTGAAAAATTTATGATTCATTCCTAGAAAAAAATTTCTTTAACTTCCCCACCTATGTGGTCTGACAGTCATAACCCTGCTGACTTGTGTCCTAGCAAGCTTTCTCATTTCATCAGCAAGAAGTTCTTTACAGTATTGCATCCACGAGGACTTTGTTATTAAGTTATTGCTGAAATGGAAGGTTTTTTTTTTTTCAAGATTTCTGGCATTGCAGTCTGACTACAAGCACAGCTGGTAAGTATCATGGGTAATCACATATTCTGTGGTACAAAGTATTACTGGGAGTTTTAGTCTGAGAAATACTGTGTATCTTAGTAATGATATTAATTGCAGATGGTTGGATATTTGATTTCAGGTTTATGCTTTTCAAGCTCACTACAAATGAAAGGGAAAAGGCAAAATGTTATACAAGGCTGTATAGTCACAGATTTCCATCAGTGCTGAATCAGTGGTTTACATCTACCAAGACAGTTTGACAAGGAAGGAGAAAGAATAGAAGTGTGCAGGAGGCTGGTTTTCTCAAAGAGCATTGTAGCAGAAGTCATTCCTTGCAATTAGATGGTTTGATAGAGCAAAGCCTTCAGTGAAAGAAGGCAGAAAAAAAAAAAAGGCTTCAATTTTGAGATTCTGAATCCTTGAACTTCCTGCTAGCATTGGTTGCTAGACTTGAGACCACAAGGGCAGAAAGAGTGCTACGTTTAAATGAGGAAAATAGTATAGGCAATTTTTCTAAAACTTTTCTGTGTGAACAGAAACATTTTCTCCCATAAAAATTAAGGGAGTGAGGGGAGCTGATTAGTTGCACTGAGATCCTAAAGTGGCTTGTCCAGGCTGTCTTTTGATCATAATAGAGTTTTTTATTTTTTCTTTAGTAACTTGAGATACAGTGTCTTTGGAAGGATGCTTTACTTACCCTTTTTTATTACTACTGCATCCCAGTTTTACTCAGCATATTAAAAGAAAGGTCTAAGTGGTAATATATACATTTATATTTTCCTAAAATATCTTTTCCTTCTTTTGCCTTGCTCCCACACTGTTCAATATATTTCCCAATTTTTGTTCTACTGCCAACATATAGTTCTTCTAACTATTTAGTGTGTTCACTATTGTAGCAGTACTGAATGCAAGCTTCAGTAAATCTAATAAAAATGTAAATAAGAAGTGTTTGGGTCATTTAAGAGTAGTAGGAAATGCTCTGGACAACTATCAGAAGGCCTGCCTAAGCATAAGTATTTTAGCCTTATGCATGTATTGTCCATATTTCTACCTTTACAGTACAGGTTCAGAGTCCTAAACTTAACTTTCAAACAAACCAGTGCTTTCTGCAGTCTGGGAGGTTTGCAGACATTTCCTTTTTTATTGATCAGGATAGTTCAGTATAGTCAGAAGGACATTTGTCATTCTCCTTAGTGATTCACAGTGTTACTGACTGGCCCCTAATTTTTATACACAATGAATTCAAGAAAGCTGTAGCATAATCTGATGATTTAATAATCTTTATCCTAATTTAAAAAAACAACAGGATTTGGTGTCTTGATACAATTTGTAGTAGTTGAGGCAGCAGAATTTCATTCAGTGTTTTCTCTTTGCAATGGAAAAGATTTTTTTTCCACATTTTTTTCTGGTAAGTTGTCTCAGTTGTCCTTTTAAACTTAAAACAGGTAATACACTAGTGTGTCCTGTGTTCTGATACTTAGATGATTTTTATATTGAGAAGTTTCTTCATAACAAATGATCTATTCATGATAATGCCACCATCTGCTGTCCAGGGAGGATGAAGAGCAATGAAAATGAAAAATAGCAAAATCTCAGTCTTACTTACTAGGTGCAGACTCCCTCCAGCAATCCACAAATCTTCAGGCATCTGGCACGGACTTGGCAGCTTTGCAATTGTGGGAAGTGAAAAATGATCGTAGTTAAACTTATGCCTATCATTCTCTTATTTTTTAGAAAGATAGTAAAATAGTAATGTGGTACCCATTTGCAGGCATACATCTATGTATAGCTTCAGATGGCCTCCCCAGAGCACTTAAGCTGCTGAGAACACCATGCATGGGCGAACTGTAGTGTTAGTGAATTTGGGATTTATTAAACTCCCACTCCCTCAGCTGTTTTGGAAAATTTGGTGCACTGTGTTCTTTTTCCTTCTCTGAATGGCACTGAGCATAACCAGTAGTAGCACTATGAGTTACTACTACCTCATACTATATTAAATATCCACTTTCTTTCTTTCCTTGCAGTGAAAGAATTTCTTTGTCCAATGAGATCAGTCTCTTCACTGCCTGTATAAGCTCTTGTAGAGCAGTTGTGCAAAGCCAATTGAGTAAGCTCTCAAGTATAGGATACAAGGAAAATGTTCTCTTGTCCTCCCCCTCTCCCAGCCCAGTTACTTGCCTGTTGTTTCTGGGTTCTTAGTCAGTCCTCTGAGCAGTCTGGGAGGAGCACTGCCATGCAGGCTAATCATTCCCTTGTTCCTCTGCCTGAGCTGCTTCCTTCTTTTTTAAAAACTTCTCCTGTTCCAATTACAGGACAAGCTGGAGTTACTGAAATATAAAGCAGAACGGTTTACCTACAGCTGGGATTATTTGGGACTGACTAGATGGTGTCTCTGCCATACAGCCTACATGAACCAAAGCCAGTGATTTCATGCCTGATAGGCATCACAGTCAAGGCACTGGTAGAAATCTCAAAGATGACTATACAGAGGCATGGGCACATCCAGCTAACTTTTCTTTTGTTTCTGCTCTTTTATTCCCTATCTGAAAATTCCACTACATCCAAAAAAGATAAATAATAAGGGTCAAGTACTTTTGCTCCTCATGGACTCTTTATGACTTCCCTCTCAGATCTGACAGGTTGATGGCAGTTTTGTACCCACCTGTATTTCCCTTCTGCCTCTCCCTCCTCACCATCTCTTCCTAAATGTAATTTTTTTCTTTCACACTGCATGATGTGAAACTAATGCAGACTGCTGGGTAGTAGCCTGTAATCTCACTTCCCTTCAGCTGACCCTTCAGTCCAGTCCTCTCTCCTCCACTTCTTTACAGCCATTTTTCTTAGATGACAAGATAGTTCTTGGAAGAGATGTTGGGCATTTGTATGAGGTGTATTATGTAGAGCAATGCCACATGACACAGAGGAAAAACTAGTAGCATGACCTTATTACACAGAATTTTCCCATAAATCAAATTTATATAAAGTCCTTGGTAAAACAGTTAAAATTCTGTATCCTATTTCTTCTTGATTCTGCATCCCCCTCCAGTTCACTTGTAGACTCTTGATTTTGGTATGTTTGCTTCTACCGAGCTGTCAGGCAGTCTGCTTGCAGTACTTGCTTTTGCTGTCCAGACACCAGCACATAGTAAATTAGCTGATAGTAGGGTTTGGACCTAAATATTTTTAAGTGATCTTGTTATTCTGCTAAAATGTGCATGACTCTATGCCTGAATAAATGAAAACACTCACCCTGAACAGGGGCACTGCAATAATCCCTCAGGCCCGTGCCATTCAGCAGAGGCACCCTGGAGCTCTTCGGTCTCTGTCATTTCACAGCTGAGATACAAACGACCAAATCAGATATTATTTGTTAAGTGAAAATGGGTGGGCGGGCTGTATGTAAATACACTTTGTCTTGGTAGCAAGAGTGCTGTTTGCCTCCGGTTTCAACAAAACTTTCTCCTCCTGGTGACCAGGATCCGTTACCGAACCCCACCGTGCAGGTTCTAGGCAAACACCGGCCAATACAGGTTGTAGCTTCTCACCTCCTTCTAGGGCTGCTTCCCTTCTGACAGAGTGTGCATCTCCTTTGTTCTTACCCGCAATACGTGTCGCATCAGAGCATTCGTAACGTAATGCAGCTTTCCAGAATGCAGCCCTTTTCTGGAAGTCGAGCTTCCAAAAGGCGGAAGCTTTCATTCTGCAGCTGTCTTGTGTGGACTTAGCCATTGACTTGGCAGCGAAATGACAAAAGGTTTCCCTTCTCCGAAGATGCATAATGTCCTTGCAGAGCAGACGGAACATAACCCTGCGGAGCAATAGAGAAAGGAAGTACTTTTCCCACCTTTTCCTCCCGCGTTTTCCCGCCCGGTGTCTCCGGGAGGCTGCGCCGGGGCTGGCACCGCCCCTTTCAGCCGACAGGAGGCGCCAAAGAGCCGCCGCTCAGCGCCGCCTTTGGGCTCGGGGTAAAAACCTGGCGTTTTGGGTGAAAATCCCCCAAGTTCCGGGGCAGACCCGCTGTTCGGCACCCGGGCTTGCTGTTCCGCCACCCTGGCGGCTTGATGGTTCTGCCTGTGCAAAACTGGCTGCCTTATAGCAGCTGTTGCTGGGCGGTTTTGTCCTGGGCTTTTCTCTTCTGCTATCCTGCAATTGCTTCATGCAATTCTCTTCTGTTTCATGCAAATACCTATGTAAGCCTATAATGCTATACTGATTAACGGGAGTGTTACTTCCTTTCTTAAACACGGCGTAGTTAACTTTGTAGACTTTGATTAATTAATTCTTATGTTTTGTTTCAACCTGATGGCACTCACTGTTCTCATTTTTCTTTTCTTCTTGATTTCTCTTTCTCTTACTTCAGCGCTTTAGTGTTAGCACAGAACTAATGTAACCCGTATTCCTGCAGTGACTGCAGCACTGTGATATTGTTCCTATGCTTTGGCGAAGAACACAGCTTTTCCAAAATAATGGAATATTTTTGGCTGGCTTATATTCATTATCTGATGCCATACAGAACACAATAATTAAGTATTTAATGCTTTTATGCATTTAATTAAATTGACTACCAAATCTAGCTTTAAGATAGAACTTTCACTTCATGGTGTGTTAGCAAAGCAGTACTTGTAAGGTAAGGGAAAAGAGAATCAAAGTACATGACAGGTAACCAAGGTATGGGAAAAAATATTTGGGGTTACATTCCAGAAGTGACAGATAGCTGTTTTGAGGTAAACAGCTGTTTTCTCATTTTTGTTTATTCAAATTACTAGATTTTTGTAAAGGAAAAAGCAGAAACAAATTACACTAATGCAATTGTAACAAGCCTAAGTTCATGTTACCAAGAGGGTGTGGAACACAGGCTACTAAAATATGAACTCAAATAGAGGCATAAGCATCAGCTTCAGGGTGGAGTCATCCAGACAAATTTTTCCGACTTGGCAGTAGATTGCACGCTGCAAGGCAGCAGTGTGTGCTGTATTTTGTGAACTCTGGCCTCTGTTTCTCTCCCCAAGAAGTCATCTTCTGCTCCTTCTAGAATGTCAGTACAGGCTCCAAAGTGTCACTGAATTTGAACAGTGGGTTGGAAGCCTGGACTTGCTGTCTACTCTTCTTCATGGCCCAAAATGTTACCTGATTTGCCAGGGTAGCGATTCCTGAACTCAGTAATCAGATTTGCTTGTGTATTATTGACTGACAGTGCCAAGTACACTCACAAGCTCTGATCATCAAGTATAGTTCTCCCTCCTAGTTTACTCCTCTCTCTTCTCCCAGTTTGGCTCACTAAGTGAGCTTTCAGAATAACAATGGATACCTACTGCACAAGAAATACTCAATACTTTTGCCCAGACTGCCAAACTCCACTATTTTCTGTATTCTAGGCACAGGCTGTAAAGAAAAACTGCCTTTTAAATAGAAAATTAATGTTACAATAAGAAAATATTTCCATGAAGAGATAATTATTGAATTATGGTGAGGCTCCCAACTATTTCTGATTTCTTATTTCTGCTTTTCTGGTTTGAAATAGTTGAATTAGTAACATTTCCAAGTCTGAATCTTTCCCAGTGATGTTGGAGAGTTTTCCATACCATGTATCTACATATGATACTTACCTGATGAATCAAGGTATGTGACAGGTACCACTAACCTTGGAGGACCCTACTCTGACAAGTAATCTGGTTTATGGGATGCTTCCTAACAGTTTTCCCACCTAAATAGTTTAACATGAAATCAGTTTGCTGGGACTGATTCTTAGCAAATCCTATCAGGTGAAACATTTTGTCTTTTCCTCTTCCATGAGATCACATTTTTTCTGCAACTAGCTGCCATCGTTCTAGTTAGGCTGGTAACTGATAGTTGTCTGTGTTGTGGTGTAACTTCAATATTGAGGGCTCATGAGGGAAAGTTGTCTGTAAAAAATAGCTCTTTTGACCATTCTTAAGATTTCTAACTTTTAATGAAGGCACAACTGCCATTTCAAAGTAAGCAGTTGTACACAGTGTATAATTCATGTTTTCTCCTCTTAAAAATTTGATTTTGTTCTAGCCATAGCTGTGCATTTCTTGAATAATTTAAAAGCAGAATGTTTAAGAATGGATGTGAAAGCCTTCTCAGAGTAACTGAGAAAAGACTTTGCTAGTCTTAGTTTAAGCCTTCATATGCTAATATTTGCCTTTCTGATAAACTGCTAGAATACGCAGTTTTGCTATCATTAGCAGGTTTTCTTCAGATCTTTCAGGACAAAGTTCTTTTTTGATGCTATTCTTGATCTTTCAAGTAGCTTGACATGTTCTATGTAAAAGCAGTACAATCTTCTGAAGTTGCCAAATTAGTGCTATTAATGAGCTCCCATTTTTAACTATTAATGGCTTCCTATATAAAAGAATTACACTTACAGCAATCACAGATTGCTCATGTTTGAAACTACAGGTTATCAAGCTATTATTAAAGCTGTTTGTTGCATATTTTAGTCTCTGCTATTCTGGTTCAGGGGAACCCTGACTTGAATGTACCTTATCTGCCAAAATGTAAGTATTTTGTTCAGACCAGGTCTTTTTCTTTAAGGTGGATTACATAATAAGGATTCATAAGAACCGTAAAAAAATAGAAATCAATTATCTTTATGCTGTGATATGTATAAGGAAGAAAAACCTCCTCCCCACCAATGGTTTGGCGAGATAACAGAAAGAGGATTTCTTGGCCAAAGATCAGATTAAATAAATAGTTTCCATTTCTATGTGAGCAGACAGATATTATCTTGTAAGACTTCGAAGACATTGACAGGAGACAAATGATGGAATGACTTATTTCTTTTGCCTGAGCCATGTGGAAAAACTTGCATTGCTGCTCTGCTGTGCAAATAAATCACTATCACAAAAAGCAAGTGGCTTAAAAGCAGAGAAGTAAAACAACCCATCAATGACAGCCAAAGTAAATACAGCAAGTAAAATACTGTAAGTAAATATAATTCACACATATAGAGCAAACAGAAAATCAAGTGTTTTCAGTGTTGTGGTACTGCATCAAAAATGGTTTTAAAAGATACTGGGTATAATTTAAAGTCATGCCAATAAGGTTAAACAACTTTGGTCTCTCTCTGCCAGATATGAGAATTCAGAATCATTTGAATGAAGTTGTTACTGCATTGCAAGTAAAATGCTCTATCATACTCTATCGTATGTAAATACTAAACTGAACAGATTTTAAATTCCCATTGGTTGGGAAATGGAGTAATTCTATAACTCCAGTGAAGTTACTCTGATTGTATACTAGCATAGTAAGGAGGCCCTTGGTCTCTTATCTTCTCTAAAGTATGCTGTGCAGAATTTAATATTGCTCAGGAATTAACAGAAATATCAATCATACTTTAGAAGATGCTAAAAATACTTTCTAGTCAAATGGATTATCACAAAAGTACTGAAATTGAAAAGGACATACAATTCTGATTTTTATAGTGAGATGCATGGCCATGTTCATAAATGAAGAGATTGTCTTAAAAGACAACATAACAATTGAAATAAAATACAATTTATTATCCTAGACATTATTATAATAATATTGTTTCACATTGGCACTGTGTAAATAAGGATGTAGATTGAAAATTTTTTGTAAGTGATTATAATGTAACTTTGAATAACTTAGTTGGGATCCTATTTAGATGTTCAGCTTTGGTCGCTGACCTCTATCCCTGATAAAGCAGCCAAAATTTCCAGTAGTTTCTGTACATCTTGGCTGTAATGAACCTGAGGTGGTATTGAAGGAACCTGACATTACTTAAAGCCATTTGGCATTAGATTCTGTTTCAAAGCTGAACGTTTATGTTGTCTACTTACAGCACATTGAAGGAAAACATAACTGTTATATATTGACTCTCATTATGGAAAACTTGAGATTGAATGTGCATTGCTTCTATCAGCATCAGTGAATTTTTTCATTTCCTCACTTTCTACTAAAGTATAATATAGAGGTAGTTTGCACTATTCTGCCATGAAATAACACAACTGTTCTCTTGGGTACGTTATTTTAGGTGTATATTATGGGTAAGAAGTGACCATCTGGTTTGCACAACTTCTGTTAGAAAATGAATTTAAAGATATTTGTGGCTTAACTTATGCAGATAAAGTAGTCTAATCTTTATATAATGAGATGTGAATTAGTCTCTTTGAGATTGTCTCAATTGTTTCACTGATTTTTTAAATGTTTGCTTGTGTCCCTTTTTTTGGTTGTGTGGGGGAATTATAAAACTCCTAAGCATACATGTCTGGTACATGCTAAGGTCTTCAACCACCCCACATCCTTAGCCAAAAATCACAAAGGAAATAAAATGTTTGAATTTCTATCTTATGTCTCCTTTCTTCTTCAATAACACCTGAAGTTCTGTTGATATATTTTTATCTCCAAAAGTCAAGTGGCCCTCTACGTGTTCCTACAAAATCATACCAATAGAAAGGCACTGCCAGAGAGGCTGGGCCTCAGATTTGTTGTAATATCTGATGTCTAGAATTTAATGGGTGATGTCCTGCTTAGTTGCAATATTTCCAGTCCTTGTCCAGAGAATCAACTGTAGGACTCCTTACTCCAAGCAGCTGTGAAAAAGCAATCCCTTCTTTCTTCTGCTTTGGAACATGGTCTTGGAAGGGGAGCTTTCTGTGACTGCTTTGGAAGCTCAGGAGCTGCCTCTGTCTTGGTTCTTTACACACCTCATTTGAACTCCTTTTCCCCCTGCCGTGTTGGCGTGTCCAGAATCCCCCATCCATCTCCTCCCGTGCCTCTGTCTGCAGGCAGCAGGAGCCTGAGCGGGGCCGTGCACTGCACCAGGACACTGCCAGCAGTGGGGAAAATTCTTAAACACCCTCTGGCATATGTATATATTTATCAAAATGCTGGTTTTCAATCTGTCTTATAAGTTTTGTTGTTTGCCTGTCAATATTCATGCTGGTTATTTAAACTTTATTGAGGCAAAAAGTTTTCTGCTGCACCCCCTTGGTACAAATTTGCTAGAGATCAACACATGTGAATGCTTCAATGGTATATAGTGCCCATGCTTCAGTCTCGCTAAAAGTAATGAATTAAGTTTGTGGGTCTATATTCTTCATTTTTTTATTTCCAGTCACCATTGTCTTGCTTCTGTATACACAAGAATTAGTTTTCACACTTAAGAGTGTACATCCCCAGGCCATTTTCTGGATATTCATGCAGTTAGTTTAACAAACTTTGCTTAGGAGTTGCTATGTGATTAACAGTCATTACCTTCCCGGACTGCCCATTTTACAAATTGCCTAGAGATCTCATGTTCTGCAGTTAGGTTTTCTTATTACCTTTATAAAGCCAAAACATTTTTGTGCTGAACTCGCCCAGCTAACCAAAAACAAAGGCGTTGTGGTTGTGCTCCGAGGGTGATCCTCCGTCCCTGTCAGCAGCCGCCAGAGCAAGCCATGCCCACGGAGCTGTGAGCGGCGTGCCGGGGTTCGTCACCAGCACGTTCGTCGCTCGGGCAGCCCGGGAGAGTGGATGAAAGCGAGGGAAGGAACCCGCTGGCTCCTGACCTGCAGGGAGCTCTCCGTGCGCCCGGCGGGAAGGACCGCGGCTTTCCCGGCACCGGGACGCTGCCCCTCCCGCGCGGGGGCGGGCACGCCGTCTCCTCCGAAACGGGCGGGAGCCGGGCGGGCCCGCTCCGCGGGGGTCAGCCTGGAGACGAGCGTTCCAGGGGAGGGAAGAACGGGATAAACCGGGCCGGGGGCAGCCTGCGGGACTCGGCGCTGGCGGCGCGGCCGCGGCCCGGCCCGTCCTCCGCCTCTCGGCAGTCACCGCCCGGGGCCGGACTGCAGTGGGCCGGCCGCCTCCCCCGCCCCGCCGGCGGAGCGAACCACTGCGGCTCGCCGAGGAGGTGAGGCACCTGTCAC